>OY856411.1:727276028-727716028 GCA_963693085.1 Alisma plantago-aquatica | reverse complement strand
TTTGCGGATAAACACAGAATGATCTGAATCGGAAAGACAAAAGCCAAAAGAACTAAAGAATAGTTGAACAATAACAATGGATTGTCGGGAGAGTGTGGGGTTCGAGGTTTAATGTATATCAGGAGTTTTGTATCCATGGTTTGATGAAAAAGAGCAAGCCAATTTAAAGAGAAAACCGTGAAAAATCGTAAGAAGTAATGAAGAAATATGAAAAGTTGTATAAATCGGGAAAAGTCGTGAAAAATTGGCTATGGACGTATTAATTGTGATGAACATTCGGGAGCCTATAAAATCGCCAAAAATCACCGATCTTTTGTTAAGTTTGGAAACTTTTGTTACAATGACTACAAAGTACATATGGAGCGGCCAACTAGAACGGAGAAGCATGCATTTGACCTAGGAAGCACGGACACTTCCCGAGGGCAGTCGTGGCCGTCCTAGACACATGCCAAACATGGACACGGCACGGACACGACTGGACACACTGGGGTCACGGCTCAGAAGTGTCCACTCCTTTTTTAAAGCCTGGACATGGCATGGACACGGCGTGGACAGCTTGGACACGGCTTGGACCCACTGTGGACATAGCAGGCCCAAACCAATTCCTTATATAAAAGAGATATAAATTAAACATCCCCTCTCTCCCTCCTCTTATTCCAGCACACTACCATATGTCTCCTCCCCATCCTTTTCCTAATTGTTATTATATATTTATCTATTATACATCATACTTATAGATATAATTCATCATTCATGTAACAAGTGATCAAGGAATTTGACATACAAATTCATTGTATTCATCATTCAATGTTCATACTTACTTGATTTCAGATTGCAAATGTATTCCAGATTAATTATTCTTCATTTATCATTTACTATCTCATAATGGAATTGAAAACATACTAGTGCTTTCTTATAAAGTTTGCATTCATATCATAAGTGAATTTTAGGTTTGATTTATATTTCTTTTAAGTCTATATCTTTAAATCTCATGTTATCGGTTGCTTTATACATTGATAGATATTATATGTATTAACTCCATGTTATGTGTATGTATATTTTTGTACATTTATATATGTATATGTATATGTATATGTGTCTATATATGTATACAACTATGTCTATCCTTATACATATATGTATTTATGTATATGTATATACGTATATCTATAAATGTGTATGCCGTCTCCAATGCCGTGTCTGTCCTGTATTTTTGGAAATTGCCGTGTCCGTGTCCATGCCGTATCACATGCCCATGCCGTGTCACGTGTCCGTGACCATGCTTCCTAGTCTAGTACACTTTGCTAGTAACCCCTTTGGGTGGGGGTTGGGTATCCGGGCTACCAGGGAATTCAATGATGCCCTTTTGATGAAAATAGCAGATAGATTTCTGAAGAAAGGAAAGACCAATTGGAAGTCTCTTCTTAATGCTAACTACAAGAGGGCAAGTGGCTATCAGGAGAATGGTTCTAAGATTTGGCAGGGGACAAAACCACTCGTCACACAAGCAGCTAGTCTCACAGTAATGTCTATTGCCAATGGGCATGGTACGTCTGTTTGGAAAGGAAGATGGCTACGCAATGCAAAGTGTCCAGAACTGAAACTGGGGGTTGAAATTCTGGAAGATCTTGTTGATCGTAAAGTTTCTAGTCTTGTGATTCAGGAAGGAGTCCGGGATGAGGATTCTCTGGAATAATACTTCGTGGAGGAATCTGTCAACATTATGAAAACAACGCAGACTCCGATGAATGCACTTGAGGAAGATGAAATCTATTGGGTTGCGCACCTGCATGGCCAATACTCAGTAAAGGAAATGTACAATACTTTGTAAATGGAAAGACAAAAGTCGGTAGGAGACTGGAACATCATTTGGAAGCAGGTCATTCCACGTATCAAATGCTTCTTCTGGCTGCTCAACCATGATAGGTTGCTCACGAATGAATCGAGAATGAGAAGGAAGATGTCAGACAATGGGTACTGTGAACGATGTGGAAATGGCGTGAAACTTGCCTTCATGCAATCAGAAATTGCTCTGGGATCAAACTTGTGTGGGAGTGCATTAACGCGCAGTTGAATGTCGCTTTCTTTGGCATCGTCAATGCCAAGGAGTGGATTACTTTCAACTTGAAGATGAATAACCAATCACCTAGCTGGAACGTCACATTAATGGTAACTTGCTGGAAAATCTGGAAAGACAGGAACACCTTACCTTTATTTTTAACAATCAGTTGATACTTGTCCGTGAAATTTGTTTAGATATACGAGCTTACGTCCTTAACATTTTGGATATCAACAAAGGATCATGTCAGTGCATGAACAAGTTGCAACCTGTGAAGTGGAGACCCCCCCCCCAAAGGCTGGGCGGGTGCAAATTACCATTGACAGAGCTGTTAATAATCAGTTCTAAGTTGTTTGAGTACCAGCATTATTGCACGAGATGAACAAGGTTCTTGGGTACTTGGAGGTACAAAAAACATATTGGAGATGATCCACTTGAAGGAGAAATATTGGCCATCCTAAAAGGGTTGCAGGCCGTCTCTAATACTCACTGGAATGAATGTGAGGTGTTATCTGATCCAAAGGTGTCGGTTGAAATTCAGGGAAACAAACTTACATGCCCCACAAAGTACAGACCTATTGCAAAGAGAATAAAAATTTTGAGGGGAAATATCCACAAAGATGTCATTGAGAAGATAAATAGAGTTGCCAACCAGCCAGCTGACAAGATGGTTCCTTGAGATGCCAGGAGAAATGTTCATTTCTGAAGATTGCCCCGATGAGATGAAGATTTGGATAGCTAAAGACGAGGAAGGCTTTTAATAATTTGTTTTGTGATTGATCACTCAAAAAATACACTTATTTATGCAATAATATGTAATTTTGGATATGTGTGTGTCTCCTACTTGATGGAGTGAAGCAAACAGTTTCAAATGCAATGGGGATTCGGATGTCAGTTTCAATGGCGACATTAATGAATTAAGTCATGATAGTTTGCAAGCACAACGTATAGATTTAAGACGAATCTATGCAAACAAATTATGGTCTATGTACACTGAGAAGTAACAAAAAAGAAAATATGAATGGCCAGTGCATTTTGGTATCTAATGGACATAGGTAAAGAATTTTTGACAAAATTTCGCATGTTTTGACAATTCTGAATAATGAGATGAAGAGCACTTTTTTTTTTGAAAAAAGATGAAGAGCACTTAAGCAAGTCCTAGACAGTAGATACTATAATAATCCATAGCTAAAATAATCCAATTATATTCCAACAACAACCAACTATCAAAATTTCCACGCCATAATACCTCAAAAATAATGCCATCAAGAGCCATTGCGTTGCTTGCTTCTTCCACAGTCCTCATCTCCAAAAAAGCAAACTTTTTTTCACGATTAATATAAACATTGACAACAGCATCTCCTATACATGTGAAGCAAGTTTGGGTCATAAAAATCATATCAACCAGGTAAACATGGATTAAAAGAAGTGTTAACTATTTTCCTATGAGAAAAAGGCATCAAAATGTTTGCAATCATTAGATTTACCTGGACCAGGAGCATTTCCTCCTATAGCAGACATTACTTGACTAAAATATGTGGCGATTGTCTGTAAATTTTGAAAGATAAGATTCACATCTAGAGTGACACAAGTAAATGTTTAGAAAAAGTTAATTAGAGAACAAAATAAGCAAAGATATCAGTTTCAGAAATTAGCAATCAACAACATCACCTGTTCGTTTGCTAATGGAGGAAGACCGCCAACATACACACGGCGTGCATGTCTGGTAGCCTGAAAAACAGGACAAGGAGCTACATGTTTATAACAATAATCATGCCTGTAAACTTAAATGAAAATGTATCTAACCTGCTGGGTCATCACTTGCGCTGGTAATAGAGAGGTATTACCGATCTATAACGTAGTACACATTCAATTATATGACAACAAAATCAGGAAATTAAATATAAAAGTCCCAAATCTTCTTCAAGAAAAAGATAGAAAACTACGACCATTATGTATAAACACCTGAGACGTCGTAAAAGCAAACATGTTAGGAATTGTTTCTGTCCCACATTGAGTAACATTCGACGACTGATCTGCACAATTAACAGGCAAAGAAAAGTAGAAGTGGGAGCATTGCATGTGTTCATACTTAGGAAGAAAGAAGCAGCCACTTTATCAACTTGATCTAAATTTGCAGCAACCAGGAAACATGGTATACACTGGACGAGGAATATTACAGAGTCAAAACCAACGAAAAAATTGAGGAAAGGAATATTTGTTACTGTAAGTCCACCAAAGTCAATAGTCTGCAGCAGAAGGTGCACAAGATCCAGCTATGAACTGACGTCCCATTGACCACAATATCTACATTCATCAGGCCTGAAGATAGCGCCTTCGATTATGTGGTCTGATACTCCCTTCCAACCACATGATAAACCAATTCACACACAACGAGCCATCCAAAAACAACCAACACAACAACAACCTCAGTTTCAAAAAGAAACACTAAGATGAATCTCAAAAAAATAACAAGTTCTGAAGGAAATCTAAAATGCCCACGTAAACGAGTGATGCATTAAGTTGTCAGAGATATGGGATTACCTGAAAATGTTGTCGCAGCTGTTAAAGGTGCACCTTGAGGTGCCATATCGAAACCACTGGCTTTTTTGCTGTCGTATAAAAGAAGATAAACAAACCATAGAACAAAATAATATCTTAGGAGTAGAAGTAATACGCCATGCACAATTTAGAAAGGGCATTTAAAGACAGCTCAGGTTTTCTTTCCTCTATAATGGTTTGCAACTGCATGAATGTAAAAGATTTTGCAGATGCATTTGATCAGCAAAAACATGTATGCTACCACATGATGGTTACAATTTGAAAAAGAAAATCTGTGGTAGGTTGATCATAGATACCAACTTTTCATTGCAGTGATCTTACCTGCAACATATTGTATCAGCAACTAGGTTCTCAAATAATGATAAAGGGGTTTCAGCATATCATCACCCAAAAGTGCCAAACAAGAAAGGTTACATTCCCACTGTAATGACCCTCAGATTTTCATTATAATAAATACCCAATTTCAAACAGAAATCCAAAACCCTAATTTTGAATTCAATTTCAAATGCTTGTATCAAACTCTAATTCACCTTAACCTAGCTGTTAATATACTAATTTAGCCAAAACGGAACCTAGTTATCAAAGTTGGTTTGAAATAACATTAAATGACCCACTAACATTCATAAGCCCTAATTGGATCAAAATCAGCAATGGCACAACCATGATATAATTTCCTTTTCGTTAAATACCCAAAACCTAACCCTAAATAGTATTTAATAACATGTAAGGGCTTGGAAGTACAACTAAATAAATTCATTTATAAAAGTCCCGATAAAAATCTAATGGCTCATAACTTGTTTCACATAAAATATGAAACTCCTATTGTTTTTAGATAATGCTAAATAACTCCACTACTTAAAAACCTAAACTAGAATGGTAATTAAAAATGAGATAATAATGAAACAATTGTATTCTACATACATAATTAATCATTGTTACATTATATATTTCCTGTTTTACATAGCATGTTATTTGTTTTGTTATTTCTCTTTTATATATGGACCTCTCTGTAATTCTTTCAGTATTATATATATGAGGGTGCACACATTGTGCAACCTTGAGCTTTCTGAAAACCCTGACTCTGTCACATGGTACCAGAGCAGGTCGAAACCTAGCCGTCTTTCCCTCCCTCCCCTCCCTCTCTCTCCTTCCTCTCCGCCCCCCCCCCCCGCCGCCGCGCCGCAGCCCCACCCTCCCGCCGCCCCGCGCACGTGCGTGCGGCGCAGTAGTAGCCGCCGGCTGCACTACTGGTCGCCGCCGCCCACGTAGGGGCTGCCCGCCGCTCATGGTTCCGTCTAGCCTCCTGGCTTGGTGTGCTGCTAGTGCTTGAGCAACATCACCAATTTTTTTTTGTCGTTGTTCGCACAGCAGGTGCGTTGCCGGGTGGCCGTTTTCTACGGGACCACTGAGCCGTCTGTAGATCTGGACTAGCTTCATCTTCGGGGGGAGATCGGCAAGTTGTTCGTCTGAGGGACAGCTTTCAGTTCGTGTTCGTTGGTGCCTGCCTGCCCGTGTAGGCTTCGGCCTCTGGGTTTCCTGCTACGCTTCGACGTAGTTCGTATGTGAGAGGTCCGTGGTAATTTTGTGCCTACGTCTGCCTGTCTGACGGCTTAGTCCGTCTCCTGTCTGTACCTGCCTGCCTGTGCCTGCCTTCCTTCCTGTCCTCATGGCGTCTTCTGGAGATGACCTCTGGCGAGACTCGCGCCGTCAAGTTACCACTGTCAAACTTGACGGGCGCAACTACCAACTTTGGGTGTGCTCCTTTGTGATATATGCCAAATCACAAGGGAAGTACTCTCATCTGATTTGCACTGGTCCTTCTCAGCCTGCAGAGCATGCGGATGCCAAGGACGTCCAAGCTTTTGATGATTGGGTCCATGAGGACTCGACTGTGATGACATGGATTCTCAATAGCGCAGTTGAGAAGATCAGTGTCACTTTACTTCGGCTGCCTACGGTGAAGCAGATGTGGGATCAGCTCGTCGGTACCTACTCTCACAGTCAGAATCCCAAGAAGGTCTTCGACATAACCAAGCAACTGGGGCGACTCCAATTCACGGGATCTGACATCTCAGACTACTTCTCCACCTTCACTGGCCTGTGGGGTGAGTTGGAGACTTATCACCCGTTGTCTACTGATTTGGCGACTATGCAAAAATAGCGGGCGGAACTACAGCTGATACAGTTTTCTGAGTGGCTTGCCAGAGTCCTATACTGGTGTTGTGGATCAGATCTTGGCGAGTGATCCGCTCCCTACTCTGCAGGGTGCCTACCAGCGTCTCCAGCGCCTTTCTTCTTCGACACCGCCTCCTCATACTGAGACTGGAGATTCGACTGCCTTGGCTGCTTGGGCCGGGCGTGGTCGTGGTTGTTCCACTGATGGTCGTCCTACCCTGGGTACAGGACGGGGACGTGGACCTGTTGCTGGACGAGGAGCCCCTTCGGCTGCCCCATCTTCTGCTGCTGCGCGTCCTTAGCAAGGACAGCGCGTGTGTACCTTCTGTGGCCGGTCTAACCATATTGAAGAAAAGTGCTGGGAAAAGTATGGTAAACCGGCTTGGGCCAATGCTGCTGCAGATTCATCGTCTACTGTTTCTGAGGGTGTTACTCCGACGCCTGAGCCAGAGACTGCGGGAGCGACCGCAGACTACATTCGTGCTAAGGTGGAACGCCTCCTTGAGCGTGCTGGCTCCTCGACTGCTGCTTCTACTAGTGGAGCACATGCTGCATACTCTGGTTATGATACTGCATTCCTGAGTTCCTCCTCACCCTCTACTTCTGGTAATACTAAATGGGTGATAGATTCTGGTGCCTCTGCACACATATCTGGCAATAGATATCTGTTTAAAACTCTATCTAAACCTGCATGTAACTCTTTTGTTATGCTTGCTGATGGATCAAAGTCTTCGGTCTTTGGAGTCGGTGATATTGTTTCTCAGTTTTGGCTCAAGTCTGCCTTATATGTGCCTAGATTTCCTCTGAACTTATTATCCGTCAGCAAAATTTTACGAAGTTTGAACTGTAGCCTGACATTTGTTCCTGGTTCATGTGTTTTTCAGGACCTTCGCACGAGGACGAAGATTGGTGGGGGGTATGAAGGTACTGATGGACTATATTACTTGGACCAGTTACCGAGATCAGAGAAAGTTGTTGTGGTATCTGCTTTATCGACTTTTGTTTCTGCACTACAGTGGCACTACAGGCTGGGTAATCCATCGTCAGAGAAGCTGCGTCATTTAGTTTCGGATATTGGCAGTTGTAATTTTCAGTGTGAATCGTGTCAGCTGGGAAAACAAACTCGTATTGTGTATCCTAAACGTAGTACTGTGAGCAGTAAAAACATTTTTGATTTAGTTCACTCTGATGTATGGGGTCCATGCCATGTACCGAGTTTGTCTGGTTACAAGTATTTCATTCTATTTATTGATGACTTTTCTAGAACTACTTGGTTGTTTCTATTAAAAAGTATGTCTGAAGTGCGGTCTACTATCAAGTATTTTTTTGCTGAAATAAAAACACAGTTTGGTTTGCCTATTAAAGTTTTCCGCACCGATCATGCTTTAGAATTTGTTAAGCAAGATGCGGCGGTATTCTGTAAATCTGTTGGTACGCTCCACCAGACTTCATGTGCCTATACCCCACAACAAAATCGTGTCGCTGAGCGGAAAAATAAACACTTATTAGAAGTCACCAGGACTCAAGGAATAAGGTTTCGCCGAAACCGGCGAAATTTCGCCCCCAAATACCGATTTCGACGTGACCTGATACGAAACCATGCAACTGTGTCGATACCGTCGCATTTCGCGAAATTTCGATGCAATTTCGCCAAAGTTTCGATGGTTTCGCTAATTTCGCCAAATTTCGAGGGGTCCAATGCAGTTTTTCCATCTTACTTATCGGTACGCAGCCGAAACCGGCGAAACCTGCCGGTTTTTCGAGCTGCTTTGCTGCTGCTGCTGTTCTTTGTGGAGACAAGGTGATTTTGAGGGGGATTTGCCATTTGGAGCCAAAGATCGACTACATTAAGGTAAATAAATATATTTTCTTCCATTTTCATTCATTTCCAACCTCTATTTCTCCTAATATCATCTATTTTGAACACATATTTCTCTATTTCACATAATTTCGTATTTTACACTAAAATATTAGATCTACTCCACTATTCATCAAATTTGTGTGTTCTAAACATAGATCCACACATCTAAGCCATGGATCTATATATATCTTCAATAAATTTACACAAATAACTAATTTTTATATCTTTTTTAGATTATAAATACTAATAATAGTATATATAATATATATTCATCATAACTAGTTATTTCACTTAGGTTTAGTAGAAGAAGTTGTTACAAACACTAATATGAACACAAGGAATATAATTTTTGTAAAAAATAAGATATTTTTTATATATACACTATTTAAAAATCCGAAAATTAAAAAAAAATCATAAAATATTCTTTTTTTTTAGAAATAAGATATTTTTGTATTGTTTTAAATGTGCCTATTACAGTAGTACTCCTAATCACTTACATATACGCATAAATTATTTGTTAAATATGCATTTATCAATTTAAAAATATATTTTCAGACCTAAAAATACAAATAAAAAATAATTCTAAACCTTTTTTCATATTGATTGATATCCTATTACAGTAGTGTACCTAATCCATTACATATATGTACAAATTATTGATAAGTATGTGCATTTATCAATTAAAAAATAATTTTTAGACCTAAAAATACAAAAAAAAATTCAGACCTAAAAATACAAAAAAAATAATTCTAAACCTTTTTTCTTCCTTGTTAATTTCCTATTTTAGTAGTGTACCTAATCAGTTACATATCTGTATGAATTTTTGCTTATGTCGTTTATTGTTTTGATTGCTAATGGCCTAATGCATTGCATATTCTATGTTGTTTTTGATTTATTTCAGTGTTGACAATGTCTTCTGATGGAAATTCGTCTGGGAATGAGGGTGCTAGGCAGAATGCACACAAACCCAAGGAAGTAGATTTTGCTTGGAATTATTGTGCTCCTGTTCCCGGGGTCAAGGGAAAGGTGGTTTGTAACTTCTGCAAAAAGACAATTGGTGGAGGGGGCATCACCAGGTTTAAGCGTCATATTACTGGGGGAGACAAGAATGTTGCCTTATGCCAGAAGTGTCCGCAATCTGTTAGGGATGATTTCAGAAAGATCATAGCATCCAAAAGGGAGAAGAAAGACAAATGTATTGAGGCCAACAAATCTTACACTGATACTCTCTTCAATGTACAAGCCACAGGTTCATCTGCCGAGTCTGATGATGACATGGTGTATCCTCCAGGTTGTGGTGATACTGCTTACGGTCGGCATATGTATAGGCGGGCATATAGAGAATCAAGAAGAAGTGAGTGGGAAAGGGAGGAAGCTGCAAGAATACTACGGAGGTATGGGCCATCAGGAACTGGAGGAGGCAGTGGGACTGGAGTCACTGGACTAGGACTAGGTCGCAGCAGTCAACATGTTCCTCCTGTTGTTGATCTGGATGATGAAGATGATGTGTTTGCTCAAACAAAAAGGAAGAAAGGCACAGTTGATGTTCTGTTACGTTCTGCTAGTGCTAGATTGAAAAATATTGATGAACCAGGGGTTAGGAAGGCCGAACCTAGGCAAAAAACCCTTAAAGGCATGTTCAGTGGGGCAAAGGAGAAAGTGGGAAAGGCTGTAGGTAAATTCTTTTTTGCTCACGGAATCCCGACACATGTTGCAACTGAACCCTATCTACAACATATGGTTGATGTGATAGGGGAGTCTGGTAGGGGAACTAAGGCCCCCACAGCTTATGAACTTATGCATAAATATCTTCCCGAGCAGAAAAAAGAGCTAGAACAGTGGGTTAAGGAGCAAAAGATATTGTGGGCTGAGTATGGGGTCACACTCATGTGTGATGGGTGGACCAGTGGCAACAGGAAACAAATTATAAACTTCTTTGCTCATTGTCGTGGATCTACTATCTTCCTTGATTCTGTTGATGCTTCTGGTGAGGTTAAAGAGTACACATATTTATACAAGCTGATGAAGAAATACATGAAAGTTGTTGGGCCTGAGAATATTGTGCAAATTGTTACTGATAATGGATCAAATTTTAAGAAGGCGGGGGGAAAGATAATGAAGAATTCTCCCGTGTACTGGACGCCGTGTGCTGCCCATTGTATAGATCTCATATTAAAAGATATGGGAAAACTTGAGTACATCAAATCTGTGACCATTGATGCAAAATTGATTACAGGTTTCATATATAATCATTCTTTTCTGTTGAATGCAATGAGACGCCCAGAATATTGTGGAGGCGATCTAGTTAGAGTGGGGGTAACAAGATTTGCTACCAACTACTTGGCTCTAGATTCACTGAAGAACAAAAGAGATGGACTGAGGAGGTTATTTAATGGAGTAGAGTGGACCTCCATGAAGGAGCACAATACCCCACTTGGTCGACGAATTGAAGAACTAATTGCTAATAGGGCTTTCTGGGACAAAGTTACCAAGGTACTTAAGGTAATGGCTCCTATAGTAAAAGTGTTGAGGTTAGTAGATGGTGACAAGGCTGCAACCATGCCTTGGTTATATGACGCAATGGAAACAATGGTGGAGAATGTGAAAAAAGCCGCTCCAACATCCAATGCACAATACACGAGCATCATAAAAAAGAGATGGACTGATATGCTTTTGCATCCACTACACAAAGTCGGTGAGCATCATAATCATTGTAATTGTATCATGTATATAATTATTTAACTGGTCTATGTTAAGAAATTAACAGGTTTTGTATTATTTATTTACAGCATACTATTTGAACCCAAGATACCATTACTCGCGGCAATTGGGTATGAAACCAGACTTGATGAATGCGGTTAGGGATGTGCTCAATAAGTTGCTTACATCCACAGAAGAACGGATGCAGGTTTTGGATCAGGTATACAAGTAGTTGTATAATTGTATTTCATGTTTATCTAATATCTATAACCTAACAACTATTAATGTGGTCTTTCATGTTTGTTGGCTTTTTTGTAGCTACGACAATTCCGTGAAGGCCTTGGATGCTTTGGCCACCCCAATGCAGTAGCCGACCGTGCAGAGGGTGATCCTTGTGAATGGTGGGTGTGGAATGGGAACGGTGCCCCTCAACTTAGAAAAATAGCCATACGCATTCTTTCACAGACAACTTCTGCATGGGGGTGTGAAAGGAATTGGAGCACTTTTAATTTGATTCATTCAAAAAGAAGGAACAGATTGGGGGCTCTCAGGTTAAGGGATCTCGTGTATGTCCACTACAACATGCGTTTGAGAGCTAGAGCCATAAGAGAGGCCAACTACAAAGAAGTCCAATTTGCTGAAATGCATGATCCCATTGACACAGCATACACGTTCCAAGAAGATAGATTTCGGGGCCTTTATGATAGTGATGATGAGGGTACCGGTACAATAGAAGATCCCTTGGAAGAATGGATGAATGAAATAGGCCGTCCAGTTCTAGACAATATTTCTTCTGGCCGTCCAGATCCATATGTGGAGGAGCAATTTGAAGATGTTTCGGGTGTTGTACTTGAGGAAGAACGAAGAAACAGAAGCCCACCTGAAAGACTTGAGCCAGAGCCTGAGCATGTAGATCTTGATATGGAAATTGATAGAGCAGTGCAAGATGAATTGGGTGGAGCATCTAGTGCTTCAAAATCTATAACTGCTACATCATCTGGGTCCAAGTCTAAAAGTGATGACGACGACGATGATGGTGGTAATGCAAGTGGTGGTCAACGTTCTCCAGAGTATCCTCCAGCAGTTGATCCTCAGAATGATGATCGTCCATATATCACTAGGGATCCTATATATCCACAGGAAAGAAATGTCACAATGGCTGAAAAAACCTTTACGAGGAAGAAAACTCGAGGTGGAAAAGACTACAGTGGTGCACCACCACGGCCACATGAGGATACATGTTATAGGCCTCCTACAGCTACAGCTACACCTATAGGATTCCAATACTATCCTACTTCACAATATTATACTGATTCCACTTCTGATATTGCTGAATCCATGGGAAACATGAGGCTTTCTGATTCTCTATATCCTCAACAATCATTTGGTGATACGTTGTTTGGGCACCCACAAGCGTACTATGGGTATTCTGGATATCAAACTCAGCCACCACCACAACCAGAAGCAGAATTAGAGCATCATATTGGATATACATATAGTGCAAATGTCTCTGGCCCGCAAGGAACATATCAATACAACAATACTGTATTTTCTGATGATGGGGGGCAATCATGGAGCGGTGGTAGCTCAGTTATTCATGTTGCTCGTCAACCTCCATCTGATTCTGAAAGCAGGAGTCGATATCTTAGAGATCTGGAAGATCACTTTCCAAGGTTTGGGATGATGATGTTCATTTCTGCTGATGTGCACGAGGAACATGTGATTTCATACAACAAACTTTACAGAATGTACATGACCTGGGAGCAATATGTCGACCATATCAACACTGTACAGTATGGTGAACAACCATCTCAATCAGCACGACACTCAACATACAATTGATTTGAGTTGGTAAGTTACTATATTATTCATATGTTGTAAGTTTGATATTATTGGAGAAGTGTGTGTACTTATGTTTATGGATTGTGCTAGTAAAATTGCATAACTTAATTCCTATATTTTGTCATCGAAATCCTTCATCGAAATCCTCAATAAACAGGACAGTTCCCTTACATCCCACATGAAGCCCCCCCCAACCTACCCCCACATAAAATTTTATTGCATAAAACGATGCATTTAGGTGTAGAGATCACGCCTGTAAAATTTCATAAATTAATTCGTTCATTTTGGCGTCGAAACGGGCACTGTTGCATTTATCGAAATTTTTGTCGAAATTTCCATAAATTTCGGTTTCCATGCTGTCGAAACGGTATCGAAATCGGATACCTCGTTCCTTGCCAGGACTATCATGATGCATTCTCATGTGCCCCGCTCCTATTGGCCTGAGGCTATTCTGACTGTGTGTTTTCTGATTAATAGGATGCCATCGTCTGTTATTGGAAATAAGATTCCTATACAGGTTCTACAACCTTAAACTTCTTTGTTTGTTGTGCCTCCTAGAATTTTTGGGTGTACCTGCTTTGTCAGATTACTTGGACCCACTTCTAATAAGTTGTCTCCTCGAGCTGCTAAATGTATTTTTCTGGGCTATTCTAGAACTCAAAAGGGTTACCGGTTTTATAATCCCAGTACCAGGAAATGGTTTACTAGTAGTGATGCTGTCTTTTTTTAAGATACATCGTATTATTCTTCAGCAAGAGATAGTTTGCAGACAGACATTCTTGCAGACAGACATCCTTTGCCTGTTATTTCTGACTGTGTGCCTGACCTTACTGACACTGTGACTGTTGAAAATAAAGATCCTCCTCTTATTGTTTATCAACGCAGGAATAGAGCACCTTCTACACAAGTACCCCCCCAAGACAACCAATCTTCTCCTCCAGGAGGTTCTGCTGCACCTGAGGTACACTCTGACCTTGA
Source organism: Alisma plantago-aquatica (assembly GCA_963693085.1). Lineage (NCBI taxonomy): Eukaryota > Viridiplantae > Streptophyta > Magnoliopsida > Alismatales > Alismataceae > Alisma > Alisma plantago-aquatica. The sequence continues at coordinate 727,701,851 of OY856411.1, read as the reverse complement.
CATACCTATTGCACTCAGAAAGGGTACTCGTTCCTGCACTTCTCATAGCATTGCGCAGTTTGTATCTATTGTTCATCTGAATACTCAATCTAGCAATTTTGTATATGCTTTATCTGTTGTGGCTGTACCTAAGAATGTTCAGGATGCATTGAAAAGTACTGCTTGGACATCTGCTATGAAAGAAGAAATGATTGCTCTTACTGACAGAGACACTTGGGAGCTGGTGGATCCACCTCCTCAGTGTAAGCCTGTGGGCTGCAGGTGGGTATATGCCGTAAAATATCAACCTGATGGTACGGTTGAGAGGTTGAAAGCATGGTTAGTTGCAAAGGGCTATACTCAGACATATGGCATTGATTACTTTGAGACGTTTTCTCCTGTTGCTCGCCTTAACTCTGTCAGGATTCTCCTATTTGTTGTTGTGAATCTGAACTGGCCTCTTCTGCAGCTTGATGTGAAAAATGCTTTTATGTATGGTGACTTGCAGGAAGAGGTGTATATGGAGCAACAACCTGGTTTTGTTGCTCAGGGGGAGTCTCACAAAGTATGCAGGCTTAAGAAGTCTATCTATGGGCTCAAGCAGAGTCCTCGTTCCTGGTTTGATAAGTTGAGCAGGATCATGATTGATTTTGGTTTTCAGAGGTCACAGGTTGACCACTCTGTGTTCACAAAAAAGACTTCAGCAGGTATTACTGTTCTGATTGTATATGTTGATGACATTATTATTTCTGGCAGGGACTCTCTTGGTATTCAGGCTACCAAAGATCATCTGGGCAAGCACTTTGCTACCAAAGATTTGGGCAGACTTCGGTATTTTCTTGGCATAGAGGTCTCTAGAAACTCTAATGCCCTTGTGCTTTCTCAGAGAAAGTATGTTCTTGATATTCTGCAGGAGACTGGTATGCTTGGAGCAAGACCTGCGGATACTCCTCTTGATCCCAATGTGAATTGGGATGATGATTCCTCTTCTGTGTTTGCTGATCATAAAAAATTCAGGAGGTTGATTGGTAAATTGATTTATTTGACTGTTACTCGTCCTGATATTGCTACTGCAGTGGGTCTTCTTAGCAGGTACCTTGACAAACCCAAACAGTGTCACTGAGATGCTGTATGTCAAATTCTGAGATACTTAAAAAAGTCACCTGGCAAGGGACTTCATTATAAAAAGAATGGACATTGTGTTTTTGAAGGGTATTCTAATTCTGATTATGCAGGCAGCAAAGTTGATAGAAAATCTACCTCTGGTTACTGTACGTTTGTAGGAGGCAATCTTGTTACTTGGAGGAGCAAGAAACAGAATGTCATTGCCAGATCTAGTGATGAAGCTGAGTACAGAGCCATGGCCCATACTGCCTGTGAGTTACTGTGGGTGCGTTCTCTTCTGAAAGAGTTTGGGATTGAGTCTTCTTCGGCCATTCCTATGCACTGTGATAACAGAGTTGCCATCTTCATTGCAAATAATTCTGTCTATCATGAGCGCTCCAAACACATTGAAGTTGACTGTCACTTCATCAGAGAATCTATTCTTGCTGGCAAGATATGCACTCTATTCACGAGATCAGAAGATCAAGTTGTTGATATCTTCACCAAGCTGTTGGCGAAGAAACAGTTCTGCACACTGATGGACAAGTTGGGCATGATTGACATCTATGCTCCAACTTGAGGGGGAGTGTTACATTATATATTTCCTGTTTTACATAGCCTGTTATTTGTTTTGTTATTTCTCTTTTATATATGGACCTCTCTGTAATTCTTTCAGTATTATATATATGAGGGTGCACACATTGTGCAACCCTGAGCTTTCTGAAAACCCTAACTCTGTCACAATCACAACACAAATCTCATTGTTTTGGATAACAATAACTACCTAAATTGACAATGGAAAGAAAATCTAATAAACCACGAGAGCATACTTGTCAGGGTGGTCGACTAAGAGTCGACCCAACAAGGGCGCCTAGACAGACACATATAGATGGGCCCTAATGAGAGGCATGTCTAGGGCAACTGGGTCAGCTGCCATGCCTGGTCAACCCTTTGGAAGACTAGGCGGTCGCTTAGTCGAGCATCGGTCGAGCCTATTAGTTTTTCTCTTTTTTTCGCACGCTTATATTCCCCATGTCTCCACGACGGACTATGTGTCCCCTGGTATATCCCCCACGCGACCAAGACGCACATATACAGCAACTACCGTGTGTGTCAACTTTCCCAACGGCTTCTTTGGTGGCTCCGAGCATCTTGTCTCTTCTTTGGTAGCTCTTAGGGCATGTTTGGTTTGCTGGATTTCTAAGAATCAAGCATTTAGGCCATCATGCATTTGTAAAACGTTGCATTGTCAAAATTACGTAAACATAAATATTATGTTTGGTTTCCTAGATTTGTAAAATAGATTTATTTTTTCTTGGTCCACCGACTAGCCACAACTAGATTTTGGCGTCTGGGAGAATTTTGATGGAAATCAAAATGTGGGATTCTCTTTATGCCTGGAAATCCAAGGATTACCCCCATTTTTCAAATCCTGCAAACTAAACATAAATCTTCTACTAATGGATTCCAAAATGCAATCCAATACGACAAAATTTGGGAAACCAAATGTTTAACCTCTCTTCTCTGACTCCTCCTTTCTACTCTTTAACACAAGAGTCTTCCTCCGCCTACTCCATGTCTCTGACGTCCATGGTTAAAGAACGATTTTAAGCGTCTTGTCCTTCGGCTCCATGTGTCCAATGCTTACACTTCCTCCTCGAATCTTTTGTGATCCTAGTTGCACTAGCCCACTGTGGTCCTTCTTGCTCCACGTCGACAGCCAATTGTATTGTGTATTTTTTTCTTTTGCAATTCATTTTGTTTGTGTATAATCTATAATCAGATATATGTTTGTTTATGTGTTTTTGATATATATGCACATACAAATTAATGGAAGGGGAGGAAGAAGTTCCAACTGCGACTAGGGAGAATCTCCCAAGGCTTCAAAAGTTGGTGAAGACCCCACATGTAAGGAAAATCCAAAGATCCAAGTAGAAATTATGGTCTTTGGCAAAACTTGTCAATCAAGAACCAAGTACAATGTGCATTATGAGGTCATGTGAGCAACGGGGGAATGAAACGCTTGAAGTAACATCTTATTGGGGGAGTGGGTTCCAATATGATGAAATTCGCAAGATGTTCTCAAAGTGTATGTGATGAGTTGAGGGAATATAGAGAGCATAACAAGAAGATCAAGGTTGATAGATGCCTCAATTTAGGTGACAACAACAATGTTATTGAATTTGGATGACTACAGTTTGTGAATTTGCTTGGATTCTACATTGGAATAGATGAAATATAATTTGCTCTGGATATGATTTCCATTCACACTATTTTACCATATAACTCCAATTTTAGTTCCAGAAATTCAACCTTTTCAGTAATTTTGAGAATTAGAATTAGTATCGGTATGTTTTCTTAACTCTTTCTTATTTAATATTGGATGAATAAATTACATATGCTTCAATGCAAGCTATTGTTGTTTTATGACATTATTTCAAAATTTTGGATCATCGTATGCTTAGGTGCATGCTTAGATTAGAGAATTTATAGAATGTAGTATTATGATTAATTTTATATGTAACTGCCTACGTCTTGCACCCAAGGAGCCCTAGGCGCACAAGCTAGATGGGTATCTGACTGGACGCCTTGACAACTATCAACGAAATGAAAAACGATCTGAGTGGCTGCTCAATTGGCCAAGCACCTCGGCCACTTAAAAAAACCTTGAGGCGCCGATTAATCATATTGAACAAATCGGCCCCTTTTTTGTTGCTTAACCCACTTCTTGCCCATTTTTTAAAATACTATAGTGAGCGTGTAACATCAAGTAAATCATATGGTCCAAGTATTGTTGATTATAATATATTAAACTTATATACATTAAATGTTCTATGAAAAACCATAGCTCTAATTTAGAATGCATACTTTGTATGTAAGCTCTAATTATAGGTGTTAGAAAATAGTTTCCTTATTCATGTATCTCTTTACTATTCATGTTTCTTGTTGGGTCTAGTATGTAAATGTTCTCACTCTATATAATAAAGGAGAACCCGCTCTAGCCAAGTATCGCTTTGACCTAATTCCATTACATGGTATCAGAGCATATCTATCAGAGCATATATGGCAGGTGTAACCCTAGCCGCCGCCCTCCCTCTCTCTCTTCTCTCTTTCTCCCTCACTAGTTGCATCCTCTGTCACCACTGTCGGAGGACACCACCGCCGTCGCTGGACTGGTCGTCCTACGATCCGTCAGGGCACGGTGATCGTTTGAAGGACATTAGGAGAAGACCCTCGCTCTATCCCATAGAGAGGAGTGCCTTCTCTCTATTCCCCTTTCCTCTCCACGTCGTCCCAGTACGTGGATGAGTGCCTAAATCTCTTAGGGTTGTTGATGTGTCAGATTCGCATCTTCAATTAATTAGTGACGATGTTGATTCTTGTCACACCCCCCGGCGTGTCTTCCTAGGGTCATCATCTCTCCGGTGCGTCTTCCCGGAGTCTTCTTTGCTCTTTGACGGAGTCGATTCCCGTCAAAACTTGCGTCAGCCGCCGCCGGGCACGGCGTGTTCCCCAATCGATACGGCGTGTTGTTGTGTCCAGAATTTACTCTGACAACGCAGACCGTATGATACACGGTGTGTTGCATCCGAAACATAGTGTGTCACAACTGTTGAAGGTTACGCCTCTGAAGATATACGGCATGTCCCGTATCCACACGGCGTGTCCAAACACGTCAGAAAGTTGTCTTCCATCTTCATCAACCGACATGACGTGTCCGGAATCCAACACGTGTCCAAATCAGCATGAAAAGCCTAACTTCTGTCTCTGTCAACTCACACGGCATCTTCTTGATCCAGACGCAGCGTGTCATTTTTTCTGTTTGATGTTGTTATCCTGATCCGATTTCAAGATGGGAGATACAAAGCCTGCTGATTCAGCTATGATCGCCTACAACGATCAATCTCAGATAACTTATGTGAAGCTTAATTCAAAGAATTATCTTATCTGGGTGAATGCTATTTACACACTCCTAGAATCTCGAGAGAAGGTGGATCTTATTGAATCAGAACCTCCTGATGAGAGTAGCAAAGACTACCCTACTTGGCGGAAAACAACGGACTGGTGAAATCTTGGTTATGGAATAGCATGGAACCCAGATTGCATCCAGAATATGTTCTATTCTATAGCAAAACAAATCTGGGAAGCTGCAAAGAAATATTTTTCTCACGAGAAGAATGCTCTAAGTCTTTATACAGTGTATAATGGCCTCTTTTCATAAAGACAAAAATATTAATCGCTCTCTAGAGGATTATTTTGGCACTATATAATCCATTTCCCAAGAGCTTCGTTTCTACCATCCGTTGAAGATTGATGATTAAATGAAAGATCAAGATGATCTAGTAACAGCAAGGTTTCTTTCTGGCCTAAATCATGTCTATGCTTCAGCCAGTAGTGTCATTCTGGCCACAGACAAGTTATTGAGCCTTGAATAAGCCTTTGTGAGAATTCAACAGTCCTCATTTGAGTCTATTTTTGCTACTCCAGGAGAACAACATTCTGAGAATCATGCCTCTGTTGTAGTTGCTGCCAAAGGAGTTGGACAGGGTGTTGGCCGGGGACAAGGCAATCGTCCAAAATGTACTTTCTGTGGAAAACTTGGACATCTAGAAGAGAAATGCTAATCTAAGCATGATCGACCCCCATGTTGGTGCTGAACATTATACAGCTCCTCCGTCAGGAGCATCTGCGTCTAGAGCTTCTAAACAGGTGCAATCAGATGTTACGATCTCTAAGGAAGAGTACGACCGTCTTCTTCTGGCTACCCAGCAAACTTCTCTTGGCACCTCTGTCAATCTAGTTTTAGATACAGGTAACCAGGGGACTTTGCATGTTGCGTCTCACCCATCTTCTATATGGGTGGTGGATTCCGAGGCCTCCCAGCATATGACGAGTATACGCCATGTTTCTTTCTTCTGACTCGTATATCCCGTATTCTTCTGTGATACTTGTTGATGGTTCTACCAGACGAGTCCATGTGTGTGGCACTGTAAAAGCATCATTTGATTAGAATTTACAGTTTGTACATTATGTACCAAACTTTCCATTTAGTGTAATGTCTGATGCTAAGTTGGTTGATTCTTTAAAATGTTTGGTAATATTTGGAGACTCTTTCTTTGCGTTACAGGATCCCAGGAGCTGGAAGACGATTGGTGGGGGATCTAGGAAAGGTGATCTCTACTTCTTTGAAGGTGGTCGCCCAGCTCGCCAGATTCCATCCACAGTTTCTACCGTGCGCAGCTGCTCTCCCTTACAATGGCATTGTCGCAAATGGCATCCGTCCTTGCAGACTCTTCAGAAGCTTGTCCCAAGCTTAGCATATGTAAAGTCGTTGGAGTGTCAGTCATGTCAACTAGGCAAGCACCATCGCATTTCTTTTCCGAGTCGCATTGTGAAATGCTAAGCGTCCTTTTGATCTTATTCATAGTGATGTTTGGGGTCCTGTTAAAGAGCCAAGTTATAGTGGCTTTTTATATTTTCTCTTTCATTGATGAAATCTCTCGCATGACTTGGGCATACCTACTTAAGTCCCAGGATGAAGTTTTGTCTATCATTCAAACTTTTCATCAGTTAATAGAAATTCAGTTTGATGCTCATATAAAGATTCTTCGCACTGACAATTCCCTAAATATGTTCAAAATGCTAACTCTAATTTTTTTAATTATGTGCATGATTCACCAGACAACTTGTCCTCATACACCCCAGCAAAATGGGGTTGTTGAATGCAAAAACCACCATTTACTTAATGTAGCATGTACGCTACTTTTTCAAATGTATGTGCCAAAGAAATATTGGTCTAATGCTCTTCGATCTGCATGTTTGTTGATTAACCGTCAGCCATCTTTTGTCTTACATGGGGCTACTCCTTTGTATGTTTTACAACCTGACGAGCAACCTTTTCCTATTCATATTCGTGTGTTTGGTTGCACTGCGTTCGTTCATGTGTTTGATCCACGTGTTGACAAGTTGTCTCCTCGCGCAGTTTGCATTGTCTATTTGGGATATTCTCCCACACAGAAGGGTTATCGATGTTATTGCCCTCGTCTCCATCGTCATTTTGTGTCGGTTGACATTACCCTTTCATGAGTCTACTCATTTCTTTAGTGACTCAATTCTGAGTAAGGGGGAGCACAATCCTGAGAGTGACTACATTTTTTAGTGTGAGAGAGAGCCACCTCTTCATGTGCCTTGTGATGAGACTGTTCTAGATAATCCACCACCACCATCACCACCTACCCCTCCACCGATTCAACCTTTCCCACGGTTTACACCAGGTAAGCAAGGCATCACCAAAAGAATGTAGCGGCATCAGTCCCAGAGATTGCCTCCTCGTCGTCACACACTCCTGAGGTTACTGTTACGACTAAGAATTTTCTTGATGCTTCCATTTCAGACTTACACCTTCCCGTCGTAGCTCGTAAAGGTGTTCGCTCTTACACTATCCTCCACCCACTGGCGAATGTTTGTTGCTTATCTCATTTATCACCGGCAGCCCGTACGTTTGCGCTTCAGCTTGATTCTACGACTGTTCCTCGTTCCTATACGGAAGCAGCATGATGTCATGGCTGGATCCAAGCAATGGACAGTGAGATGGCAGGTCTTCATGAGAATTCTACCTGGGAGTTGGTGGACCTTCCTCCTAGCAAACTTGTTGTAGATTGTTGTTGGGTGTATACTGTGAAACAGAAACCCGACGGATCTATTGATCGTTTGAAGGCTCGTTTGGTGGCAAAGGGGTACACTCAGACACATGGGGTGGACTTCTTTGAGACTTCCACTCTAGTAGCTCGGCTCAATTCTGTGCGCATCCTTATCTCTGTTGCAACTCATTTTTACTGGCCTCTTCTTCAGCTGGACATCAAGAATGCTTTTCTTCATGGTGATCTACTTGAGGAGGTATACATGGAGCAACCTCCTAGGCATGTTGCTCAGGGGGAGTGTCAAAAGGTCTGTAAGTTGAAGAAATCCTTGTATGGTCTGAAATAGTCACCACACGCATGGTTTGATAAATTCAGTGTTGCAATTATATAGTTGGGTTCACCCGGTCTTCTACTGATCACCCATTATTTGTGTATAAGTCTTCAAGTGGCACTATTATTCTAGTTGTTTATGTAGATGATATTGTCATCACAGATGATGATTCTAGGCATTCTACAGCTCAAGGAAAGGCTGCAAACACAATTTTAGACAAAAGATCTGGATAATCTCCGCTATTTCCTTGGAATAGAAGTTCTACGCTCCAAGAAGGGCACAAACCTCTCCCAGGGGAAATATACCCTTGACCTCCTTTACAAAGACATGCATGGCACAATGTAAACCTGTCTCGACGCCTATGGACTATCATACCAAGACCTCTAATTCTGATGACTATGATTTTTCTGATCCAGCAAAGTATAGAAGGATTGTAGAGAAACTGATTTACTTGACAGTTACTCGTCCTAATATTTCTTATGATGTGGGAGTAGTTAGCCAGTTCATGAGTGCGCCTAAGATGTCATGTGTTTCATGAGTGGACCAAGCACATTGAAGTAGATTGCCACTTCATTCGTGATTTAGTGCACTCCAAGAAGATTCAAATTCCTAATGTTCGGACTGGACAACAAGTGGCACATATCTTCACCAAGACACTTCCATCTTCAGCTTCCAAGTGTATGCATTCCAAGTTGGGCATGCATAATGTGTATGCTCCATCTTGAGGGGAAGTGTTAGAAAATAGTTTCCTTATTCATGTATCTCTTTACTATTTCTGTTTCCTGCTGGATCTAGTATGTAAATGTTCTCACTCTATATAATAAAGCAGAACCCGCTCTAGTCGGGTATCGTTTTGGCCTAATTCCATTCACAATAGGGTACTATTGTAATGTAGCCAAGTAAATTGTATGTAACTATTATCTAATTTAGATGCATATTTTGATTAAATTTATTTTTGTAATGTATAACTAATTGATATGTAAATGTAACAATAAGTTAGTAAGGTATCTATGATAGGTCATAAGTCTTTTGTTTACTATTTAGCTAGCAAATTATTTTTGTATCATGTATGTAGGGCGTTTTATCCATGACAAGTCATTTGTTTACCATAGTATAGCTATGATCATTGTTTATGGTTGTGTTATAAACTATTTGGGTGTTTTATATTGCTGGGTAGAGTGTTTAGATATATATAAAAGTTTCAAAGAGTACCGTATTTATATACATATGTGTAATGTTGTACAAAATTATATAGGAAACTAAAATTGATTTTTTCAAAAATCACCCGCTTACTGACTAACCAATTGCAAGGTGTTGTCTGCACACCTACCGCTTAACACTTTTTTAACAATTGATAACTATGCATAACAGATATCGTAAAATATTTGGATTTCTTTCTACTTTTTCTCTCATATCTCCCCTAGCCCTCGTATCCACCGTCCATCTCTAAACCCTATACCCGCACCTTAAGTGGAAGCCCATGTCACATCTAATTCCAAGTTTGGGGGAAATTGTAGGGCTAAGCTTGTCTCTCTCACCTGGCTCACATTCCTAATGGACACTACGAATAAGAGGTTTATTAACTTTGGATAGACTGTCTATACCTTACGTTACACACAGAGGGAAAAAGTCTTAGTTCTTTTGTTCGTTTCATGTTGGTGTTTTTTGAGTTTTGGGTGCAACTCTTGTACAGGCGCATGTGTAGCAGTTGCATAGGGTTGAACATCCGGTCGGGTTGTTGCAAGTTTACTAACTCCCGGACCTAAACTCAGATTTTACTAGAGGGAAGCGGGTCGGGTCGCGGCCCGACAATTTTCAGACTTTATAGGCCGAACCCAGCCGATAATGTATACTTGGGTTGTGGGTCGAGTCCGGGTCCAACCTGTAATGATTTTTCTTTTACATAACGAAGATAGTGGCATACTCATATTTTCAAGTTTTTCATTAAAATCAGTTTATGTTCGAATGTATAAATTGCAAACTATACGTACATGTTATTTGTCTATTTTCAAACTTGAAAATTCTTCATGAAGGTTACAAGTTTTGAGTGAATAATGGGATGAATGTATTATTCAATCAATTTGGAATGGCCGTTGGACATCAAATTGATTCAAGAGGATAATTTCTATTGAATTGTTGTCTTGTCAATATTGTAATAAGGAGTTACCTACGGACGTCATTTTGTATCTTCATAGATTATTAAGATTTGTGAAGTGGTACAATCCTTTATCCAGCATTAGAAAATGAAGAGTCTAACTGAGTTGCGTGGTTGAGTATAAAGGGGAAAGTGAGAAATTGGAAAGGATAATGTCATTAACCCAGTGTCAAATCAATGGAAATTGTCTAATGAAGAGTCAAAACAATTTATGGGGACAATCACTCACTTAATTGTTGTCTTTTAAAAATACTATCAATAATTACATAAATGATTTTTTACTATAAAATATAAATTAGGTCCACATAGGGTAAAGAAATAACAAGAGAAATATAAAGGACAAATAAAGGCTAACATTTAACAGGATTATATCCACTTCTATGTTTCTACGAGCCAATAGTTAGTCATTTGTAAACCTTATTGCTTTGCTAGAAGTATTTTCTTATTTGGGTTTTTCTTTTCATTTGCCACAATGATTTAGGCCTACAACACTGGCACGGGATTTTGGCATTCTTCATAAGATTGACAAAGACAGTACTACCAGGTTTTCAAGTATACCTCATGTTGGAAAAGAAAATTTGCTACTATGAGTTTTTGTTTGTTGTAGGCTTTCAATTTGACTACCATGTAGGTCCAAAGGCACATTACAATCATTTAGTTACATCCGTTTTGCCTATACAAGTCAAGCCATTGCATATTTCAATGCCATCCATTTGTACATGATTTTCTATCTATACCAACACGAATCAAGTACTTATGGTTGTTCTACTTTATTCTTTTGTATACCCTCACTTTAGAATGAGAATGAAGATTTTTGCAAAATTAGAAAATTTCAATTTGATACCATCGGATACGATATTCTGTGAGTGTATCGATAGGATCACAGATTTTGTATGCCTTATGGGTATACTGTCAATTTTTGACAAAAATTACATGTATGCCTACAAAAATACCGAATATGTGCTATTTTTTTGTTTTAGAGGAGAAAGGAGGGGTAAGAGGGATTTTGACAATTAAAACTTAAGTCAGACTAATCTAGAGTATGTTTTGATATTTTTTTCTCTCATTTATACCTCATCTATCTTAATTAAAATAAAAATTCATCCAAGAAAGCATATACAATGCAAAAATGCCCCATCAACTTTATATTATTTCCTAATGGTATGTAATCATAGATCTACAACACTGCCTCTTACTATATACCTAGATACTCCTCTAGACTTGAGTATATTTTTAGTAGTAAGATGATTACCATACATATATTCTAATTAATAGTATTATTTAGCATACAAAAGAAGAAAATGTACTAGTTAGCAACATAGACACGCAACTATTGTAAAGAAAGTATAGATTTTGAAATTTTCTAATCTTATATTTGATTATATATGGCACTTGCTACACATATCCCACAAAATGCACATTGTTGACATGGTAACTATGCTTATATTATCCCATCCCCACAACTTGCATATGGTGCACATGGTAATTATGTCTTATATATTATCTCACTAATGTGAATAAGCCATGGAGATTTGACTACGGCATATCAAGATCATATGGTAATAAATAATTTTGGAAAAATTTGGTGCCACATTAGTGATGTTGCCCAACTTCATTCACAGTCATGGAGTCAACTATTGCCAGTCACAGATTGACTTTGAAGAAGAGTACTTGAAAGTCGTGGTGTGCATTTCTTTCAAAATCTAATACGATGCATATAGAGAGATATGCATTACTTCATAGAGCGGTATGTTAATTACATCAAGCAACTCATTTCGGGCAACAACTGCAAGGAACAGGAGGTCAACCACTACATCCACCATGTTATTTAGAATTTTTCTTACATAAAATTAACTTGCATCTAAGGAATAAATGTATATATTTACTTGTATCTAGTAGACTCGGAATATCTAACAAAAGTGATACATGCACTCTGCCTTCCTTGACATTCTCTTTACTCAAAGTCAATACTTGAAGGAGCCCCTATATATTCAATATATGACATTATTGAATTAACGTGTATTTTATTTTATGGATCGTGTTAGCAAATTTCCAAAACATAATGCCTACACTTTATCATCGAAATCCCCAAGAAACACTCAGTTTCTTTGTCTCCCACATAAAGGACCCTCCCCCCCACACACACATCCAATATACAATTTATTGCATAAAGCAATGCATTTAGATGTAGAGATTACACCAGCAATATTGCACAGCGTAATTCATTCATTTTAATGTTGAAATAGCCAGGATTGCATATGTCAAATTTTCCATCGGTATACCAATATATACCTATTTCCACGTTGTTGCAATGGCTCTGACAGTAGATACATCATTCCTTGCTTTGAAATAGTTCCTTCACAATGTTGTTCATATTGCTACGGTCACCAATTTGAACTATCATTTTTGGTTAATATATCAAAGTTGAAAAGAAATGACCATTTGTCATTTAACACATTGGCGTTTGAAACTAGAAACTTTTTTTTATTTTTAATAGATGGCGTAAACATACTACTAAATGCCATCGGCATCAGCCAAAAACTCGTTGATTTCATTAATATCGACAGTCAACAAGCCGAAAATGGGTAAATTCATAATTTCAAAACTTCAATGACAGTTTAACCAATAAAGATAATGTCAACCCAAATGTTGGGAATGTCAGCCCAACCCCAACTCAATAGAGTAGGAAACATTGACGAAAACCGACTTAGTTGACATTGTTGCTACTGGTTTAATGGCTCCACTGCTACTCCTATCTTAAGAAAAATCCTATTGGAGCTTAAACAAGTATCTATATTAGAGATTTTTTGGCTAAAAATTATTATATATACCCATTTCCGACTATATATGCCTTTTGTTTACAAGATTTGGTGTCAGACATCTAAACCATTTCATCTCTCTTATTTCTCCTAGTGGTCAAATGTGATTGTTTTAAAATACATTCATGTTTTGGGGAACCTAACACTTAATACTAAAAGATTACTCTGTCCATAGTGATTATGTTGGTAACAATTAGGCAAATTTAGGATTCCGTGTTGTACGGTTTATCTTGTATTTTGAGTTGTTTTGTGTTATATTGTAAGTGTGTAACTTGTTTGTTGTTATCAACCTTGTCTCTATGTCATGAAAAAGTGACATTAACCATATTTTGAACATATATGTTTCAATGTGTATTTTAGACATTTCTTATTGAAATAATACACATGTATATTACGGTTGTTTGGCTAACTTCGAAGATTTTCCCAAATTTAATCACAATTTCAGTATTTAGCTTGATTTACATTGAACTTGTATCTGAAAACTTCCTCAAAGTTTCCATAAAGTTCCACTTACACGCCTCGCAAAGTCGATATAAAGTCGATGTCATGGTCATAAACATGGATAGGACTTCGACTTCAAGCCGACTTCGACAGGTGTGGACATGGAAGTTTGTGGAAATGTCGAGGAAATGTCGAGGATTTTTACAACCAAACTTCGACGCAACTTCGACAAAAATAAAGCTAAAAATAGTCATTTTGTGATGAAAATCGACAGATTTCATCAAATCTAACTAAAAAACACAATATATCTTTACATATAGCCATCCATATAGGTTTATATATGTAGATAAATACACGATTACATACAGTCGTCTTCGAACTACAGAGTTCTTCCACATATAAAGTTTGTGAAACTAAACAAACTACATAAAAATGGTGTAAATCTATGGTAGATTTAGCAGAGAGGGGGTCGGTCTATCACTATTAGTTTAGAATAGTAAAAAAATAACATCAAAATCATCTTACCTCAAGCTCCAACACTTTTTCCCCCTCACACAGCAAACTCCACAAAACACCAGAAGAATGTCGCCAACTTCGACGACTTCGACAAATGTCGAGGACATTGAGGAATTTTTGAATGGACTTGGGTCAACTTCGTCGACATATGGGGAAATGTCGACAACTTCGATGAAATGTCGAGGATATTGTGGAATAAGGATGTTTACGTGGATTCGACGTCGGCAGCCGTCGACATAGACATTATCGGCGAAATTTCACCCCATATCGAAGACATTTAGTACCATGGTCATAAACTCATTTCATTCTGAGGGTTCACACTATGAAAATATTGTTTGTCTAAAATGTGTAATAGTTTGTTCGAATTTCTTAACATATGGCTTCAAGTAAAATAACTGGTTTTGGAGACTCTTCATGGAAATGAAATAGTGGGTAAGGAGAATAAAGCTAAAATATTGAGTTACATAATAAGGAGAATGAATGATGGCGCATATAGAATCTAAATAATACTTGGGTATTTTAATGGAACAGATTGTTGGAGTGCTAAATGTGTAATGCATGTCAATATATAATTACTTTATACACTGCCAATATTATGATAAAAGGTGTGCAGGTTCTTGTCTTTCTTGTAAAATTTATCATTCAAGGGAATGGCGACTTTTGCAGACCAAATTATGTTAGTATACTTTTAAGAAAAAGGAAGACATTAGACGAGTAGACAGGATACAAGATAGAAGAAGCTTGTATACTGTATAGGTTCTGCACTTGCATCTTCACTAATTCATCTTGTGGCTAAGATCCTTTTGTGAAATCTTCTGAGATACGACAGTTTCCTTGCTGGCCCATGGACTTAATACAGGAACTATGATCTCCACTGCTTATGATAAACATAGGATGTGTTTTACACGTTTTTCCTATGAAATAATTTGAAGCAAGATAATGAAATAGCCCCAAAAAATATATATAATTGGCTAATCTGATGCACAATCCAGAATAGAGCTGTCCAGAATATTAACTGGTAGTCATTTATTACAAGCAAAATGCAGGAATGTTTTGATTCACTATCTTTTTCCAGAGTGAATCAGTGAAGTAAATTTTTGCATAGGTCTTGGTACTAAGTATACTGACTGATGTTTGCATATAAATATTTAATTACATGTGCAACGACTGATGTTTTCTGAATGGTTTTGAAAATGCTACTTATCCTGCCATGCAAACTTCTTTTGTCTTTTCTCGCAATATGGGAAAGGGTTTTCTGCCAGACGATAAGATCGCTGCTATGAATTATGTCATTCTGGGTGTCAGCTCTTGCTGTTTAGGGTTGTATGTATATAATGTATATATGTGATTATTGTTTTAGCTAGTAAATTGTAATGACCCCAGATCGACTCTCAAAGAAATTTTCGGTAATTACCTGTTCAGCTTTAATGCCATGCTCCAAAGATTCAACATGATGGAGGTGATCAAGTTGTATTGATGGTGGTATAATCCTGGCTTGTCACGCTCTAAAAATTTACCATGATGTTGTAAAGATATTTTCTTTGTTTTTCTGGACTGCTGTGATATTAGTTGTATCTGTCAAATTCATTATAAGCCCTGAGTTAGACTTGTTTAGATGTTGATCAGTTTTGTTGAGGCATTGTGGTTCGAATTTTTACAAGATTATGTTGGATTATTGGTGATATATCTTGCATCATAAGCAAAAATTTCAACGTTTGGTAGATTTGATAAAGAAGCAATCAAAGTGGAGTTTTTTTCATCAATTACTATGGGTAGAAATTTTATTACACGTTTCAGATACTCCGCTGCCAAAGAAGTGTGAATTGAATGGTGTTACTTCGTCACATGGCATTTGAAATATTCTAGGCAGTGGGATTGATAAGTGCTACAGTTAGCATCCCTGGTGCCAATGGATTCTCAGTATAACATCCAAACAGCCCTAAACTTACCCTAATACCAGGGAGAGATAAAGATTAGAAAGAGAAGACATTTGTGTTGCAGTATCGACTTTACAAGACATATACATCTGCAAGTCACATTAACAGACACTAATAAGGCCCAACCCAAGTACGCTGCACCCTCAATCGCTATATATGAGTGTGTTCTGATCAGCTGGATTAATATAAGCTGCGAACCACTGAACTACTCCCCACTTGACTAGAAACTCTCCTTACCTTATTCGTGCTTCAGTTTGCTTGAACCAACAATCTTCTGCCCTATCCATTCCAACTAGCTGCTCGAATCAGCTACTTCGATAGGATGCGGTGCACAGGGCTCCAACTGCACCTGGATCGCCACTTTAGACCATCAGAGAAACACCTTCTCTTCAGCCCACACCAGTACATCCTGCTCACGCAAACAAACTCACTTATCACACTGGGAGTAAGAGCATCCTCTTAATGCTACATGACTTATAGGAGTAAAGGAGCTCTTGTCTACTTGAAACAGAAAGCCTTCGACATGCAGTTTTTTATTCCAAATTGGAATTGCTGCTCTAAACCGATGTTGTAATGATATTGAACAATTCCAATCTACGTTCAAGACTGCTAGTCAGAACATACATCAAGATCAAGTTGAACTGAAATCAGAATTTTCAGTTCTAGTCCAAAACCTAATTGGATTTGACAATTCAGTTTGATATCTGCCAATATCTGATCACCTCCACCGATTCATTAAAAAACAGTAAAGAGGGGAGCGCTACTTTTCCATGCTTCATTGTCTGCCTCCCTTTCTTAAATTACCTCCACCACCAGCAGTGGTTAGTGGTGGAGGGGAGGGCGCAAAAGCAGCTTCGAACAGAGAATTATTACAAGAGGCAGGTTGTACCGAGTAGTGGGTACAGATAACTCCCATGTTCTAGGATTCAAGAAAATGTAAGTACACTCTTTTCCAAGTTAATGGGACATTAATCAATATTGCATATATAAAGTTGGTAACAACTAATAAACATGAGGAAGAGTGTTACAGCTGAGACATAAGCTAATCTAAAGTTTTTTGGGCCAACAGATTTGCATCTTACATTTATATTTTAAATGTAAGATGAACATGATACATGACAGGTAAAATTTAATTAAGAATATGAATTTTCTCCTTAAATAGAAACATCAAAATTGTGTTGTACATTTATTGTGGATGAAAACAAAAGAACAGCTGCTGCATGTCCAAAACGAATCTGTGACAGAGTCAGGAATTCCAGAAAGCTCAGGGTTGCACAATGTGTGCACCCTCATATATATAATACTGAGAGATTTATAGAGAGGTCCATATATAAAGGAAAATAACAAAACAAATAACATGCTATGTAAAACAGGAAATATATAATGTAACACTCCCCCTCAAGTTGGAGCATAGATGTCAATCATGCCCAACTTATCCAACAGCATGCAGAACTATTTCTTCGCCAAGAGCTTGGTGAAGATATCAGCAACTTGATCTTCAGATCTTGTGAATGGAATGCATATCTTGCCAGCAAGAATAGATTCTCTGATGAAGTGGCAGTCAACTTCAATGTGTTTGGTGCGCTCATGATAGACAGGATTATTTGCAATGAAGATGGCAGCTCTGTTATCACAATGCATAGGAATGGCCGATGAAGACTCAATCCCAAACTCTTTCAGGAGAGAACGCACCCACAGCAACTCACAAACAGTATGGGCCATGGCCCTGTACTCAGCTTCAGCACTAGATCTGGCCACGACATTCTGTTTCTTGCTTCTCCAGGTGACAAGATTGCCTCCTACAAAGGTACAGTAACCAGAAGTAGATTTTCTATCAACTTTGTTGCCTGCATAATCAGAATCAAAATACCCTTCAAGAACACAGTGCCCATTCTTTTTATAATGAAGTCCCTTGCCAGGCGACTTTTTTAAGTATCTCAAAACTTGACATGCAGCATCTCAGTGGCACTGTTTGGGTTTGTCGAGGTACCTGCTAAGAAGACCTACTGCAGTAGCAATATCAGGACGAGTAACAGTCAAATAGATCAATTTACCAATCAACCGCCTGAATTTTTTATGATCAGTAAACATAGCAGAGGAATCATCATCCCAATTAACATTGGGATCAAGAGGAGTGTCCGTAGGTCTCGCTCCAAGCATACCAGTCTCCTGCAGAATATCAAGAACATACTTTCTCTGCGAAAGAACCAAGGCATTAGAGTTTCTAGAGACTTCTATGCCCAGAAAGTACTGAAGTCTGCCTAGATCTTTGGTAGCAAAAAGCTTGCCCAAATGATCTTTGGTAGCCTGAATACCAAGAGTGTCGCTGCTAGAAATAATAATGTCATCAACATATACAATCAGAACAGTAATACCAGCAGAAGTCTTTTTTGTGAATACAGAATGGTCAACTTGTGACCTCAGAAAGCCAAAATCAATCATGATCCTGCTCAACTTATCAAACCAGGCACGAGGACTCTGCTTTAGCCCATAGATAGACCTCTTAAGCCTGCATACTTTGTGAGACTCCCCCTGAGCAACAAACCCAGGAGGTTGCTCCATATACACCTCCTCATGTAAGTCACCATACAGAAAAGCATTTTTCACATCAAGCTGCATGAGAAGCCAGTTTAGATTCACAGCAACAGATAAAAGAATCCTGACAGAGTTAAGGCGAGCAACAGGAGAAAAAGTCTCAAAATAATCAATGTCATATGTCTGAGTATAGCCCTTCGCAACAAGCCTTGCCTTCAACCTTTCAACCGTACCATCAGGTTGATATTTGACGGCATAAACCCACCTGCAGCCTACAGGCTTACACTGAGGAGGTGGATCCACCAGCTCCCAAGTGTCTCTGTCAGTAAGAGCAATCATCTCATCATTCATAGCAGATGTCCAAGCCGTACTTTTCAAAGCATCCTGAACATTCTTAGGTACAGCCACAGCAGATAAGGCAGATACAAAATTGCTGGAATGAGTATGCAGATGAGCAGTAGACACACACTGAGCAATGTTATGAGAAGTACAAGAACGAGTACCCTTACGGAGTGCAATAGGTATGTCAAGATCAGAGTGTACCTCAGGAGCAGCAGAACCTTCTGGAGGAGAAGATTGGTTGTCTTGGGGGGTACTTGTGTGGAAGGTGCTTTATTCCTGCGTTGATAAACAATAAGAGGAGGATCTTGCCTCGCAGTAATCTCAGTATCAGTGCGGTCAGGCATACATTCAGAAATAACAGGTAAAGGAGGAGCCAGAATGTCAGTCTGCAAACTAACTCCTGCTGAAGAATAATACGGTGTATCTTCAAAGAAAACAACATCACTACTGGTAAACCACTTCCGAGTGCTGGGATTATAACATCTGTAACCCTTCTGAGTTCGAGAATAGCCCAAAAAAATGCATTTAGCAGCTCGAGGAGATAGCTTATCAGAAGTAGGTCCAAGCAATCGAACAAAGCAAGTACACCTAAAAATCCTAGGAGGCACAGTAAACAAGGAGGTGTCAGGGTGCAAAACCTGGATGGGAATCTTATTTCCAATAACAGACGATGGCATCCTATTAATCAGAAAGCATGCAGTCAAGATAGCCTCAGGCCAATAAGAGCGGGGCACATGAGAATGCATCATTATTGTCCTGGTAACTTCTAATAAGTGTCTATTCTTCCTCTCAGCAACACCATTTTGTTGTGGGGTATAAGCACACGAAGTTTGGTGAATGGTACCCACAGATTTACAAAAAACAGCCACATCTTGCTTAACAAACTCTAAAGCATTATCAGTGCGAAAAACTTTAATAGGCATGCCAAACTGCGTTTTTATTTCAGCAAAGAAGTATTTGATAGTAGACAGCACTTCGGACCTACTTTTTAACAGAAACAACCAAGTAGTCCTCGAAAAATCATCAATAAAAAGAATGAAATACTTGTAACCAGACAAGCTTGATACATGGCATGGACCCCATACATCAGAGTGGACTAAATCAAAAATGTTTTTACTGCTCACAGTACTACGTCTAGGATACACAGTACGAGTTTGTTTTCCTAGCCGACATGATTCACACTGAAAATGACAACTGCCAATATCAGGAACTAAACTACGCAGCTTCTCTGACGAGGGATGGCCCAGCCTGTAGTGCCACTGTAGAGCAGAAACAGAAGCAGATAATGCAGATATCACAGCAGCTTTCTCTGATCGAGGTAATTGGTCCAAGTAGAAGAGCCCATCAGTACCTTCATACCCCCCACCAATCTTCGTCCTCGTGCGAAGGTCCTGAAAAACGCATGAACCAGGAACAAATGTCAAGCTACATTTTAAACTCCTTAAAATTTTGCTGACAGACAATAAGTTAAGAGGAAATTTGGGCACATATAAGGCAGATTTGAGGCCAAACTGAGAAATAATATCACCGACTCTAAGGACCGAGGACTTGGAGCCATCAGCAAGCATAACAGAAGAATGTCGGGCAGGTGCAGATATATGTTTAAACAAAGATCTATTTCCAAAAATATGTGCAGATGCACCAGAATCTATCACCCATTTCGTATTACCAGAAGTAGAAGGTGAGGAGGAGCTCAGGAATGCAGTATCATAACCAGAAAAAGCAGCATGCGCTCCGCTAGTAGATGCAGCAGAAGCAGACCCAGCACGCTCAAGAAGAAGACGCTCCACCTCAGCACGAATGTAGTCTGCGATAGCCCCCGCAGGTTCTGGAGCAGGTATCTGAGCACCACCCTTAAACGCAGTAGATGAAGAATATGTAGCAGCATTGGCCCACGCCGGCTTACCATACTTTTCCCAGCATTTTTCTTCAATATGGTTAGACCGGCCACAGAAAGTACATACGCGATGTCCCTGCTGAGGACGCGCAGCAGCAGAAGGTGGGGCAGAAGGAGGAGCTCCACATCCAGCACCAGGTCCACGTCCCCTGCCTGCACCCAGGGGAGGACGGCCATCATTGGAGCGACCACGGCCACGACCACGGCCACGCCCGCCCCAAGCAGCCAAAGCAGTAGAATCTCCAGTCTCAGGAGGTGGAGACGGTGTAGACGACGGAAGGCGCTGGAGACGCTTGTAGGCAGTCTGCAAGGTAGGAAGTGGATCACTCGCCAAGATCTGATCTACCACGCCCGTATAGGACTCGAGTAAACCACTGAGAAACTGAATCAGCTGAAGTTCCGCCCGCTATTTTTGCATAGTCGCTAAATCAGTAGACAGCGGGTGATACATCTCCAACTCACCCCACAGGCCAGTGAAGGTGGAGAAGTAGTCAGATATGTCAGATCCCGTAAACTGTAGACGCCCCAGTTGCTTGGCGATATCAAAGACCTTCTTGGGATTTTCACTATGTGAGTAGGTACTGGCGAGCTGATCCCACATCTGCTTCGTCGTAGGCAGCTGAAGAAGAGTGACACTGATCTTCTCAACAGAGCTGTTGAGAATCTATGTCATAACTGTCGAGTCATCACGAACCCAGTCATCAAAGGCTTTGATGTCCTTTGCATCCGCCTCCTCTGCAGGCTGAGGCGGGCCAGTCCGAATCAGGTGAGAGTACTTCTCTTGTGATTTGGCAAAGATCACAAAGGAGCATACCCAAAGCTGGTAGTTGCGCCCGTCAAGTTTAACAGTAGTGACTTGACGACGCGAGTCTCTCCATATATCATCCCCAGAAGACGCCATGAGGACCGGCAGGAAGGCAGGCACAGGCACAAGTAGGCACAGACAGAAGACGGACTACGCCGTCAGGCAGGCAGAAGCAGTCAGAAGCTAGTCACCGTGGACCTCTCACATACAAACCACGCCGAAGCGTAGCAGAAAACCCGGAGGCCGAAGCCTACAAACAAACACGAACCGAAGGTTGTCCCTCAGACAAACAATGCGCCGATCTCCCCCGGAAGAGTGATCTAGTCCAGATCTACCAGTGGTCCCGTAGAAAACGACCACCCGGCAATGCACCTGTTGTGTGAACAACAACCAAGGTTGCTCAAGCACTAGCGGTGCACCAGGCCAGAAGGCAAGACGGAACCACGGAGACCCCCGCGGAGGGACCTGCGGCCCGCTGGAGGCGGCTGCCCTGGCTAAGCCAGCGGCGGCGGCTGCTGCAGCCGACCGGCGACGGGGGGGGGAGAGAAGGGAGGGAGGGAGGCAAAGACGGCTAGGGTAGAGCCTGCTCTGATACAATGTGACAGAGTCAGGAATTCCAGAAAGCTCAGGGTTGCACAATGTGTGCACCCTCATATATATAATACTGAGAGATTTACAGAGAGGTCCATATATAAAGGAAAATAACAAAACAAATAACAGGCTATGTAAAACAGGAAATATATAATGTAACAGAATCCTTATATTGTATGAGAGTCATTAAGTACCTTTTCAGTGGAGAAGGAGAGCGAGACATAAATCGACCTCTAGGTCTATCTTTTATATCAGAATATTCCCCACACCTATAATTACTGTTTCTATCATGACTATGATCAAGAGTCCTGTTAAAAAGTAAGCAATATTCAGTCAGATACAATATAATATATATACAAAGGAAGAAATATAACTATTGCCCTCCATAAAGTGTAGTTCATTTATATGCAAGCCGAGTAATTATGGTGCGCCCCATAAATTGTTATGGAGAAATGCAAGTTACATGGAAAACCTATCAACTTGACAAAACTCGACTTAATTAGAAGTACAGTGCCTCTGAGAATAACGATTTTGCCTCCAGTCAGCACCAATGTCCCTTTCTCTTCCATCACTTGAATATTTAACCTTGTCTTTTTCTCTAGAAAAGTGATCTTCATCCCGACTCCTACCTCGCTTATGCTCTCTGTGTCTTGACCCACTAAGCTTCGTATCAGAAGTTCTCTAAATAACAAAACAGAAGGTATCATTTTCTACAGAATGTTCTGTTAAAAATAAAATAAAAGTCAATGAACAAGAATATATATAAATGCAGTCAGTGATCGAAAATTTGGCATGAGAGTAACAAATGGTAATCGATGTAAACCTACTTCTCAGCTTATTATTTGTTAACAGAGAATTTCCACCTAGATCCATATGTACAGAGGAAACTGCAATATCCAAATAGTCAAAAGATAAAGCTCCTCATAATGGTTCTCTATCTCCACCATCTCATCTCAACCCCGTTAGTAATGTCCAAACCAACAAATTCCGTTTTCTCCATACCAATTTTCAAACTTAACACAAATGCCAACACCACAGGAAACTTCAAGCACAGAAATTTGAATGGTATATTGAACAAAATAGCATCATCAACATATTCCAGTTGTACAATTGGCAAAACTGATTCTAATCAATATAGACCTTCTCAGCTTTATTCTTAATGAAGTTAAGGCCCATATGACAACCTAGAAAAATAGTGACGCCCCTCATCAACTAAGTTGTATTAGGAAGAACCCATTATCATTTCCAGAGAATCTGAAAAAAGAAATATGATACATGGTTGGATCCGAACAACCCATTACGGCATGTTTGGTTTGCGGTATTATAAGTAGGATAGGATTATAATCCCATTAAAATTTCAAATCCCATGCTTGGTTGTGTGAAAATGACACAAGGATTCTAATCCATTGGAAACAGGAGTCCCATCTCAGAAGGACTTTTGAGTTCCGCACCCCCCTTAGGTATTGGGCGGTATAAAGAGCCTTCGTACCCCAACCCGAACCCAATATTATTTTGTCGGCACGTCTTTCTGGAATTGTCTTTCGTGTTCGCCGGCTGTCTATAATCTTCCCCAATTTTCTATCGTCTTCCGTCATCGTAGTCGTTCCTTGCGGGTGGAGTCTCCTTCGCAGCCTGAAACTCTTCACTTCGTACGAGTGGAATCTCCTTCGCAGCCTGAAACTCTTCACTTCGTTGCTACGGTACGGTGCCGGTGATCTGCTGCGTACTTGATCATTTGTACGTTGTGCCGCAGGCAACAAGAAACTTAAGTCAAAGTCTTCTGCTATTGTCATAGCCGGTAAGACAAGTAAGTAGTTTTATATAAACTGCAAATTCGTCATTGTAATATTGTCCATCAATGGCGAGCCATCACCTATTGTTCTCTACAGTAGTAGAACACAACAAAATAACACTTGTTGCCGGAACTACGATCAAGAGACCAAAAGAAGGTTTTTACTTTCCTGATTTTGTTGCTCTCCTCATCTATCAACAAACTAGTACGACTTTTTTGGCCAAAAGGTACTTGTTTTCTTCTTCCTTGAATCAATTTGCATCTATTAAATTTCAGAAACAAGAAACGACATAGGTGTTTGCTTTCTACCTCTTTGTATCAATTTTCATCAATGAGCTCTCACAAACACAACACGAAATCAGTTATTTTCATTGATATATAAAACAAATTCTGTATTAAAATTGATAAATATTTGCTAAGACCAATTACCAATTGATCAGGTCGTGTGTTCTTTAACTTTTAAAAAATAAAGAGAAATATTATCCCCAGCCTTCTAATTATCTATAATGTTGATTCTCTTGAAATTGGGAAACTAACAATCTCACAAAGGAGGAGAAGATTGATGCTATAGTCCAACTGAGTGGAAGTGAATCTATATGTCGTGCATTTTTTCAGTTTCCCAAAGAAGACCGTGAATTATTTCTGAAGATCTTGATAAATAAGATATACACTTGAAGTTATATCTAGAAGTGTTAGAATACTACTGTTTGAATTTTGTATGGATGTTATATTTTTGTAGGTGAGACTCCCAAAGATCATTTGAACTTGATGATTTGTTATCTTTTTTTATATTATGTAAGATGTGATGATATGTGCAGGAGTTTGAGATCAAAATCTTTTGTTATTAGGATCAATGTATTTCAAAAATAAGAATTATTTTTTGATATATTATTATGGGGGTAATTTTGTATAATTCTTGTTTTATGCATATTTGTAATTTTGTAATTACAAAGTTAACAATTTGGTAATATTCAGAAATTCAAATCAGCATAAAAACATAATACGTGATTTAATAATTAACTAGAACTGATTTAGTTAGTGTTAATATGAATCTTATCCTACTTTGCATCCAAACATAGGATGGGATCAACCAACATCCCATCCTTCACCTATACCTTCCTATCCCATCCTCTTGAAAAGTCCCATCTTAATCCTTTCCTGTAATCCAAACATGCCGTTAGGGTGAAGCCAAACCATGGAAACAATCCACAAGTTTTTCCATCTCACCATCTCCACTCTCCAGCCATTTGAGGAGTCAACCTTGAAGTTCCTCTCATCTTTTTATTAACCCTATTAAGGTGACAGACTCTCATAAGTGATGTACCAACAGATCAAATACTTCTACAGCAATAAGGTATATTGTTCCATTTCAAAAAAATCTGGTAACTCAAATTATTTGTGTAGACTAATATCCTGGTAACTAAGTGTGGTGTTATTTGGTTTTAAAAAAAAACCTTAGCATATATTCAAGCAGATTTTTTTAAAAAAAATAATGAGGGAGGAGTATTATTCACTCCGTCTCCCTCTCCGGGCAAACAAAGAAAATACATATTACCCTATACATATCCCATACCCCTTCTTATGCGCCTACAAAAACCTGACTCGCTATATTGCTACACCATGAGCTGGCTATGAGGGTAGGAATGTGGGTATCATGACGGTTGGTTCGCCTACATGAGGAGGGTAGGATGAATAAAAGAGCCTTCTGACTAAACCCAAAATAAATGTGTCAACGTGCCTTTACAAATACCCCTAAGACAAAACCGCTTAGTGGCTTTCTTTGTAAGCTTTATAAGTCTACTGCTTGAATCATAATCATAACACCACCAGCTTTTTCTTTTCCCAAACTTTCCAGTTACGAAAAAAAGAGACCAACATTAAAGCGGAGTCATGCTGCTCAAGTCATGCGGTTGACATGAAGGGACAAGAATGGTAAAGTCTGTCCAAATATCCAGATGAAGTGAAAAAGCACTGTAAGTTCTGGCCGATCAAAAGAATATAAAGAAAGTTGATGACGCAAATAGAGATGATAGATTCAGAGAAGTTAAGTTCGGTCCCAGCATCATTCGTGTACATGATAGTGATGATGGTGATGATGGCATTGTCTACCCCAGTGATATTGATACACCAACCAAAAGAGAAGCATGGAGGACAACTATGAAAGAATTTGTGATGAAAAGGCATAAGAGAGGTGACATTTGGCAAATCATGGAACCCTGAAAGGGTTTGGTCCTTCTACTTATGAGGCAGGGGGTAGATCTAGTGTACCACATAGAGCGAGAAGTCAAATTATGAGCTCTACAATGGAGAATCCTAGATCTCGTAGCATGAAGTTCACATCTTCTGAGCCTTTTTACACGGGAGGATGCGAAGCAGAAAATATTAAGTGGCATGTGAAAAATGCCAAAGAACTTGCAGGTCAAGCTATTGGAAAAATTATTTTTGCACATGGTATGCTCCTAATATGCCATCTTTGGCCTATATATGCAACACATGATTGATCTATGTGCACAGCATGGAAAGGGCATTGAGGCCCCAACACATGAGTCGGTGAACAAGTACTTACTTGTTGAGAAGATCCAAATAGACGAGTGGATAGATGAGCAAAGAAAAAAGACCTGGCATGTCTTCGGAGTTACTCTGATGTGTGATGGTTGGACAAGTGGCAAAAGCGACAAATTATAAACTTTCTGGCATTTGATGAGAGAGTCGGATTTAATATGTAGTGACTATGAAGAGTTAAGAAGTCTAGCTATTAAAGTGTTGTCCCAAACGACAACTTCAGGGGCTTGCGAGAGAAACTGGAGCGCCTTCAACTTAATCCATACAAAAAGAAGGAACATGCTAGGGGCAACACGATTGCACATGTTGGTATATGTGCATTACATCATAAGGTTGAAGGAAAAATATCTTCATGAAAGACTCAACACGCCAACTAAAGAGTCCACTGATGAAGATCCACTCGATTAGGCTTATATATATTGTACCAAAGATAATGATGATGAGACTCCATGCAGGCTTGGTTGAATGATGAAACTATTAGTCGTATTTTGGATGTAGGACAATCCAAAGGTAACATTGATGCTATAACTACAAAAGCTAGATGGGTATTGATGTGAAACAATATAATCGGGAAGAGGGTTTTCAAGCAAATTCTATAATCAATCAACTTGAGAAACATCCAAATGATCTATATGATTTCTTTGGCCCTCTACCTACAGATGAAAGTGAAGCATCCTCAGGGTCAACTGTACCATCTAGTAGAGGATACATTGACAAGTCGACATCGCATTATTCTTCTACTACTACTCCATTAGATGGATCACACATCAAAGGACGAACTCCACCACCTCTGAATCCTCCTCATGTTGATTTGTCAGGCCAAGGAACGGGAAAAGAAACATATCTTTTTCCTAGGCCTACAGCTACAAAACAATACCAACGAAGAAGAAAGGATGCCTCTGCCAACCACAGTCTGAGCAACAACAAGAACTGCCTCCTTGCCCCCACCATAAAACTTATGTTCCTTATGGATATCATCAAAATTATGGTTATCGACTTTATGGTCATGGACAACAAGGACAAATTCAAGTTCCACAACAACCGTCAAGTGATAGGTTAACTGTGTCTATGAAATCTTGGCATATTAGTGGTCTTAGTGGTAATGTAGAAGGATCTAGTATCATGGATGGTATTTTTTAGTATGGCCAGTGGTTAATAAAGCATGGCACCTGCAAATTGGCAATTTAAGAGAATGATGGGAGTATTGAAAGTGTCTTTGGACATTATGGGAGTTGTCACTATACTTCTAGTGGATCTCATGGGACAAGTATTCAAAGTACAACACATTATCCATTTAACGCTCTATGGTGAATCCAACGAAAGATCATGAAAGGCCTCAAGGGAAAAGCTATGATCCTTTCATTCTCTCTAGTATTGAGCCCTCTCTCTTGCATTCTGATATAAAAGAAGGCCTCTACCTTTGTTACATGATTATGGTGCTCTTCACATATCAGAATCATATAGTCATTGACCTTTCTTTGTATGCTCAATTTGGATGCCTTGCGGACATTTCTGATTCTCATTTTGCGCCGTTTGTAGCTAACTATGAGCTTGACCACATGCAAAATATGACGTGGATGCAATATGCTTTTAAGAGCAGATAACATGACAGCAGGATTTAGGCATATTGGCCAATATGAAGAGCAGGCCAGCCATTCAACATGATATTAGTCAGTACTCAGTAGCACTCATCAGACTCGATTGGCATAGAGGGTACTTCAATTTCTAACAATTGGTATGTTTGTCAAATTTTTAGTTGCTTTCTGCTTGTTAAGTAAGTGTGTAGCTTGTGTTATATTAGTTGTAAATTGATATCTTTTACCTTGTAACTTGTCTATTTCTCATAAACTCTGTAATAGGGAGACGACTGTACCAGCATGTAATGTAACCATATGTTTTCCTACATATGTAAAGTTGTAAACCTATATGGATGACTATATATAAATATTTATCGTGTTTTCAACTTAGATTTGATGAAATATTTTGGTTTACATCACGAAATCACTATTTTTTAGCTTAATTTGCCAAAATTCAGTCGAAGTTTAGTTGTAAAAATCCTCGAGGTTTCCTTGATTTTTCCACAAACTTCCATTTCCACACCTGCCGAAGTCGATGTCCTGCACCATCGTTGGGAACTCCACTTTCTAGCTTTCACCAACCCCATCAACAAGTGTTGCAAGAAAAACCCCAAGGACTAAACATATCATGAAGGACAGGAAAAAAAACTCTAGGAGGCTCATTGACTTAGATAGAAATAAGAGCATGTGTGAAAAGATGTGTTATGATTCATGTAATAGCTAATTGAACGCACAAATGTGTTACTGTGAAATTAGAATGATTTGTACCTTAATGTTCAGAAATGAAATACGTAAGCTAAAATATGTGCTTGTGTGGATTACTTGTGGACATAATGCCTTTTGTATGGATCATGTGAAGTACTAAATTAAATATTTAATTTTCAACATTGGAGGAACAAAAACTAATGACTACTCTTAGATTATACATCCAAATTCTATGTTCCTTCCCATAATCAAGATATCCTCCAGCTTTTTGTCACGATTAATGGTATCTTTTCCCCAGGAGCACCTTACAACTGAATATCACAAAATCCGCAATAAGTCCCTGCAACTCGCTAATTTTCAATCAATTCCTAAACATGTCAATTTTCGCCTAATCCCTAAATTTTACTCCATTTCCATGATATAGATTTCATATAATAATAAATAGATAGTTCCAATATTATGGTGTTTGTGTTAACTTGAATATACGTGGTCAAGATCTATGTGTTACACTTTTACATGCAGTGTGAGTATGTTTCCATATCTAAATGTAAGCATATATATCTATGTTTGTGTGGTGTGCATAAGTCTATAAGTAAAAGTACATATACATGCATACATAAAAGTTGTGATGTCCAAGAACCTAACTTTTTAATAATTTTCAAGGAATAACCTTGATTATAGTAATAATTATTGAGTCTTATCTGGAGTTCTAGTTCTGCATAATTTTTTATAACCAAAGTTTCAAACCTTGCTCTATGAACCCCAAATCCCAAATATGTGTTCAAGCTCCTTTCTATTCCCGCAGCCCTACTTGTTAGAAGAAGGTTGAGCTAAGCTTGATTGAGACTTTTTCAGCAGTGAGGGTTAACTTGGAGTTCAGTTGTCAACCATGTTAAAAGTTTCTTTAAACCACTAGTAATAAGAAGGTAAGCATATGCGAAATGGTTGATCACACCTCCGCAGAGATTCATCTATATATACAAACTGAATCCTATGAGAAAGAATTATTGTTAGCAGCTGTGATATCCCTCAGAAAAGAATATAAGCTGAAGACCACTCAAGATTCATGTAATGCAAATGCCTTCTAGTTTAGCACATCACAAATCAGGTGCTAGCCACTGTAATAATTTGATCATCGAGCGGGTGAAAAACAACGACGAGAGGGATCTAAGACCTGTCGGTGTGAAGAGTAATGGTCCTCTCGATCGTTACGCGAACTGCGGCCCTCGGCCCCGGCGCCATGGTGCCGGCGGCCGCCCTTATCCTCTTCGCGACTGGTCATCTTCATAAACTGCACTGAACGACTCGTCTGACGGAAAAGCCCGTGACGATGATGTGGAGCGGATTTGGATCGAGCGGGTTTTGAAGCAGGCAGGGAGAGACTGGTTGGAGGTCTCGGGAGGAGCGACAGTATCTTCACGGGGTTTATGAAAAGAAAAATTGATTATCATTCCATCATATATCATAAATCTCCATACAGCCGCATGTACATAATCACTAGACTAAAACCCGTGCTACCGCACGGACGTGAGTCAATTATCTTACAAAGTATGCCTTGTATCTAAACATTAGTATTTTTGAGGGTATAATTGAGAACAAATAATTCTTATAGATGCAGCCATCGTTCCAATCGTATGAAATAGCTGGAGAATGACACATTAATTTTAGTTTAAACAGAAGCAGTAAATATATACATTCAAAATGGGAAGTTTGAAATGAACCACGCAAGTTATATATGCACAGTATATATATATATATATATATATATAGGGTCAATCTTTATTGCCCGCGCGGGTAGTTACCCGCCCACTATTTCGGTTACTTTTTTTCAAGTTGGTTACTTTTGACATGTAGAGGGTTACTTTACCTTGCAAACTGCTAAGTTTCGTGCATAGATAGTTACTTTTGCAACAGCAGATTTCAAAACACGGATACATATATATTTGCTGTATATTTTGTACAGAGTTACTTTTTTAGTCGCATAGTTACTTTTTGATCAATATAGTTACTTTTTTGATAGCAGGGTTACTATTCTGGCCAGTTACTTTTTTGGCTGCCGGGTAGCAAAATCCAGGCTACCCGCGCGGGCAATGAATGAACGGCCATATATATATATATATATATATATATATATATATATATATATATATATATATATATATATATATATATATATAATATAGTTATTTTTTTACAACCCAAGGTGAGGTAACATGGCTTTGTAAGAGCCTTTGTTTACACCAAAAAGGAACATTATTATATACAGCTGGGTCTAATATAAGTAGCAGCTATCACCGGCATGTTTTGATTGATTGTAAGTTTGGTAAATTACTGAAGAGTTATCATCCTTGATTTCTTTTTCCTAAAACAGAAAATATAGAAACCAGAATAAAAACATCAGTAACATATTCACGCCACAAGATAAAGTTACATAGAAAATGAAGTTATGGACTAATACATATCCAAAACTGTATAGATACATAGTATAGAATAAACAATTGAATGGAGTAACTGTACAGATCCAAATCATAACAGTACTGAATTTGTTAGCAAGCAGTATTTTCGACGCCATCAAAATCTTTTATTACAGGTTCTATTGGCGAGGTCTTTGGTCATTTTATAATTGTATAGTTCACAACCTTTTATTTTAAAACAACTCTAGAATTCCAGTCACATTAAAGTAAATTCTGCTAAGAAAACACTCTCTTGTGAGGTCTTCCTTATGTTGCCTGAATGCAGAGGAGCTTTAGAATTCTGTCATAATAAACCCCTGCTCACTATTCACCGATGTCAGATTGCCTATTGACAATGTGCTTCCTAACATTGACTAAGCATACATTAACTGAATTTGTTGTATCCACTATGCTTGACTATTATATGGTGTGAAACGTAAAAAATCACATGCACTTTCAAGTGATGTGAAACGCAAAATTGCACTTGCTTCCAACAGGCCCACCTTATTTACATCAGTAAAATAATAGTCATAATGGTTGCACGTCATGCATGAAGACAATTTTTAAGTTAGAAATGATTGACGATAAGCATGTGTAGTTAGATTTATATATGAATAAATTATGTGACATGGATTGTCGTATTTAGGAAATAGCCAAAGACTACAGCAAGGTATGAGCAGTCTTACTTACAGTCAAAATATTAGTTGACGGAATTATTTGGAATCAAAGAGCCATTATGAACAACTGTGATGATAAAGGACAATATCAAGGTGATACAACGCATGAATTTGGAATACAATGGCAAATGAAATTTTATAAGAGAGACCTACTGATTTCTGACTTTTAGAATGAACAAACCATGATTCAAAATAAAAGACAGTAGTTTATATTTTAATGGAACTGAAATTTTCAGAAATAGGCAAGCACAAGCTATGTGTAAATGTCAGGTAGGGCTCAAATTGCAATGGCTGTAACAACAATAATGACAATGATAACATTCCCACAAAATTTGTGTAATTGGTTCTAATTTTGTTCTAAATGGTTCAACTTGTTAAAAGATTGTGGCATCATATGAGTTGCACCATAATATATGTCTACCATTGCGATAAAGTAGCTTCTTTATTATTGCTCAACCAACTTACCATCAATTCCGCATATGGCGTTGAGTTATATGTCAACCACATATATCAAGGATCTATATTTCCGATTGATGTCTGTAGTATAATATCCTTAGTTGATTTAAATGAGGCAGCTTCTGAAATATTCACGTCACTGTTAGAAAATGATAAATAATCTTATGAACAAAGGAGACCTAGATTGTATCTATTTTATATAAAAAATGGAGTTATTGGAATGTAGTACGAAATGATGTTGAGCTTACTTTTTAATTTTCCTTACAGAAACTGTAAGTAGCATGAAATTTTGATGTAGAAGGTTATATTTTCATTTTTTTAGTATGAATATTTGTATGGCATCATCACTTACGAAATTTTTAATGTCTAAATTTCAGCAAAGCTAGTTGGTTGTAAAGAGTGATATGAATATTCTCTTAAAAAGAAAAAGTGTAAATGAATTTTAGAGTGTCTATCTTACATGAAGTTTGCAAATTGTACTTAAATAATGATTACTTAATATTTTAAAAAATAATGATTATTTTGCATATATAATATTTTAAGATGACTATATAAGAAAAAAGTACACAAAGACAATTATAACAACAGAAATAAAAAATTTAAATTAAAAAGCATACTTAAATACAATATGTTTTTCATATGAGCTCTATTTAGATGACAAAAAAATAATATTTTTATGTAGGAGGAGCTTTTTCATAGCTATACATGCATGCATACATATGTACATATATGTACATTATGATAGTAACTTCATTCAAAAAGTATTATTCCTACATAATAAAGCAATGATCATATGAGAATATGTTTTACTTTACATCATATGAATTATTTTTGTAAAATGAGTACAGGAAATTGGTTAGGACACATTTTATTGTGTTGTCCGTATAAAATTTATAAGGGCTAATATTATGAGAAATTTTTATTAATTGGAATGTTTACATAACCAAGCAATAGTTCTATATGTGTTTAGGGCATGTATACTTGTCTGTTCTTGAATAATTTTTTTTCTATTGAATCACTAAGAACAGGCCAAACGAACATAATGTAAGATGAATTTTGATGATACTATTTACAGTGGTGATGATCATTATCTCCTACTTATCAGCGTTAGTTTTATATCAACTCAATTTAGTGAAATAGTTCGAACAAAGTGAAAGCATATATAACATTTATAAGGGCTAATATTATGGGAAATGTTTAGAACATGTATGCTTGTATCCTCCACAAATGAATTTTTTTTATCAGACTATAAGAAGTATTGAAATGAATTACACTTTGATTTCATTGAATCTCAGGTCTCCAACCATCCTCACTCACCTTATGGGAAAAGTAATGGATATTGCAATGGCATATAAGCAGAATGTTTTTGTTAATTCTTTTTAACATGTTATCTTTTAGACAGACAATAATGTCTCTACATTCAAAAATTCCTTCATCTCCACCAACAACTAATATTGCTAATTCATTCGTAGTATGTAATGAATATTGAGCATTAACATTGTTTCTGCTAGGAATCAAACGTAATGAAAGTTCATTAATAGAATTATTTTGTATCCATTGATTAATAGAACTAAACATCATAGCATAAGGATTTATATCATTAATCATTTTCTGCAATCTAATAATCATAGATCTATTCACTTTTGAGCATTTTTTATTATTTGAAAATACATTACACCTATTGATGTCTTCATGTTCTGTATCATATACATAAAGTTGAGCATATAGAGGTTGATTACCATTAGAAGGTAAAAGTGAACCAATAAGGTGATAAATTTTTCCATGAATTCGAAAATTATAAGGACCTCTTCCATCAATAATTGATGTGTCTTGCAATACACCCATCGATGTGAAAGCAAAAGTATTATTGTATTGGCGAATGTATTTGGAATAATGTCTTCCTTCCTTAGAACTTCCTTTTAGTAAATCAGCGATAAGATCTCCACCATTTTTTAAAACTGATAATTAGGAGCAACCATTGTTTTCAATTTAGCCAGAGTCCACGCCAAGATCAGGCTTATTTTTATATTGGTCACCAAGGGTTACCAAACATGGTAAGATGCAACACATGAAAATTTTAAAACCATATTAAGGCTTGGTAGGTCGGAAAGTCAACCATAGCATCAGTAAGGCAGATTGCATTCATCCTAGACAGTTTTATTTCCACCTTGAGCATCAAGGACATAGTTACATCCATGGATGCCTCTCCCTTGCGACAAGAAATAATGAAAGCACAGACTGATCTCTGGTAAGAAGCCTGGCAATTTGACTGGGACATAGTTTCTTAATGCTTCAATGCCCATAAGTCTACATTTAATGAGAAACTGTCCTCATAATGTTTTTATGATTTTTTTAGTGTAATCTTCTTCTCATAAGAGATGGCCAGTTCTCAAACAATAAGCCCTCTTTTACTATAGTTACATGTGGAAAGCTACTAATGTATCGCAGTTTACTCGCAGAGTTCACAATTAAAAACACATCCCTTTAATGACGGTGAAAAGGCAGAGAGAATAATTTGATATCAATTACTGTTGAGTTGTAATGGTAGCCTAAACCATATGGTATCGGTTCACAGTTAAACTATTGAGGATAGCATTAGCTGGCAGGAAGCAACCGACACTGCTTCCTCATTTCTAACGAAAACCCTACAGGCAATCGCAACATTGCCAGTGTAGGGAAAGAACAAAGTGGTAAATGAGGGAGAATGTCAAAGGGAGAGCAGTGCCATGAATAAGACGGACGGAGGATGAGTTATGATAAAGAAACAAAAAAGGAAGATGATTACTTGAAAGTTGCAGAAGGTGGAAGCAATATGCAAGATTGTTTTCTTGACTACGGCGGCACTGAGAGTGGTTGTCAGCATCTGGCTATGGCTGCAGCAGATTTCGATGGCAACAACAACTACTCTTGACGCTGACAGCAGCAGATCCTCTTGGCTTCAGTGGTGTTGGAGGAGAGAGTTGTTCTTGGTGCAGAATAGAGAAAGACTTTAGGCGGCTGGAGTCGAGGCCTACGGTGGTTGGTGTTGAGGTGTCGTGCGAGTGGGGAGGTGTCCGGGATAAAGGGGGAGATAAGGCAGAGATAACACGGACTGGCCGCTTCTCAGATAAACATATGTGACAATTGTAGATGGCCCCTTTAGTGCTTTTTTTACAGAACAAAGGATTCATTTGTAATTTATAAAAATGCTGGCAAAAATTGCAACGAAGACCCTCCACACACTTTCCTGTATAGTATACATATGTAGGTGAGTGAGGATAATGTGAGGAATGTCGCCTCATTAACATCAATTAAAAAACATAGAAAGAGTAAAGAAATTTGTAAATGGGTGGAGCTCCCTTAATGTGGCATACAAATCACAAAAACATGATTTACATAAGCGGAAGCGTTCGTCAACAGTGGAATTACTGAAAATCACTAAAAATTAAAATCATTTTCAAAAAGATCCAAACCCAAGAAAACTCTTTCAAAAAGAACCAAAGTAATTTCATTACATTCTGGTTCACAAGTACATGTCATGTACCATCTCTTCTCGAGGATCACATACATCAACTGCCTTGTTAGAACTGTACATATGCAGCATAAGAACCTCGAGACATCAAGCCAAAATCTCAAATCAATTTATTAACTAACTACTGACTCTGAGGACCTGAGAGTATAGAGACGACACATAGGACTCTCTAAACAAAACATAACAGCTAGTGTCTCCACCTAGAATATCACTGTTGTCCATGTTGCTGCTGCTGCTGCTCTTCCCCTGTGGTAGGGTTTCTGCCTCTTCTTCAGCGTCTACCTAAAAAGTTGGATCCCACAGGGGTGAGACAATTGAATTTTGCCCCAGCGAGAGATATAACTCTCCGCTAGAAATATTATTATTGCAAATTAATGGAATAAAACTGAGCAGAGGAATTATAAGTATTCAACAGCAGATAAATCAATTATCTATGCATATTAGAGTAATGTTCTTCTTCAAAGTATTTCAGCTTATAACTTGATAAAGTAGTATGTCATTTATCCAATAAGGAATATGAAGAACATGTATAACATTTATCCATTTGAAACATACTAGTAAGTTAACATCAACCAGTGATTCTCGTATTTCAACCTTAAGCAAATACACTACATGGCTGATTACATTTTACAATCATACTTAAGCCCTGAGGAGATGAGGTATACCGCTCATACTCCAACCGACCATTACGGAATCGAAATCGGTACCATACATAGGTCAATGGAAGAGCCGGATTCCCATGCCCTCATCTTCCTCAGTTAGTGTGAGGACAAAATGCAGGACATCTTGTGTCTCTGCTAAATAGCTTTCCAAGGTATAATGGCAACTTCGCTATAGAGTTACAATGGCATGTTGTACTCTCTTCGTAATCGAGAGATTTCATGTTTATCTCACATCGATTCGGCATCAACATCATCGGGAGATTAGTGATACATCCATCTCGGCATTCGGGAGATTAGTGATACATCCATCCCGACATATATAATGAAGGATTGAGAGATTTAATGTTTATCTCACATCAATTCCTCCATTAGGGCGTAAGTATATACACGCCCATAACTCCCACATACTCAATAGTATGCCCTCCAGGAGTTCCCGTAGGAAAACCTATTTCACCATCACCAACTACTGACGATGATGGATCTATGGTCAGGGCTCTACATGATAAGATTTCACTTAATTAATTAAGTACATTACTATATTTTTTTTAGCATCATTCAGGTTTTCAAACATAAATCATTATAACAAATGCTACAAAGAATGAGTAATACTTCTATCAGTACTTTACAAAGCTTTATAAAACATTAGGATCTCAATCTCTTATCACATCAGGGGCATTCTCATCCCTTAACATCTCATCATCATGATTATGGAATATGGGTATTCAAACCCTCAGTTCATCAAAGAACACTTGTTACCACTTATCAGGTAACTAATACCTTCAGGTCATCTGACCAAAGTAAACATGATACTTGCAATACATGCATCTCACTTGGCTCTCAAAGCCCATTAATCTCTTTTATTACCTCTCACTAGGCAACAAAGCATATTATGGCTCACAAGGCCCATTAACAATAATAAATGAAACATCATAGCTCATACCTGGCTATGCTCATCATCTCATGATACCTGCATGGTTAGTAATTATGACAACAACTATATCAATTACTCATATGCACTATGCAATACAAGGGTATCACCACTAATCCTTTATTAGGGTTAGGGTTTCCCAATTCATGTCAATTAGAGATACTCATCCCATTATCCATCATTAGGGCTATGGTTAATCATCTCATTGCCCAAAATTAGGGTTTCATGTACTATAACCAAGAATTAGGGGTTCTCATACCTTTACCTTGTATTAGGGTTAGGGTTTCAAACTAGGGTTTCATATAGTAACACATAGCATCACCCTAGATTAGGGTTTCATATCACATTATATCACCCTATATTAAGGTTTTACACATCATTACCCTGAATTAGGATTTCTTACAACATTTCCCCAAATTAGGGTTTCATGAAGCTTTACCTGAATTTAGGGTTTCATGAAACATCCTCTTTTAAATTAGGGTTTACCAATAAAATACCCTGAATTAGGGTTTATCATATGATTACCCTAAATTAGGGTTACACCATCACTTTAGATTAGGGTTTCACCTAACTTTTTCTTAAATTAGGGTTAGAGTTCATCAACCTTCTCAATTAGGGTTTTATGATCTCATCATCATGGATCACACCCTAATTACATATTTTATTCATGTAGAAAGTGTTGAGGATTAATCACTACATGATTATCACTCATGTATAAGTTTCTCTCTCTCATCCTCTCTAGGAGGTTAATTACATCAGACTTGATTAGATTAGGTTAACCCTTTGTTCAAATACATACATTTAGGGTTATCATAGTGTATTGAGGCATTGCTTCCATGAGCATCAAAGGTTAACCACTCAAAAGGTACCAATCACTTAAGTACCTTGAAGGTACAACCATTGTAATTACCTTTGATAAACACCATCAACAATCATAGGGTTAATTGTACTTACATGGTTTGAGTCAATTAAACCTTCACATGGTCTTGAGGTATTAGTCCTTCAAACGGTCTGATCAACCTTTCAAACGGTCTTGACCAATTGTAAAATTGAATGAACTCATTCGGTCTTGAAACCGAATCAACCCATTCAGTCTTGAAACTGAATCAATTCATTCGATCTTGAAACCAACTCAATTCA
The DNA here is from genome assembly GCA_963693085.1 of Alisma plantago-aquatica. Classification (NCBI taxonomy): domain Eukaryota; kingdom Viridiplantae; phylum Streptophyta; class Magnoliopsida; order Alismatales; family Alismataceae; genus Alisma; species Alisma plantago-aquatica. The sequence goes on along the minus strand of OY856411.1, from coordinate 727,663,295 downwards.
TTCGATCTTGAAACCAAATCCTCCATTCGGTCTTGAAACTGAATTCTCCATTCAATCTTGAAACCAACTCAATTCATTCGATCTTGAAACCAAATCCTCCATTTGGTCTTGAAACCGAATTCTCCATTCGATCTTGAAACTGAATCCTCCATTCGGTCTTGAAACCAAATCCTCCATTCGGTCTTGAAACCGAATCAATCCATTCGGTCTTGAAATCGAATCCTCCATTTGGTCTTGAAACTGAATCAGTCCATTCGGTCTTAAAACTGAATCAATTCATTCGATCTAGGGTTTGCATTCAATGGACCCTCCAACATTGAAACCATCCATCAATTGAACTATTGAATGTACATCAGAGTGTAGTCCTTGGATCTCCAACCATTTACCACAATCAACCATTGACCTCCAAACGGTCTTGAGACCATTTGGGTTATCCAATCTCCAAATCGATTTCATCAATTAGGGTTTCAATCAATTCAACCGATTAGGGTTTGAAATTGGTGGATCATCCATACATGGAACCTTTAAAATAAAATCAATTTATATCATTGGATCATCAACCATCCACATCAGCATTGATCCTCCAAACGGTTTAAGACCATTTGATCTCAAATGGTCTTGAGACTGTTTACTCCTAAACGGTCTCGAGACCGTTTGGTTTCAATCGATCTTGAAACCGATTGGTTCCAATGTTGAAACTGTTTGCTCGTATACTTTGTTGAGGTGTGTGCTTATGATGATGTCATCATTATCAAGCTTCAAACCTTCGAAATCAGTTGTGAATCTTATGGTGATTTCAACAAATAATAAAGAGGAAATCGAGAAAGATGAAAGGTTCAACACATAATGAATAAATTGTAAGCAATAATGACATTTAAGGGTTCAAGTTATATAACCTACCTTCAAAATTGATACCAAGCTTCAGGCTTCACGTCTCTAATGGTGAATGAAGATTTCTCAACCTCCCAAGGTCTGTCCTCAAGCTTTTGAGTGAAAAGAAATGGCTAGGATTGAAGATTGAATGAAGAAAAGAAGAAACCAAGCATTGATTTTCGATTTCCACCATGAAATCAAGGTTGAAGATGATTAAGGAGCTTACCTATAGGTTGGAGTTCGTCCTCCTGTTGCTCCTAAGCTCCCTTTTGCTCAGCCAAAGCAAGGAGAGAAAGAAAATCTGAAAAAGAGTCTTCAAGTGGGTGGAAAATGAAGTGTTTATAAGAGAATTTCAATGAGAGAGAAAGTGATAATTAATTCCTTTAACTCCCAAAATTGGTGCCAATACTCCCCTCCATCCCCTGCATACGAAGCCATCTCCCCCACCTTGTAATTCCTCTTCATTATCCATGAATTAAAAGAAAGCAAATTAAGCACCTTAACCATTATAATAATAATATCCAAAATTGAGTGGATATTACTTTTCCTTTTACTAATGTGAGTGGGTTCTCCACTCACTTAGGATATTTCGTGGCCTTTGCAAGGAAAAAGTACGTCCACACTTATGCAAATTCAACTATCTCATTTTTGGTTGAAGGGCACTTCAATTAATATATTTATTTTTGCATTAAATTGAATTAGGGTTTCAATTATGCTTAAATCTCGATTACTTTAATATCAAGATTCTCTCTCCTCCAAAGTGATTCAAATGAGATGCCCCTCTCATTTTATTTTCTCTAAATGATACCAAGAAACATTAGGGACTCTCTAGGAGTTATATTTTGCATATTGAACCCTAGGTTTTGCGTAAATTGCACATTACACCAAAATTAGGTTTTAATGCACAAACATTGCTTAACAAGCTCTTTCTTGGTGTCCAGGTTACCACAAGCCATACATATGCATTATTATCATTCATATGATTCTTCAACACTTGAGGAACATTTTATCATGTAACATTTGCAAGTTAACCCCTCAACTTGGGTAATTTGCACTTTAGTCCAAAACAGACAAAACATTGTTTTAACATTATTCAAAAAGGACTAAAATTGAAACATAAGTTCCTCTTAAGCCTTAATTACTTTTCAAGGGATAAGAGAAAGCATATAATTTGACTTTATTAACAAAATATCTAGGGTTAAGGCATAACCCAGGTCAGGGATGTTACACTTAACATTCCAAAACATTAAACAAACATCATAGACATCACACATGTTGATTAGTTTTTCTCTGTCTCTCTAAGAATCTTCTTCATGACTTGTCATATGTGAATCATTTCCTTTTCCATTGTCATTTGGTATAGTTGTATGCCAATACTAGCCTCATATTCAAAGCATAAAATCATCATAATGTGATTTCACTAAGTTAATCAATGAATCATGTGATTATATAATATTCTTGTGTTTTCTACTATTTTTCTCTATTCATATGGACCATATAATAGTTGTTGTGATAGTTTTACTGTTATAATATCATGGTGGATAATGAATGTTCTTTGTAAGTCTATGTTCTAAATTAAGTTTGGTGGATGCTTTGATGGTAGTGGCTTTAGTATAGTGTGTCCATATCCTTTTAGTTGTGTGATAAGCGAAGGATAAGTGTATGTTAGATTCTCCCTACTCACGGCACACCAAATGTAACATACAGAATTTTGATACCAAATCTATTTCGAGCTAAAATTTATACTTCTCTCAAAATTTTGATTCCATTTTACAAGTTGGTCCTTCATTCCAAGTTCAACATGATTTTCTTGTCCAAATAATATGTCAGTTTATACTAACTAGTCCTGAGGAAAGATTACTTACTCTTAGATATGTTTTGCCCTTCTTTTTGAATAAAATTTGTAAGCAAGCACCTCAATTGATCCTCATGAATCAGTTTGATATCAAAGTCAAAATCATTTCTTCTATTTTCATTGGGACCCATACTCGAGTCCTTGAACCTATTTATGGATTATTGGCATGATCATGAAATACTAATTGGATCAAATTTTATAATATAACTTTATCTAGTGATTGTAATTAATTTAGTCAGCCTAGAACAATAAATAGAGTTGTTAATTTGTTAGAAATATATGTATTAGAAATTAATCCATTGGGGTTTCTGTTTAGAAGTTATGAAATAGGAATGTAATTAGCAGAAGATGAGTGATTACTAAATAACCTAATTTCACTGAGTTTAATTATGTATCCTACGTAACACCTTTGTTACACGGGAATGGGCACCCTCTCCTATCGACACCTCTCTTCCTCAGATCCAAAACCCTAGCACCTTCTTCCTTGTACGTACTTAATGCATGCCTGGTTTTTTGCTTTACCAACAACTGAGTTGTTCATCAACCTCTCCATAATAACCAGATATTCAAGGATGAATTCCCTGACCGAGTGCACCTCTACCACCATATGAAGCAACTTTAGCAAGGAGTTGCAAACTGCAGACTCCTCTATGCTACCTGAACCGCCACCTACCAAAACCTCCTAGCATATCCAATCCCACATCACTGACAATTTGAAAAGCATGATGTCTCCTTTACTTGTTGACCAATGGCGACCTACAGCCATGGAACCCTCTAACTCTTTGTGCCAATATAATCTATCACCATCAAAGAACATCATGCCATCAATGTCGTCAGTCGCCTCCTTTCCCTTGACTACAATAGATCCCCTCGTCAACCACCTCCATCTCTGACTTCCTCCACCCACATTTCTTCTTCTCCAACCTCGCCACCCTCATTGTCAGGCCCACAAAGACTCTAAGACCTCGATCCCTCCCTCATGTCAAGATGAAATCTTGATTGTCTCTGCAAGCATCCATGAACCTATTAACACTAGCTAAGATCTCAGTCCATGGAGGCAACATATCAGTGCACCTGCAACGCAATTGCAACACAATTGCAACACTGATGAATGGAGCTGAACTAGAGATCTGGTATGAGTGATAGGTGGTTGTCCAAGATTCCTTGGTGGAACACCTGCAACCACGACTAAGAAGAAACAACATGAGAGTTACAGCTATAGACCCACCCTTATCACTATGATCGATCGGAAATTGATCAGACATGTTTCCCGTCACCTACAGGTCAGTATAATTAATTGCATTTTAGATATAAGAAAATTTAGTGTTGATAATAACAATTAAGCAACAAATTAGATGATAACCATTCAACCTGTAGGTCAATTATTTTAGGCCAAATACTATCACGACCCCTTGGATACAATACATGATTATGAGGATGACCTATACTAATGAGTAAATCAATGAATAGAAAATCATGTAATTATAGTAAATCCTAAAGGACTATATCCTAAATCATGCTTTCATTCATACTAGGATGATCAAAACCCTAGGTAAGTTTATATATGTGAATGCAATATAGACTTCAAAAATACTTCATGACCTAATTGAAATAAAATGTTAGTTGAGAGCAAGAGTAGGTATAGTACGATTTGTTGTAGTACCTTAGGGTGATGTGATGATATATATATCTATATTGATATATATATACATATATATATATGTATGTATGTATGTATGTATATATGTATGTATGTATGTATGTGTATATATATATGTATATATATATATATATATATTTGTGTGTGTATAAGGTAATCATGTATCATCATATAAGATTATTAAACCCTAGATTCAGGGTAAGTAAATTTTAATAAATCACAGTTCATCCCTAACCATAGTGACTAAATGGAACCCAACTCTAGAAAGAATAACAACTGAGGACCTAGAATAGAGAAAATAATTATACACTTAAGTATGAAACATAGATGGAAATATAGAAACCATAAAAATTAATAGAGAGAATACATAGTAGATCCAAAAGAAGTTCTATACCCTAATAACTCAAACTGAACAACATTCAATCCAAGCCAAGAAACATCAAATAACCCTAGTACATTCTCTTTTGCTAGATTCATGATAAATTGACATCTTGATCCTTGTGCACACCTTGATTTGGAAATTTTCTATTGGAACATGTACTACATTCTTGATTTGCTATCAAACTATTTATTTCCCTCTTGAGTTCCATTTATATAGTTTTGTAAAAGTGGTGAACAAATTTGTTATTGGCCTTTCCCTCTTGTTGAAGGTCACCACGACTAAAATTGTGTGTTTAACATTATTGAATAATTGAAATATTGGTTTATTTTGCTTTTGTCACAAAAACTCAAAATATTGGTTAAGATCTTGGCTAACTAGATTCGTTTGGTCATATCCCCCAACCCTACGTAGTAGATAATGGACAATTAGAGCCCCCCTAGTACTGGTTACCCCCACAAGAAAAAGTAATTCTCTCTCATAGAGGGGAGAATACTAGGAACATAGACACCGGTGAAGAAAAATATTAGATTGATTGTGTCAATCGATAAATCATTTCACTTTGAATAATTTGATATCTTGATATTAGTTCTCAAAATCCCTTTACTGTTTCTAGCTACCAGTTTACATTGTTGTACCCCTTTGAAATTAATATGGTAACTAGATTAATATTTTATTATTAACATAGTCCACCAAGCAAACTTACCTAGTTTTGATCTCATCAATCTTTACTTTCTCAAATAGGTCAATTTTTAATTTAATACCAGCCTCGCTGACCTATATTTTCCCTTCTTGGGGTCCATGTGTGGTTTTTTTCCTCTGGGAACTCATGGAAAAGTGATACGAAGAAGAACTAGAAGAGACGTGCAAGAGTTGTCCCCTGTTGAAGAGTATATAAGAATTATTCAAAATCTTACTTTGTAGTCCTATGTATAAATAATCTTCCATGACTCCGATATAAAGCATAATTGTAAAAAGATTTGTTTATTACTGTTTTGTAAATATTTGATCTAAAGATCGATCTTTACATCAAACATATGGATGGTCCTACAAAACCATGTTCAATTTGTTGCTCATTGGTGTAATTTTTGTTATGTCAAATGAGCCATTATAGACTATGGACTTTACATGGACAAATGATGTTCCATATGGTTTTGTGTGGAAAGATACATCATCTGAATGTGAAGAATGTGTATGCTTGTTTAGCTATGTATCTTTCTCCCCATATCCATGTGACCAACGTATTGATATCATATTCCATCACTCATATAATATCACTAATGTTTGTGTGTGTGAGGTGTTGATTAAGAAAGATTTTGAGTGAATTATGTCTATTGAAGGTAGAGAGTAGAAGAGACATATATATAGTGCAATGCCTATAGGGGACCAAGGTGTGATGTTCTAAAAGAATGTTGTTGATAGGAGCTCGTCCATTCCACCATAAAGGACAGATGATTGAGAAAAAATGATGAATATGGAATTCTTCAAAAAAACAGATCATGTAGAAATTGCTCCATCTACACTTTGGATTCCTATGACGCGCATCTTTGTAAGGAAAGTGAGGGAAGAGATTTGGAAACATAATAGGATCTAGCCCCTCTTGAGTGAATCAATTCAAAAATTCTTGAGACAGAGGATTTCTATAAGGAAATCCAAACCCCAATCTCTTGCATCATGGGTGATAATGCTCTACCACTCGTAGAGATCTGATGACAATATCCTACCAATAAGCCCATATTTTCCAATTTTTTGGGGTAGACCGCATCTTCATTGAGCCACACAAGTGATGTGGTGGCAACATTTGAATAATGTCTAGGATGATAGGAATCCAAAGGCCAAGGGTTGAGATCCCTTATCAAATGGAACTTCATCAGTGCCCTTATATGATAAAGGGGTTCCCTCAAGCAAAGAAAAGAGTTTTGATTAGGAAAATGAATTCCTTAATATGGGAAAGTGGTTATAGTAAGTCTTATAGTCATAGTAGAGGAAAGAATAAGATTCAATCGCTCTCCATTTTCCAAATAGGGCACCCTTAAGAAAGTCCCTTAACACACCTACTTTCCTTCTCCTATTGCTATTGCCCGTGCTTCCTTTTTTGTCACAACCCCTTCAAAGAGGGCATTTGATGTTTATCATTATCTCCTTCGACACCTTTCATGCTAAATCAAAATTCCTCAAGCCTAACTTACAAAAGAAAAGGGAAGATCGGCATAGGAGGTGAAACTATTAGCTCCTCTAGTCACTCTTACAAAGCCTTAGCCTTCATGTCTATCTTCCATGACAAGATGAATCTATTACTACCTTGCCTCATTGACCGGACTAAATCACACGTCCAAAAGAGCGGATTAAAGTAGTCATACTTTTAAAGAAATAACCTGACTCTCAGGCCCCCTCAACGATAACGGGGTCTGATGTAGCGAGCGGGGTCAAATACAGGGACAAGGTTGGTAGTGTTAAGAACGTGGAATCAACACTCTATACTCCGGTATAAAAGAGGATTAAAAGGTGTTCCCTAAGGAATGTCAACTTGAAAACAAGAACAATAAAACCAAGGAAGTAAAAGAAAATGAACTATAACGAGAATATGGGAAAACTCAGATCGGGGTTCACCTAACCAAAATGTCCCTCCAACAAGCATACTATCTCTCTCTTCCACATACTCATATCAAAATTACAAGCAACCATAAAAATGCCTATTCCACTCTCTCTCGAGATGAGGAAATAACTAGACTTGAAAGAAGTCTCTCTCTCTCGAGATGACAACTCAAAAGTCTCACAACAAAACATATGGTTCAAAGCATTAGCAATCCAACACTCTCGTACATTCATGCTACTCCATGTCACGGGATAAAAGCGATATTACTCTCTCGAGATATCGACAATCAAACATCACAAGATGATAGCTAAACATACAAGTGAAACGTTAAAGCAAGTGCATGGGGATAATTTTTATATGAGTATGTATATTCAGACAAGAAAGGATAGATATGCTGCAACAAGGAAACATCGTAAAGAAAAATAAACCAAAAGACTATCTCCAAATGGAGTTACAAGAAAGATGATGGTTTTAGGGTTTTAGCAGTTTTTAGGAGTTTTGCGCAACAACTTATGAGGAGTTAAAACTATTGTTAAGGCAAGGAACGGAGGAAGAAAACTTAGGAATAACAACCGGCAACGGAAAACATCCAGCACCCTCTTCTCTCAAGGAGGGTACCTCCAACTAAATTCCAACACCCTGTCTCAAGGGTAATGAACATAGGTTGGAGTGGGAAAGAAAACCGAAGTAACCCCGACCCTGGGTACTCTCATACTCCCATATCGTACCAAGCTCTAGAGTTATGACATCCTTCTCTTGAAGGAGCTAAACGGGAAACACGATTCGATAGCTAGTCAAAACATGATCCAAACATGCAAGCTACAGCTCAGATGCTATATAAGAAATCATCCAGCAAAAGGGAACCAAACACAGAACAACAGGTATTAAATTCCACAGATTCTATAAGCATAAACATTGTGTAAAAAGGGTTTAGTTACAATGCATAATAAATGAAAGTAAATGTAGAAAAGGGAAGATAGGTATCGACCTCCTTGATGTGGGAGGTCGATATACTACAACGGACCCCTAAGGCACCAGTAACTCGATACCGGGCGGGAGCTCTGCCCAATATGCCCATGTCGGGCAGCCGCCGAGTCGGGCGACATACCGTGACGGTCTGGCATATTGGTCAGAGTTCTCTACCTAATACGGTCGTATCGGGTAGCCACCCTATCAGGTGACACACCCTGATGATTGGTCTGTATCGGGTTCAGTATCATGTCAGGTTAGAGATGACTTAGGCTCTCAGGTTCCTTATATCCGGTGTAGAGGGTGAGCCGTCTCGGGTTGAAGCCCATCTAGGAACTCGACACACTGGGAGGCCTTCTTGGTTGTATCAGGTTGCTGCGGCTACCAGGACGGGTTCTAAGTGAACCACTCCCATCCCTCTCCGGTTGGGGGTGAACTCACCTAGTGTCACCCAGCACACCTTGTGACCCAACGCACTAGCTCCAGATGCTTTCCAAAGTTAGCTTTTGCGAGGTTCTGACCTATCCCATCGAAGTCATGTAGTTGCTATTTATAGGCAGCAACTGGTAGAGGTTGCAGTTCTTGTGGGGCCACGTGTCCTTCATCGACTCCATTTCCATGGCCTCAGGAATGATCAACACATGCGTGTCGCCCGGCACAGCATGTCATCGTGTGTCGGGTTACGAACGTATCGGGTGGCCTTGGCAGGCAGCCGCTTCCGATGAATGACTCGTATCGCACGACACACCCATGTTGGGCTAACTAGTCGTGACGGGCAAATCTCTCTGTCGGGTAGGTACTGTACCGCTCGTTGAGGGCCTCCTCACGTGACACGATTGTGTCGGGTTGCTTCCATATCGAGCAGTGACCGCGACGGGTAAGTGTGCATGTTGGGTGACCAGTAGAAGGGTCGATGCAGGTGCACATTGTAGATGGGCCGGGATGGGCCTTTTGCGGACTTTAGGTGGAAAAATAGGGAAAATCTATACAAAAGATGGGAATAGAGTCAGGGGCGTAGTGCAGGTTATTTTTGTGCAATAACAAGACAAAATTGAGAGGAAAAACAGTTTAGAGGGTAGTTTTGACAATGAAACGAAGGCTATAAATGGCCATAAAATGGGTGTTATCAACTCCCCCAAACTTAGCATTTCGATTGTCCTCAATCAATTATGCTTATCTTAACACTTTATTTATAATACCCTTCATACCAGGCATAGTCCCCAGATAAGGGGTTTACGTGAGTTTTGAGATGTCTTAAGGAAGATTACATCTGTCCACGAGCAACAAGCTTTATTTTTCCCTGCCTTGTTTTAAGCAAAAATTCTCTTTTCAGCTTCGGCGAGACTTAAGTGCATGATTTCGAAGTTAGCTTTCACACTAAATAGCTTGGGAGTAAGGAGTTGGGTTTTTGGGTAGGCTTAAGGCTTTTGGGGTTTTTTTTCCTTGTTTTCCATTGGTCCATCCAGGTATGAGTCCATTAACGGGCAAGTGGTCCCTGCAGTCCAAGCCAGTTGGCTTTAGAGCAGTGATTTCACATCCTACGTACCACTGCCCTGGATGTACCATGCCTAAAGATGGGTACTTTTGGAGAGACAAGTGTGTTTTTCATTTTTTTTCCGACACAACTCTCATGCTTTTATTCACTCTCATAAGGCTTTTCTCTCTTTTGGGATTTTGGGAAAGGATGAGTTTGCTGTTTAGGCAACTTTTTCCTTCACATGCACATCTCTTAGCTGTTATAAGATTATTTTTCAAAATTGGCTTAGAAAGGTTGTAGCCTTTTTCGTTTGAGATTACTATAGAGCGTCTTTGTATAATTTTAGAGAGGCAAGGAGTTGTATATTCACTATTTTGTATTAAGCATGTGTATATATATGTACACAGGGTATGTTTAAGGAAAAGAAGAAAGGCAAAAGGGGAGAATCTTTAGTACCTCCCTCACTGATATATAATACCCCCCCCCCCAAACTTACCCCACACTCTGTCCTAGAGTTGTGAGATAGATAAGGTAGGGTAGTAATAAGTCAGTGAGGGTTTAGCTGGTGAGCGCGCCTCCATCAGATATAAGCTCCCACACATATTCTCTGTGTTTGCTGTGGTAGTCGATGTGGTGGAGCTTGTCAGGCGTTTGTTGTAGCGTCATCGAGCTAGCGATCCATTCCAGCACATAGATGTCGCAGTCATTTGATTGTGAAATTTGATGTGGACTGTTGTGGCAGAATTGAAGCTCGTGCCATTTACTCTTTGTTGTCTCTAGAAATGGTTGGATCAACGTTGTCACCTCGATGTAGTATTTTCTTGCTAAGCATTTGAGGGGTGTCAACGCGGTTGATGTACACTGCACTGGATGATCTTTGTTGCTATCAGAGATGTTGTAGAAGATTGATACTCGTTGGCGAGTGTACACCGTCAGGAGCGTCCAATGATTATAGCGCAACACTGGAAAGAAGATGATACGCGGCATGCTGCTTTGTATTTCTGCTAGAAACTTTTGCTTCGCTCCCGATTCATCAACTAGGCAGATATCATTGAACACCATCAGATAGGTGATGTAAACGTGCTCAAACTTCTTCTATAGAACCTGGATGTAGGTTTCTACTACTGACAGCGCTAAACATCTTCCTGCCTTTACTAAGTCCCAAAGGTCATCAACTGGGACTATGACATTTTGTGCCTCATATATGACGTATGCGGGTGTAGAATCAGCTAGCTTCATGAGAATTTCCTTGACCTGTTCCTGGGTCAGTGTAGAACACACGGAACGGTCAAAGTTGATGATCATTTCTTCTGACACATCGGGCGAAGTAGGGTCTTCATTCGAGAATACTTTTCGTAGAATGTCCATCCGCTTGCCTACCCCGTATACGTCTATGGCCATCTCGGTCTCTTCTCTTGGAAGGTTGCTGGTCGAGGAAGATTCATCTTCTTGATCACTCTCCAGCAACTTCTCTGGGACGCCTGTGTCTCAGAAATAACATATATCCTTGATCAGCAGCAGCACATAGGTGCTCCTTAGCTGATAGAAGTTATGGCCTTGGAGTTGCCTTATGTATCTACAGATGTGGAGCATATCCATGGCGCGAAGGACTATGAAGGTGCTATTTCCACTTCCCACTTCTTCTTGAATGGGGAAGTCTTCGAGAGTGAAGAAGTTCCAAACACCGTTGTGATGTTGGACTCCTCGTTTGATTGTGCAGAGAAGACGTAGTGGGAGAAGCCTGAGGTTCTTGTATTCGGGGTGCACGAACATGTGTCCTGAGTGTGGGACCTCCTCGTTGCAGCAGCTGAGGAGCTGGACATCATGGCTTCGAAGATCTTCCACGCACAGGAACCAGTTTCCTCGGTGCTTGTAGGGGGCCAACACGATGTTTGGGTTGTGTTCTTCAATGTGTTGGAGCATGTTGGCCACCTGGATAGCGTTGAATGTCCCTCTCATCAGTCTTCTTGCCAAGGCCGGGATGGTGGTGTAGATTGGTTGCCGGCCTGACCTGGTGCCTAAGTTCTCTATCATTGCACCCTCCAGGACCCAGAAGAGGATCTTCTTGACGACAGCTGGTGAGCGGAACATGCTCCTCAGCGCTCCCCGTCATACAGAGAAATAATCGTCGCTCCATACGACGTCCTCTTCATCTGCCTGTGATCTCAGGACCTTGTTTAGCAGCTTCTGGTCTCTGATCGTCAGGTACCCGATGGCTCTTCGGTCGAAGTCCGCCATCTCAAAGGAGGGGATCTCCGACGGCACAGAAAATGCGTCTGCCGTCGAGCTGCTTCCTCTAGGGGGTGTTTGTCGTTGGAATGGTAGATGTCCTCCCCTTCTCCCTCTGATTCGTCAACATAATCCTCCTCTATGCCGATTGATATATCTATGTCTTCAGCATCATCTAGGGAGGGTGAGGGAGATTCCACGTCGACGTTGCAGGCGATCTCCTGTCCTGCTGGATCCCTGTCGGCGGTCTTGTTCATCGTTTCTCCCTCGGGAGTTGTGGAGGGCCCACTGGAGGAGGGAGAAGATGACGTTCCTGAAGAGGACGCTGATGAAGATGGCTGAGAGCCGGAGTCGGGAGGCGATGGGGACCTCCTTGGATGTCTTGAGTGGGGGTGGCCATCTCTCAGGTTCAGCCTCTCCTCAATGGCATCGAGCTGTTGGAGCGCTAGCTGCATCGTGTTATTCAATGCCTCTAGTTGGCCAGGAAGGCCAACTAGAGTTAGCAGTTGTCATTCCTGCTCGTTCAGCCTCCTCTAAAAAGCACTGAACTTGCGGGTTAGGGAAGCAAAAGTAACAGAGTGGTTGCTCGTTACCTCCCGCAAGTGGTCAAACTCTTGACCCAGGACGTGCCCCAGCGATGGGGGGTTGCAGCTATCCTGCCTCTTATCCTCGAGACGTCCCTCGCGTTGGAAGTTCGTCCTGAAGAGTGTGCATCTTCAAGCGGGTACGAATTCATCTGAGTTGTTTGCAAGGGCATTGCTTCAGGGCGGGGCGTTGGCGTCTTTGTGGCTGCCTCCGTCTCGTCTGCTTGTAGTGGTGGAGAAGGGCACAGGGAAAGTGGTTGTTGTTCCACCATCTGATTATCAGCGACCTCCTCCGCAGCAACCACAGGCGACGTTGGTGGTGGCGTTGGTGTGGGCTGTGTAGCCCTAAGCTCCGCCTCGAGAAGCTAAAAAACACATCATTACTTGCGTCCGGCTGTACCACAACTTCCACCATTGAAGGCGTAGTAGAAGCTTTAGGAGCTGCGACCGTCTCTTCCGCGGCAGCTTCCTCCGGGGCTATTGTCTTTGTGTCAGCCCCGGTTGTGTCGATGACCTCCACGATAGTCATTACTTCTTCTACAGCCATGACGATCGTCGTTGTGGCGACCACAGCTGGGATAGGAGCAGCGACGACAGCTTTATCAGCGGCTGCCGCCGATCGTGTGGGGGCGGTGGGTGGCTCAGCCCTTGCGGTTGCTGCTGCTTGTTGGAAGGTTATGCTGGCAGTGCAAGTAGCCTCAGCCATCTGATTGGGCAGGGCTTTGACCTCCGCTGGTGTGAACACCAACTTCTCTACATCGTAGTTGGTGCAGAGCGGGAGGGGCAGCAGAGTGGAAGTTCTTACGAATCTGTAGAAGTAGCGGTGACCCTCCTTCTTGATTATGTTGGCTCATTGTAGGAACTTCAGATCAATACTGTCATCGCCTTGAGTTCTCGACAGGCTGTGCGGCTCCATTGGCTATCCCAACCCTACTGCGATCAGATTGACGATGTCACCCATGCAATACTCCTTGGTGGCATCTTTTATTGGGTAGAGCCTGCTCAGCAGAAAGCGCCCCACATTGATCACCTTGCCCTCCATCACGTACCACATGAGATGAATTTCTTTGGTGTAGATGTTGCTCATTTCATATTTGTTGAATAGGAGGCATGCCACTATCTTGTGGATGATCCTCCGGAAGCAAGAGTGGATAGCTGCCACCTTGCTCCCCGACTTGTATGATGATTCACCGGTCAGCTTCTTCCACAGGTCGACCGGGTTGAAACCGTCGCCTTTGCCAATCCTAGCTCCGTTGTTCAACATCTCTTTCTCAACTTCGGTGGAGGAGAAGATTTCATTGAGCAGCTTCTCAGAAATGTCATGCTCAACGTTGTATAGCCGGCCCTGCAGCCTATCTGCTCCGCCGAATCTTTCAACTTTGTCTGGCTTGTTCTGCACCCGGCGGAGCGAGGACATGAACTCCTTGATGAGTTCAGTGGACGACCCGGAGAAGCTGAAGCATATGTTTTTTAGCCTGGAGGCTCCTAAGATGTTGTCAAGCCTATTGAAGATGTCGAGCTGGTGCAAGGAAGGCTGGTGGTAGAACTGGGTTGGCCGGTCGATCTTGGCTGCCAGCTCGGTGTATCGTTGCTAATGCTCTGTGTCCCGGGGCACAAACTGACATGGGGAGTGGGCCAGGGGTTCTGCCGCTGTTGCTGGGGTTGCCGCGGATTCTCTCCTGGGCTGCTTCTCGGCCTCATATGGCCCTGTTGCATCAGGGTTCGGGCGCTTCTGCCCGGCTGTGGTGGCTTCAGCTGTGGTCTCGTGGTTGATCATCCGGCTATGCTCATCTACTTGGACGACGGTTTGCTTGGTGCGGGCCATTTCTGTAATTATCAAATAAGAATATAGCAAGTAATGAGATTACTAAATGGGTCACGCTACCCGATATTGGGTGGCAGACTAAAAGAGTCACGTCACTCGATACAAGGTAGGTGATGCTTGAAAAATAGATATTGGTCAAAAACTAAGGGAATCCTGACACAATCGAGTCAATATCGGGCGGGGGTAAACGCGTCGTATTGCCCGATACGATCTAGCCGATATCGCTGTCCGATATCATGAAGCATTAACAAACGATGCTTGCCCGATACAAATGCCCAATATGGATGCCCGATACGGGTGTTGCGGGATACTCGTGTTGCCTGGTGGAGATTCAGAAGTCGATGCGATTCAAATCAGTTACATATCACGCGACAGACCCAGACACATGTCGCCCGATCCGAAACTGATTGCCCAACATGGTCGTGTCACCCGATACAATCAAAGCCAAGGGAAACCTGACAATGGTGCCGCGCGATATGGTGTATCGCCCGATGTAAGTTCGATCGCACGATACAAGTTGCCGCCCGATATGGTGTGTCACGCGATACAGATTCGACTACGCGATACACGTTAGTCGATGCTATGCGCGACACGAGTGATAAAACTGTGCGATAGGCATATCGTGTTATACCTGTATCAGGTGGAAGGCTGGTGTGCGACACGAGTATCGTGAAGGAACTGGCCAACACGAGAGCTGGAGTAAATGTGAGATTGCACGATACAGGAGTAGGTAAAAAGTTAAAGCAGGTGCCCGACACGGTTAAACCTCAGTTACTATATATAGATATGTCGAGCGGGGGTAAAACAGGTAAAAGAGGGGGTATGTGTCACACGACGAGGCAAATCATTCCCGAGGCGCAACAAAATCAGTCTAATCCTGTCACGTCAAGGATCGATTTGGCTTCCTAAGCATGCTTCGTGCCGGCATGCACGCGTGTCGCACGAGGTTGTTGTGTCGCGTGACACGGTCTTCTTTGCTAACGTTGCTGCCCGATATGGGTGCCTGCCCGATACGATCAAAAGGCAGAATAGTATGTGTCATGTAAGGTAGAAAGGTAGAGAACATGCTCAATACATACTCCAGAAGAGTAAAACTTAGAGTAAAGACAAAGGCCAAAAAATAAAAGGAGAGCGTTGATGGTGTCGCCCGATATGGTTAGTTCGGGCGGATGGCCGATATGGCCAGATAAAAGGGATGTCGGGTCAAAAACAAAAGGGTGATCAGCTATACATGCCTGACACACTCAAAATAAAGCAAATCGAGGGTATAAAAACTAAAGAAAAGCATTGATGGGTAAAACATCATCAGCCAAAAGGGAAGACTTCCAGCCTCAGACAGTATTACTCATTAAAGCCTTACAAAACTAAGTCGGTGGCCCATAAAACAAGAGGGTATGTGCATGTGGCGCATGCACTGACTCGAGCCTTATTACAATGATAATCTTTGTAATTTTTTTCTGCATAAAGGGAAATAACATCATGTGCTAGGAAAAAGTAAAAATTTGGGCTGCCTCCTGAAGAGCGTTGTAGTTTCCGTCGTCAGCTCGACAGCTTCAAACTCTTTTTACTTCGATCCTTCGGCTGTTGCTTCAGCGTCCTGCAGTGTTATTTCCGACCTTCTCATGAATGCTTCATCTTCATAGAATCTTTTCAACATGTGGACATTGACCTTGAAGATCCCAGTCTTTTCTCCTTGAATATCCATCATTCCTGATGGATAAATCTTTACCATAGAGAAGGGGCCTGACCATCTTGTTCTGAGCTTCCCGGGGAAAAGTCGAATGCTAGAATTGAAGAGGAGAACCTTGTCACCTTCCCGAATATCCTTGTTTCTTAGGTGGGCATCATGCCATACCTTAGTCCTTTGCTTGTAAATCTTTGCATTTTTGTAAGCATGCAATCTTAGCTCCTCGACCTCTTGCAGCTGCAGATATCTCTTTTGTCCTGCCTTTTCCATGTCCATATTTAGAAACTTAATCGCCCATAGGGCTTTGTGCTCAAGCTCCAAGGGTAAATGATAGGACTTTCCATAGATTAACATGTAAGGTGTCGTTCCTATGGGTGTTTTGTACGCAGTTCTATAGGCCCAAAGAGCATCATCGAGTTTCATGGACCAGTCTTTTCGTGTGCAGTTGACAGTCTTTTCCAAGATTTGCTTAATCTGTCTATTTGATACCTCCACCTGCCCAGAGGTCTGGGGGTGGTAGGGTGTAGCAACCTTGTGTTTGACCTGGTACTTCTTCAGTAGCGACTCAAATTGCTTTTCTCCAAAGTGTGATCCTCCATCACTTATTACAGTGTGGGGTACTCCAAAGCATGGAAAAATAGTTTTCTCAAATAGCTTAATCACAGATGTAGAGTCACAAGTTTGGGTAGCAAAGCCTCTACCCATTTCGACACGTAGTCCACAACCACTAGAATGTATTGATAACCCCTTAACGAGGGGAAAGGACTCATGTAGTCTATTCCCCAGACGTCAAAGATCTCAACTTCTACCCAATCTGACAAAGGCATTTCATTCCTTTTCCCGATATTTCTGGTTGATTGACACTCTTTGCAAACCTTCACATAAGCAGCAACGTCCTTGATTAGCGAAGGCCAGTAAAATCCGGATTGAAGCACTTTTGTGGCAGTTCTGTCCCCACTATGATGCCCTCCATAGGGTGAAGAGTGGCATTCTCTCAAGATTAGTGGGACCTCCTCTTCCAGTATACACCTTCTGTACAGACTGTCAGAGCATTTCTTGAATAGAAAAGGGTCGTCCCAATAGTAGTTCCTGACATCAGACAAGAGCTTCTTTTTCTGGTTGTACTTGATGTCCGGCGGTAGCTGGCCACAAGCTAAGTAATTACAAATGTCCGCGAACCATGGTAGGGTTGGCTTGTCAGACTGAGCCATTAACAGAGCTTCATCATCATAGTTGTCGTTAACAGACAATTGGTTTTCTTTGTCATAGGCTATTCTCGAGAGATGGTCTGTGACTACATTTTCTTTACCTTTCTTATCAATTATCTCATGGTTAAACTCTTGCAGGAGCAGGGCCCATCTCAGCAGTCTGGGCTTTGTGTCCTTCTTTTGCATCAGGTAGTGTATGGATCCATGGTCAGTATAGACCTTTACTTTTGCCCCTATAAGATATGATCTAAACTTGTCAAATGCGAAAATGATCGCCAACATCTCTTTCTCCGTGGTGGTGTAGTTTACTTGCGTCTCGTTTAGGGTCCGGTTGGCGTAGAAAATGACATGATGTTTCTTATCCTTGGTCTACCCTAGGACAGCTCCCACAACATAGTCGCTAGCATCGCACATTAATTCAAAGGGGAGCTCCCAATCCGGAGCTTGGAGAATAGGAGGGGTTACTAGGGCCTCTTTCAGAGTCTGGAAAGCTTTCAAGCAATCATCAGTAAAATCAAATTATGCGTCCCTTATCAGTAGGTTCGAGAGAGGTTTTGATATCTTTGAGAAATCTTTGATGAATCTTCTATAATAACCCATGTGACCGAGAAAACTCCGTACTCCTATCACAGACATTGGCGAGCAATGGCCTCGACTTTGCTTACATCAACTTCAATACCTTTCTTGGAGACTTTATAGCCAAGGACTATGCCTTCCTATACCATAAAATGACATTTTCCCCAGTTAAGAACTAAGTTCTTTTCCTTACAGCACTGCAGGACTAACGATAGGTTTTTCAAACAGGCATCGAAATCCTTTCCATAAATAGAAAAATCATCCATAAAGACCTCTACAATGTCTTCCAGAAAGTCTGAGAACATTGAGATCATGCAACGCTGGAACGTCGCAAGAGCATTGCATAGTCCGAACGACATCCTTCGAAAAGCATATGTACCATATAAGCAGGTGAAGGTAGTCTTCTCCTAGTCGTCAGGCAAAATAGGAACTTGATTAAATCTGGAATAATCGTCCAAAAAGCAGAAATACTCATGATGTGCAAGTCTTTCTAACACTTGGTCGATAAAGGGGAGAGGGTAGTGATATTTCTTAGTGGCTTGATTTAGCTTTCGGTAGACAATACACATCCTCCATCTGTTAACAGTCCGAACGACTACCTCGTCACCTTTATCACCCTTCACCATTGTCATTCCTCCCTTCTTGGGCACCACGTGAATCGGGCTCACCCAATTGTTGTCGCTAATGGGGTATATAATGCCCGCATCTCTGAGCTTGATGACTTCTTTCTTTACGACTTCTTTCAACATCTGGTTCAACTTCTTCAGGGGTTGAACAAGGGGCCTTGTAGATTCTTCAAGATTTATTCGGTGCATACACAAGGCAGGGTTTAGCCCCTTGATATCATCCACTGAATATCCTATAGCTTTTATGTGGAGCCTTAGCTCTTTGAGGAGTCTTTCTAGTTGTTCTTTTGTCAGGCTGGCATTGACTATGACAAGATTTCTTTCTTCAACATCTAGGAACTCATACTTCAGACCCTCCTGTAGTTGTTTAAGCTCTGGGTTAGGTTTTGGTACTTTCTCTTCTTCCATGGTCAATTCTAAAGAAGCGTACTTCACTGTCTCGACAACTTCTTTCTCATTTCCTTCATCTTGGTTCAGGTAGTCGAGGATCTCAGCTACCTCGGGGTCATTGACCTCTGAGTCCTCTTCGTTCAACGCCCTCATAAGAGGGTCTACCACTACTGCGTCCTCTTCTACTTCCTCACAATATTGGTTATAGATGTCCACGAAGTAAGCAGATTCAAGCAGCGATGGTCCTTTCATTGAGTCCCTCACCTTGAAATCTATGTAATCGTTCTCGACCCTCCAGGTTATCATGCCTTCAGCAACATCAATAAGTGCCCTTCCGGTCACCAAGAAAGGACAACCAAAGATGATGGGGAACTTAGGGTCCTCAACAATGTCGATGATAACAATGTCACAATGGATGAAAAACCTCCCTACCCTGATCGGGACATCTTCCACCACTCCTACTGGCTTTTCGAAGGTGTGGTCTACCAACTCTATCCTCATATTAGTCCTGACCATATCAGTTAATCCTAATCCTTGCGCGAGGCTTAAAGGCATGAGGCTGATACTAGCCCCCAAGTCGGCGAGACCTTTCCTTTCAACATTATCTCCTACCGCGAAATGTATGGTGAAGGCACCAGGGTCTTTTTCTTGGTTGGTAATTCAGCTTTTACGAAGGTTGTTGACATGCTAGCTAAGTGTACAGTTTCGATCCTTCCTCCTTGTCTTTTCTTCGTGACTAGATCCTTGAATAATTTGGCATAGATCGGCATTTCTTCCAAGGCGTCTAGAAATGGTACCTCCAAGTGGAGGTTTTTCACTGATTCCATGAACTTTTCATATCTCTTCTTGAGGTGAGCCTTTACAATCTTGTATGGAAAAGGTAATCTTGGCGAGTACTGACTTCTCCTGGTGAAAAATTCCTCTTCAGGTCCTGACTCCCTAACTGGTAGGTGTTGGCTTTCTCCTCTAGCTGGATTTTCTACAACCTTCTCAGGCTCGGGTTCTTCAGTTCTCGTCTCCTTAGGGTGCTCTATTGTCCGTCCTGATCTGAGGGTTGCCATCTTGGCGGACTTCGTGCTAGAAGGAATCTTCCCTGAAGGGTTCTTTACGAGCTTAGACAACTGAGCAAGTTGTTTGTCTATCTGACGTTGGTGCGTTTGCATGCCTGCCATTTGGACTCACATAGTATTCAAAATACCTGAGTTGGATAATGCACTTTGTGCAAGTTGATTATTTACCATGTCCTGTCTTTTGACGAAGTCAAAAAGTTGCCCCACTAAGTCTGGCTGTCTATTACTCTTGGTATGACTTTGTCCTTGATCTTGCCCTTGCCCTTGGCTTGTGTTAGCAGCTTGACGGGGTTGATACATCCCCTGACCTTGATAATTGGTTTTCTTTGTCTGGAACATTTTGTTCTTGGCGTACTGTCCCTGCCCGCTTCTCTTCTCAAAGCCATGTGGTGGCTTGGGTGGGTTGTTCAACTGATGCGAGTTCTCTGCAGCATCCTTGTTGCCATAACTGAAGCTCGGATGATCCGGCCTCTTGAAGTTGACGTAGGATACATTTGCAGCTTCATCCTCCTCCAAATCACTTTCATTTGACCCTTCAGGTCGAGTATACACGCGGTTATCTACTCCATGGCCTCCTTCACCACAGGTGACACATTTCATTACCTTCTCTATATGCTTCTTACCTTTTCCTCCTGACTCCTTTAGCTGTCTGACATCCGTAGCTATCTTCTATATCTGAGATGTGATCGCCTATAGAGACTTTGACTCAATTGATGGCCCTTCATTGGTGGCTTTCTTCGCATAACCTCTGTCAGTCCTATCATACTCAGTCCCGTCTTGAAGTTCAGCCATGCTCTCAATGATCCTTTTAGATCTACTAGGCTTCTTCCCAAGAAAGTCGCTTCCTACAGCTGCGTTTAGCGATACTCTCTCTTCAGGAGTTAGGCCATTGTAGAACGTTGTTATCAGAAAACCCTTCTTGTAATTGTGGTGAGGACAGTCCCTCTGATACTCCTGGTATCTCTCCCAGGCCTCATGCAGATTCTCTCCTAGTTTTTGTGTGAAAGATGTGATCTTCTGCCTGCTCCTGACAGTCTTTTCAGTAGATTAGAACTTGTTCATGAAAGCCTCTGCTAAAGCATTCCATCCATTCAGGGATTGATGTGGCAGTCCAAGGTATCACGACAGTGCCTTGTCCTCCAAAGAGAAAATGAAACCCTTGTAGTAGATCACTTCTTGCGGCACCCCCCTCATTTTGATGGTGTCACATATATTTTTGAAAGCATCAAGATGATGATAAGGGTTGTCATTCTTGGAACTCCCTAAAAAGCTCTTATTCTGGATCATAGAAATCACAACGGGCTTCGGCTCGAAGTTTGCAGCATCGAACCTTGGGATTACCACAGGGCATCTGGAGTTGTTGGCTTTTGTGGCTGCTAACTCCTGAAGAGTCTTTTCTTCCTCTTCAGAATCTTCACTGTCACTGTCCCTGCGATTTCTCTCTTGATTGTGGTGGTTTCTTCTATGCCTGTGGCGATGACGATGCCCCTCGTGGTGGTGATCATCCTCAGGTTGTTCTTGTTCTTCATAAAGATGATCGTCATTGTAACGGTCATTTCTATCTTCATCGCTTCTTAGAGGAGGTGGGTGTGGTCCAATTCTCGCATTCCGCTCGTCTGCGGAAAGGGGTGGTTCTACGTGAGGTGGCATGATGAAAGAAGTTAAATTGAATAAAATTCTTCTCCCAGGTACTTGAATAGAACGTACGATCAAGTTAGAAAACTAGGCTTGATGAAGCAAACTATTTTGCACATTTTCAGGTTAGAAGGCTTATTGCTAAGCTTGAGGAACGAGAGTATAGTAAGTGGACTCGAGTTCTTTAACAGTACCATTTTTCCTTGTCCCCGAAAATGGTGCCAAAAAGTTGACTGGCCTAAATCATGCGTCCAAAATAGCAGATTAAAGTAGTCAGACTTTTAACGAAATAACCCGACTCTCAGGCCCCCTCAATGATAGCGAGGTTCGATGTAGCGATTGGGGTCGAACACAGGGATAAGGTTGGTAGTGCTAAGAACGCGGAATCAACACTCTATACTCCGGTATAAAAGAGTATTAAAAGGTGTTCCCTAAGGAACGACAACTTGAAAACAAGAACAATAAAACCAAAGAAGTAAAAGAAAACAAACTATAACGAGAATATGGGAAAAATCAGATCGGGGTTCACCTAACCAAAATGTCCCTCCAACAAGCATACTATCTCTCTCTTCCACATACTCATATCAAAATTACAAGAAACCATAAAAATGCCTATTCCACTCTCTCTCGAGATGAGGAAAGAACTAGACTTGAAAGAAGTCTCTCTCCCGAGATGACAACTCAAAAGTCTCACAGCAAAACATATGGTTCAAAGAATTAGAAATCCAACACTCTCATGCATTCATGCTACTCCATGTCACGGGATAAAAGTGATATTACTCTCTCGAGATATCGACAATCAAACATCACAAGATGATAGCTAAACATACAAGTGAAGCGTTAAAGCAAGTGCATGGGGATAATTTTTATATGAGTATGTATATTCAGACGAGAAAGGATATATATGCTGCAACAAGGAAACATTGTAAAGAAAAATAAACCAAAAGTCTATCTCCAACTGGAGTTACAAGAAAGATGATGGTTTTAGGATTTTAGCAGTTTTTAGGAGTTTTGCGCAACAACTTCTGAGGAGTTAAAACTATTGTTAAGGCAAGGCACAAAGGAAGAAAACTTAGGAATAACAAGCAGCAACAGAAAACATCCAGCACCCTCTTCTCTCAAGGAGGGTACCTGCAACTAAATGCCAACACCCTCTCTCAAGGGTAATGAACATAGGTTCGAGTGGGAAGGCAAACTGAAGCAACCCCGACCCTGGGTACTCTCGTACTCCCAGATCGGACCAAGCTCTAGAGTTATGACATCCTTCTCTCGAAGGAGCTAAAACGGGAAACACAATTTGATAGCTAGTCAAAACATGATCCAAACATGCAAGCTAGAGCTCATATGCTATATAAGAAATCATCCAACAAAAGGGAACCAAACACAGAACAACAAGTATCAAATTCCACAGATTCTATAAGCATAGACATTATGTAAAAAGGGTTTAGTTACAATGCGTAATAAATGAAAGTAAATGCTGAAAAGGGAAGATAGGTATCAGCCTCCTTGATGTGGGAGGTCGATATACAACAGCGGACCCCTAAGGTGCCACTAACCCAATACTGGGCAGGAGCTCTGCCCGATATGCCCATTTCAGGCAACTGCCGCGTAGGGCGACATACCGTGATGGTCTGGCATATCGGTCAGGGTTCTCTACCCGATACGGTCGTGTCGGACAGCCACCCTGTCGGGAGACACACCTTGACGATTGGTCTATATCGGGTTCGGTATCATGTCGGGTTAGAGATGACTTAGGTTCTCGGGTTCCTTGTATTGGGTGTAGGGGGCGAGCCGTCTCGGGTTGAAGCCCATCTAGGAACTCGGCACACTGGGAGGCCTTCTTGGTCGTATCGGGTTGCTACGACTACCGGGATGGGTTCTAAGTGAACCACTCCCATCCCTCTCAGGTTGGGGGTGAACTCACCTAGTGTCACCCGGCACACCTTGGGACCCGACACACTAGCTCTAGATGCTTTCCAAAGTTAGCTCGCAAGGTTCCGACCCGTCCCATCGAAGTACTGTAGCTACTATTAATAGGGAGCAACTGGTAGAGGTTGCGGTTCTTGTGGGGCCATGTGTCCTTCATCGACTCCGTTTACGTGGCCTCGGGAATGATCGACACATGTGTATCGCCCGACACAACAGGCCATCGCGTGTCGGGTTACGAGCGTATCAGGTGGCCTTAGCAAGCAGCCACTTCCGAGGAGTGACTCGTATCGCGCGACACACCCATGTCGGGCTAACCAGTCATGGTGGGAAAATCTCTCTATCGGGTAGGTAGCGTACCACCCGTCGAAGGCCTCCACGCGTGACACGACCATGTCGGGTTGCTGCCATATCAGGCAACGATCGCGACTGGTAAGTGTGCATGTCGGGTGACCAGTAGAAGGGTCGATGCAGGTGCGCGCTGTAGATGGGCTGGGACGGGCCTTTTGCGGACTTTAGATGGAAAAACAGGGAACATTTGTACAAAAGATGGGAACAGAGTCAGGGGCGTAGTAAAGGTTATTTTTGTGCAATAATAAGACAAAATTGAGAGGAAAAATAGTTTAGAGGGAAATTTTGACAATGAAATGAAGGCTATAAATGGCCATAAAATGGGTGTCATCACTCATTTCCACAAAAAGTTTTTTCTATAAGGGATAAAGATCTAATATTATGTCAGTGATGTGGAGTATTCTTAATCGTGTTTCTGATGATATGATTGTATTTTGGTCATGTGTTTCCACAGAGGAGAAAAGTGTATGGTAGATACAACATTCCAAGGATTGTGTTTCCTATAATACTTATCATATAAAATCCTAGACCAGAGGTGTCATTCGTGCTAGAAAATGGCAGCGGTAATCATGTCAACAAGGCATAGTTCATAAGTTTTAGTATCGATAATACCCCCATCATCCATATTGTTTAGGGCAACATAAAGTCTTCAGTGGACCATATGTGTTTTGAAAATGTTGTGGTCCCATAGAAATTCTCTTCTAATCTTGTCTATACACTTGATAACCATGGTTGGAGGAGGGATGCAGCTAAGTTGGTAGGTTATGATAGGGGTGAGGGATGCGTTGAGAAGGGTAAGGCGAGCAACAAGACTAAGAAAATTATTATTCCATGTGAATAATTTGTGTTGATGTCTATCAATGAGTGGATTCCATGCCGACATCGGAATACGTCGTAGAGATAATGATGGCTCAAGTATTTGATAGGGTAAGGTTCTTGTTTACATCCAAGAAGGGTTTGGAATATGTCCATATGTATAGTTGGGACATGTGTGCCAATGATAGTGGATTTGTAAAAGTTTATCTTGAAGCCTGAGAGGTATGCAAATATACTCATGATTTGTACAATGTTCACGACATGTTGTTCTATAGGCTTAATGAAAATGATAGTGTCATTGACATATTGTACAGTGTTGTTGTGACATCCTTAAGGTAAGTCAATAAGGCTATTTTGCATACCTAGTTGTATTAATCTATCTAAAATGGAGGTAACAATGATGAAAATATATGGCGATAAAGGATCACCCTATCTGACAGTTACTTTGATGCATCGACATATTGTATAATGTTGTTGTGACATCCTTCAGTTAAGTCAATAATGCCATTTTGTGTACCTAATTGTATGAATCTATCTAAAATGGAGGTGACAATAATGAAAAGATATGGAAATAAAGGGTCACCCTATATGAGTTCATTGGTACTATGAAATAAGTGAATGGTGTATCGTTAATAATAATTGAGAATGTGCATGTACTGATACATGAGAGTATCCACTAGATCAATTTGTCTACAAAACCATATCTATGTAAGAATTCAATGAGAAATGCCCAATTGATGTTACCAAAGGCTTTCTCAAAGTCAAGTTTTAGTGTGAGAAGGGGAGTGGTCCTAGACAGACATAGATGTATGGTTTCAGATGACGTAAGCATTCTAAAAATTTATGTGGTTAAATGCGCATTACAATGGAGAAATAATGTGTTCAGGAGGGGTTTCATATGCAATAACAAAAAAAGATTTACTTATATATAAATTTCTAAGAAAAATACTACACATATCATGTATAATGAAGAATATATATATATGTCAGATATTTTTATATATAGTAAGGTTATTGAGTCAAGCATAATGAAAGAAGAGAAAATAGACTTAATTTAACTTGAAAATAACTTAATATCAGTGTAACCAACCCCAACATGATTGGGATTGAGGTTTAGATGATGATGATGATATATAACATGTGTATCGTGTTGTTGTTGCGATAACATTCCATATAAAGATTACAATGAACTAGAAGATAGATAAGCAACAAGTTGTGTCGATAGTGTCTCTTCAATAGCAAAGTCAATCCTCCAAAATATATACTACATGCAATTGATGTTTGTGTTAAAGAAAGGCAAGGAGATAAAAATCAGAGTTAATAAATATCCAATATGATGCATGGCTATGCATTTTTCTATGGAATAAGTAGAACTACAGTAGGATCTAGGGTGGGAGATGAGCCTGTAGATCTGTTGTGTTGCACACTTGTTGATGGCAAGGTGAAATCGGCGTGTTCTGCTGACTCATCTAATCATTCATGGTGTCTGGTAAGAGGAGCAGTGT
Organism: Alisma plantago-aquatica; assembly: GCA_963693085.1. NCBI lineage: Eukaryota > Viridiplantae > Streptophyta > Magnoliopsida > Alismatales > Alismataceae > Alisma > Alisma plantago-aquatica. The sequence continues at coordinate 727,637,058 of OY856411.1, read as the reverse complement.
CACTGGTTATTACAGATCATTGCTAGAAAGGCTAGGATGAAAAGGTGTCAAGGACTCTTCCTATGGAACTGAACGTGCGGCTGGGTATCCACTGAGTTATTGAGTTGCAACTGTCGTGGCTGAGCTATCAGCATGCTGGCACTTGGTTGTCGATGATTGGGGAGGAGGGAAAGCAAGGCAACGACACCATGTTGCAAGATGAAAATGAGAGGACAATGGTGGGTATGAGGTAGCAAGCCAAGGGTCTCGGCTAGGAAGGGCAAAGCCAATGGAGATCATCACATGCTAGGTTAAAGGGCTGGGAATTGAAAGTGGTGATTGCAGGTTGCATTATAGCTTCCTCATGACAAGATGTGTCAGTGATGCTCACTCTATCAGGCGAAAGTGCCTCGCTTCATCTATGATGGTTGGATATTGTCAGTCTTATTCATCCCTTGATTGCAGTGAGTGGTCTTTAAGGGGTTGAGGATACTAGGGTTGCAAAGAGGGTTGTAAAGTGTCTCAGAGATGAGGAGAGGAACGAGGCAAGGTAACGGGTGCAGTGGCGACGCTCTACGTTTTAGGGCGATGAAGACCTTCATTGTCGCGTTCTCATTCGGATATAATGCAAGAAAGTATGGCACTACAGATGAAGAAGAACAAATCTTCTTAGTAACTCCTGTCATTGGTTAATGGACATTACTACCTAATTACTCAAATGTTTTTGTAACTTCAAAACGGTAAGTACTAGTATAATGAGGATTTGACCATGTTTCTAATTCTTATTCATTCAAATAAGGAAACCACTAAATCCGATGGCTGAGGGTCTTGCGGTCCTCTTGGCCTGTCAGGTGGCGTTTAGGCTTAACTTCCGTAGGTTAGAGGTTGAGACCGATGCCAGCTCTATGGTCTCACAGGTGTTTGATGCGTGTAGAGGTCTCGAACCCCAAGCTCAGATCTTCCAGGAGATAGAGATGTCCGCTAAAGCTTTTGATTTCTTTAGTCTTGCCCATGTTCACCGGGAATGCAATACGATGGCGCATAACTTGGCCAAGCTGGGATTAGGGAGGAGGGACGATTTGTTGTTGCTGGGTAATTTTCCGAAAGATTTGTACCCCCCCTTCTGTAATGACATGCCTTTTCTAATACAATAGCTGTTTGATTCTCAAAAAAAAAGGAAACCACTAAATCCTCTATTCAAAACTCCATCTTAGCATAAACCACCATATAAATGATATATTATATTTTAAATAATATTTTCATTTGATTTCAAAATCATTAATTGTCAAAACAAGGGCAATTTATCAATACAATGTCCAATAAATGTATATAGTCACAAATTATCCTTACTTCACTAGTGGGCATCAAATAAATTCATGGTTCATTAGGCAAATTGAGGGACCATATTGCAAATATCTCCTTAATGAGGAGAAAGCTAGACAAATGTAAGACAATTTGAGAGTAATATAAATTAGGGACCATGATGGTTAAATCAAAAAGAGGAAAATTTGTGGTTTGGTGCTTCTAATTTCATGATATTTCAATGATGTAACGATTCAAATGGAAATTTAGAAAAAAAGGTTTTCAGGAGAGACAATTATGCATAGTAGTTTAACAATAATTCTTGTACCAATTTATAGTATGTTACAACTAATAATAGCTCATGTATAGTTATAAACCAATTTTCACCTTGATTATCTATCTCAGATTTGTAATGTTTGCATGTTCCCATTCAAGATCTATATGGAATGAGTGATAACATAAAATAAGTCATATGATTCTTCCAACAATCCCAACTCTCTATGCCACCATTGTACATATAAGAATATAAGTTTGTGAAATACACATAATATTAAGTGTATAATATTTAAAACTAAAATATATTTGGTCATACTTTAACATGCAAAGGCTGCATGTATCTTTATTGATTATACAAATAAGACAACCATGTGTGTAGTAATTGTACAAAAAAAGGAACTTCCTACTTCTTTATAAGTTAAATTCTATTTGAACATAGAGGTCTAGCTATCTATGTGAGCTTGATAATATATAATGAGTTTAGGATAATATACTACATATACTTAAATATAATTAATATATATTATATGTGGTGCGGTTTTTATCTTTGATTTTTTTCTAAAACCATAACTACACCACACCATGGCTATTTTAAAATTTTAAAACTGTATCTGCATCATAACCACTTGGTGAAGTTATGCGGTAAAAAACATGGTGTGGTGATTCACAGATAAGGTTTTTTCACGAAACCATTTCCAACCCTAATACATAGTGAAACACATATCCACACGTACAAATCTATAGTAAAACTATATCTCATAATGTTACATCAAAAAGGCTATACTAAAAATGACATATTACCCAAGTTAAGGTCCAGAGGTGTAAGACCCCTAACCTAGCTCTCTGGTTGATCTTACTTTCTTAGCATAATTAGATGCTTAAAACATTAATCAAACCTTGTTATGTGCTTTGAAAACATGTGACATGCTTATGTTTCAAGTTTGGTCCAGTTTGGATGCTATTTGAGTTAGTTATGCTTTTATGTTCTTATTTTGGACCTAATTGCAATTTACCCATGTTCAAGGTTTTTCTTGCAATTTGTCACATGATTGATGTGCCTTGCATGTTTTCACATCATGTTGGAGAGAGTGGTTCTTTGGGGTGCCTTGTTATACCTGGTTTGATGTGATGACCTTTCATGTGTTGAAGAATTAGGGTTTTGCTAGGATGCCCTAAGTAAATGGTTAATCTTGATGGATGTTTGACTGATGAGCCTATGTTTTGGCGGTCACCAAGGATCTTGTGATCCATGATTCTTGGAAGTCTATGAGGCATGGTGTGTGCCCTTTGGTCTTGGCAGTCGATGAGGCATGTGGCCCCTCTAGGTTGCCAAGAATCTAGGGTTAGCGGTCATTGAGTTTTGATCACCTTGGTCATTGAGAATCTTCAGAGATCACTTGGTTTTGTGAGCATCCTAGTTTCCAAGGATCCTCATCAGTTGATAGATTTTTTTGGACCATGTTGGTCGCTTAATTTTACTGGGTTTTAATGCCCTAGTTGCATGTTTGAGTTTAGTGCTTGCACGAACGAGATCTAGAGGACACATGGCATGTGTTAGCATGATACCTAACCTTCTTTCTCTCTCTCCAACCCCTTACAATACAAACCTCTCTCCTTGAATGCAACTAAACCCTTTCCACCCTCTTTCTCTCTTCTTTCCCTTGGAGCTCATCCCTTGTGCTTGGTGGTGAAGGTGGAGCTCAAGCTTGGAGAAGGTGGCAGATCCCCCTTACATGTTGAGCTAGGATTTGGAGCAACCCTTCTTGTGATTGTTTGATACACTATTTGCTTTTCTTCTCGATCTTGGTAGTGATCTCCCTTTTGATCTTATTTTCCTTGCTACATACATTTCTTCTTTCTCGTCTTGGCCGAATCCATGGTTCTCCATGGTAGTGCTTGAGTTAGAGCTTGACGATCATCCCTTTTCTTACTCCTTTGACCTAGGGTTTGCTCTCTTTTGGTGGTGGAGATATCTTGACTGAGAGTGGTGATCAAGCTAGGGTTTCTCTCCCCTTCCTTCAAGTTATCTTGCTATTTGGAGTTTCTACATCAACTCTAAGGCAAGTTATATAACTTTCTCCACTTTAATTGCTTACACTTAACTTGCATGCACATAATCTACCCTAAAAATGTGGTTACAAGTAGGAAGACAATATCTTTGATTTAGAGTTTGTGTTTACATAGTGATCTTGAGTAGATATCTCTTCTTGTATGAACCTGAATCTTGGTGCATGGAATATATCTTTAGTGATGGAGGTTTTTATGAATGCATATTGGTGGAAATGTTGGTTTGCTCTCTCTCAAACATGGGTTTGATTTCTCTCATGATAGGCGATAACTAGGGTTTTGGAGTTGATTTTCTCTTACGGTCTACACCTTGATGACTTTCGGTCTTATGGTGATGATCAACCTATTTTTACTATGTGGTTGTTGAGGTTTTTGTCCCATGATGGTCACTTAGGTTTTCTCTCTCTTCCTCATGTGGTTGCCAAGAATGTTAATGATTATGGTCTTCGAGTGTTGAGTCATGTGATCTCTAAGTTTGTTCTCTCTATGGGGTCGATGAGACTTGTGTTCCATTATTGGTCGCTATGTATGGTCAATGATTTCTCATCGGTCGCCAATGTCATACTTTCTCTTCGGTTGCCAATGTGTTTGATCTTGAGTGGTCACTGAACCCTAGCCTTAGCGATCGTTGATGTCACCTAACTTCAGCGGTCGACGATGTTAGTTAAACCTAGAGGTCGCTTAAGTGGACAACCCTTAGCGGTCACCAAGAAGGTTAACCTCAGCAGTCGATGAAGGTGGTGGACCTAAGTTCAGCGATCACCAACCTTGATCCATTTTTAATGGTATATGATATGTTTTGACCTATGTGGTCTCCAAGGTGGTGCAACCTAGTTTTCAGTGGTCGATAACACCACTAATCCCAAGTGGTCAATGATGTTTTCTGGTCTATATGGTCACAATGTTTTATTGACTCCACGTGGAATATGTTTGACCTAATTGCTTCCAAGATTGTTGGAAATGATGGTAATTAGGGTTTATCTTAGTTTACTATTTTAAAACCCTGACTCATCTTGCCTTAATAACTTAACCCAAATTCAAGTACATGATGATATTGCCTAAGCCTGCTTGAGTAATTAGCATGATGATGGAATAATTTCTCTCTCCTAATGTTGTAACCCTAGTTTGTTGTTAATCAAACATCACATCTATGAATGATTATTATATTAGCTTATGTATCACACGTTCGGTGATGTTAATGAGCCTTGATGAGGCATGGAAAGTAATGATGTTCTTGCATGGAACAATATGAATGGTCTTGTGACCTTGGACATGGTTTTGTGCTCTAATTGAGGTGATACCCTCTTGATGATATGACAAGTGATCAGTATCCCATGGTGATATTGTGATGAGTGCGGATTCATGTATGGAAGAGGAACAATATCATGTGATAATGTGATAAGTTTAGATTTTATACGTTTGATATCTTCTGAATGTGCAATCTACCCTTATCTTTGTAGAACTATTTGAGGGTTTGTATGTAACTTGATTAATCATCCTTAAATCATTTGAATGAACTTAACTAATCAAGTGAAACCCTAACCCTGTATTTGCCCTATGCCATACATCCATTTTAGTGTTGGTACTTGCTGGATGGTGAAATGAGTATTGCATTGATGGAAACTCAGAGTGCATATTGTTGAGTATGCGAGGTGAAAGTGATTGAGTGTCCTTGACATATTGACCCCAAGGTTTTGAGGATGTTTGTGGTCATGCCTCAGCAGGAGAACAATTGTGGTCATGTCTTAGTGTATATGATGTGATAGAGGATAGTTGCAGTTGTACCTCAAATGATTGGGTTTGTATACCCTATTTTCACTAGTATTGTGACCTTTTTAAGGAAGGACTAGGTTGTTCACGAGTGTTGTGACCTATATACAAAGGGCGGACTAGGCTGTATTGTAGCTGGACTTATATGTCACTGTGGCTGACTCATACTAATCGAGAGAAGATGATATCTTAGAAATCTGACTCTTCTACATATCTTGTATGGCACTGATTTTGACTTAGTAGTGGTCAGTTGGATTGAGTGGTATACCTCAATTCCTTAGGGCATTAATGAAAGACATAATACAACCGTGTAGTATATCTGTTTATGGTTAAACACACTTCACATTTGATGTTAACCCTTGACTTATTTCTTATATTGTTTAGTAGGTGATAGACTTAAATGTTCTTCATATTGCTTCTAGTCATATATGTTGGTACGCATATCTGATTAAGTTTGCTTAATTTGCCTAACATGTTGGAATAGTTTAATATGTTGTAACTGCTTATTCGTCTGAATTTTCTCATCATGTTTAATAATGATACTTGTTGTAAACAACAGTTGTTGGTTGGGAGTTATATCTCTAGCTGGGACATGGGTCTCACCTCATGGGTTACCACATCTTTTTTTAGGTGGTCCTCAACAACGTGGTCAGGTTTGTGATGTTGAGGAAGAGCATCTTGGATATCTATAGACACACAAGGTTGGATAGCTACTAGTAGTTATAGTACAATCCTAGTGTATGTTGGTATGTATGCCCAGAGAGCCAATCATATGATGATTGTAATTGGGCATTAGATACCTGATTTTGACAATAATAAAGGTAATTCCAATCTATTATGTTTGTCTCAGCATGAGATGATGACACAAACATAGTATATGTATAATGAATGATGTTACTTGATGAAGTATGTCTTCAAGTGTGTGACTTGAACAATGAGATCATACAAATGTTAAGAGTATGCACATTCTTGTTATGTCCCTAGTCGGATATTATTGTGGAAGCAAAATAGACAACAATAATACATAAGACTAGAGTGTGTGTTTATTGATGATAGAATCTCATTAGTCATGATACGTGAAATCAAGTCAAGTACACAGGTACATGTTAGAGAACAGTGTATCAGGCAGACCCAACATGATAGTGATACATGGATACCATGGAATGGTAGTCAAAATCGACTCTCATGGTGATAGTGGTGATTGTGGTTCTTAGACCTGAAGTCAATACACTCATCACATGTCGTTCATGTACTTTGACATCATACATTGTGATACTGAATAAGGGTTGCCATAAAGATGATGCTTGGGTCCATTGTGACACATGGGGATTGAGTGTGAGTGATGTGGCTGAGATTTATCCCTCCTACAGGAGATTGACATACATGCCACTTGATAAGTGAGACTGAGAAATGTATGGATGTAGTCATGTGATTTGATATGTGATATGTGAACTCACGACATCTTAGACAATCTCCTCTACTTCAAGGAATATGGATTGAATGTTGAGAGGATGATGTTTCCATGCCTCGAGTTCAATCAGGATATCAAAGACAAAGGAATTATACAATCATGGTAACATTGATCATGGATTGTAGTTTGAAGTTGTTCTCAAACTTTCTAAATTACTTGGGTAGCAATGATGTGTTTCTAGATGCCGCTCTTTGCTTATGATGTCATATTTGGTTATGAACATTCACTGCTAATGTAATTCTAGACCTATGGGGTCACACGCACATGATACACTTGGAATAGGAGTATATTCATGAATGATGTTTAACTTGATTACTAAAAGTGTTTAGGTATTCAATTAAACAACTGAGGTTCAAATTTGAATGACTAGACTATGAACCATCAGGTTTAAGTGTTGAACTGATCGGTTGGAGTGTCAGGTCAATTGGAATCAATATTGGTTCAACTCTGCCTGAACTGGACATGTGAAATGACCATTTCACTTATGAAATGACTATTTCGCTATGTGAACCAACTGATTCACCATCTGGGTTGCCTGGTTCAGTTGCTAATTCGATTGAAACAATGATTGATGTTGATACCATGCTTAGCATTAATCATAAATTGATTACCAATTTGATTCAGAATAGGAAATTGCATGAACCAACCGGTTCAATCTATGAAATGACCAGTTCGTGCATGAATTGACCGATTAGCTAAGTGAAATGATCGGTTCACCGTGCACATGTTCCAAAAAAATTGTGAATCTGTCCTTTTTGACTCCCTCATAGATTGGGAACCCTGGCCTAGGCCTCTCCTATAAATAGAGGGGTACTGGGAGCTTCTTAGAAACAACAAATACTATGACAATTGTTGTCTCTCTAGTTGTGGTAACCATTAGAGAGTCTGGCAAGTTCTACCAGATAAAGGGAGGGATAGAAAGGGAGAGACAATTGTGGGAGAGTGAATCAACTGTAGCAGGTTGACATTTGAAAGAGACAACTCCTTCCCATTATCTCTAGTAGTGTAATGTGGAGTTCCTGATGGTCCACATGGAATACTCTAGAGGCAGGAGGCTATTGTCTGGCTCTAGGAGAATACCATCAACTACCATCTGTGGTATCATACCATGAGGCCATTGTTGATGACTATTCGAGTGCTGCTGAAGAAGAAGCAAAATGTTGCCTGAAGAAGAAGCGTGTTTCTTCTTGGAGAAGAAGCACGATATTGCATCAAGAGTTGTCCCTAGACTTGCTCCAGGACCATGCATAACTCTTGTTACTTTCCTTCATAGATACGTTTTTGTTGATGTGATCTTGCTATTAAGGAAAATCGGGCTTTAAATTTTTGTTTCTGCTGCCTTATCTGTCGCCCTGATTTCCCTATAGTGATATCAGAGCCACATCAATTTATGATGTATCTGGATTTAAATTTATATGATTGGATTTGTTTTATTGCATACGATGCAAATATTAAACTGGTTGAAGTGCATATCCGCTAAAATTCCACATATGGCTCCACAATCTTTTATATATATATATGATATCATATATATGCAATTTACAAGCGTCACCCTAAAATTGGTTTCGATGGTGGATGTTAGCATGGTTACAACCAATAAACCTAGATTGGTGTGTGCATGGTTGTGGTTGTTTATTCATATTTATATCTCACTTTGCATATCGAGCCTCTATCTCCTTTCCAAATGTAAATTAATGCTCTTCTTCTTATTTCCCCTTGAGTGTAACTTGAGGTTTTCCCTTTTACAATGTAATAAGAAATAGATAGTTTTAATTTATGTTTTATTGTGAGAAGACGTTTCGCACGAGACAAACTGAGTGGTTTGTGAGATAAGCCGATCAACTTAAGGACCAAGGAGGCTAGGCGATATGAGGATGAACCAATCGACTGGAGGAGTCCAGATGTCACTTAAACTTGAGACTAGACGACATTTTCAAGAGCCCAACTGAGCAACCAAGATGCAAGCTTACCAGTTCAAGAGTTGAACAGATCAACCTAGATTGGTTTTATCATATATCTTCATCAACAACAAGTTGCATATGATGTGGAACCTAGGTGGTGGTAATATCTTGTGGCTCCAAGGAATTACAATAGTATGGCCACAACCACCACTTATGTGTTTTATATTTCATGTTTTTGTTGGTTTATAGGATGTATATTATATTTACTATAAGTATGTGGTGATTGGATATATATATGTATTTATATATAAAATCCCTCAATAATATATTAATTCTTAGATGCTTTCCATAAGCAACACACAAGAAAATCTTGATTGACCAAGCATAGGTTACAACCAAGAATGGTGTGTCGTCCATCTCGTGGAAGTGTGATGGTAGATATGTAGGTTCTTCCCAAGTAGGGTGCATATTCTATCATGTTGGATTTTGGGTCAGGCTTAATTGGGTGTCCTTAACAAAATTAATCACCTAGAGACATGCACATGGACTATGGCAAGGAGTTTCACATACCATCTATCCATGAATTGCATGAGATGCAATTGACAAAAGTTGACTACCTTAATAATTGGTTATGGACGCCGACATTGGATGGGTAATAAATCAAGTGTTGTGGATCTTGGCTCACTTGAAGGTTGTACTCTACAATCTTCTAGATTGATACTTGAGGGAATAAATTTGAACAAAATAGTGGGAGTGATGATATTAAAATCCTAATTAATAGTGCTAACTTATCAAATCAAACAAATAACAAATGTTTTGAAAAGTTGCAATATAACTTTGTAGAATCTAAAAATAAATACAATTGCAATCAGACCTTTAGTAGGACAAACTAAATGGGATTTACTTCCACAAGTGGTTTAGGATTTTGAGAAGCGTTCTCATAAATGAGGGAAAGTTCCATGTCCTTAAAAGACTAGAGCCAGATGAAACCACTCCAAATGCGCCTAAGGCTAAAATGGATGCTTACTGGAAGCATACCGATGATGCCATAAACATTTGAGTACCTTATGTTATGTTGTATGAACTATGATTTTCATGAGCAACATGAGAACATGGACATTCTTGAGATGGTACCACATCTTAAGAATCATGTAAAGCAAGTAAGGTAAAATGTCTCCAAAGCACTATCTGAGAGCAAACTGATGCAGGGAGATCTAGTAGAGCCCCATGTTCTTTATATGATTGAACATGTGGAGCACTAACCAATGCATTGACATCTTTCATGGACTTGATGAATAGAGTGTTCAGACTATATCTAGATCATTTTTTTGGTTGTGTTCATAGATGATATTCTGATGTACTCTAGAGACAGACAACAACATGAGCAACGTCTATGCTTGGCGTTGACGTTGTTGAGACCACACAGGTTGTACACCAAGTTCAGCAAGTGTGAGTTTTGGTTGTCAGAGGTGTCTTTTTTGGGCCACATCATATCTGCTAAAGGTGTTTGTGTGGACCCTATGAAGGTTGAGATAGTGTTTGAGTGGGAACAAACTAAGACACTAACAAATGTCTAGAGTTTCCTTGGCTTGTCAGGCTACTATAGGAGGTTCATTAAGAACTTCAGTGTCATGGTATTAATCCTAACCAAGTTGACAAGGAAATGAGTACCTTTTGTTTGGGATGACAAGTGTCAGTGTTCTTTTTAGCTTTTGAAGGAGAAGGTAACCAGTGATCCAGTGTTAGTTCTTCCAGAGCAATGGAAGGGCTACATTGTCTTATGTGATGCATCGAAGAATGGCTTGGGATGCATGCTGATGTAGGACAAGAACGTGATTTTTTTTATTCGTGATATCTTAATAAACACAAGGAGAACTACCCAACACATGAATTGGAGCTTGTAGTGGTGGTTCATGCCTTGAATATTTGGAGGCATTATCTATATGGAGAGAAGTGTCAGATCTTCACTAACCATAAGAACCTTTAATATATCTTCTTGAAGTAGGAGTTGAACATGTGGCAGAGGAGATGGATGGAGTTGATCAAGGATTCTGATTGCACGATAGACTACCACCTAGGAAAGGTGAACGTAGTGGCTGATGCATTGAGCAGGAAGCCCTCTTCATCATTGTTCGTGGACAAGGCAAGGTTACATGCTTTGGTCTACCATAAGCAGGGCGTGTTGGTATTTGCTTTGTCAAAACGAATGTACAGTTGGAGGTTTACTTGTTGGCAGACTTGCTAGAAAAGTTGTAGATTAAGCCTACCTTGATGCAATAGATCATAGATGCACAACAGAATGATACCAAGATACATGATATCTAGGTAGAGTTTGGTAGCTAGAAGTGTGATGGTTTCCATTAGAAGGATGATGGGATAGTTTGCCCCCATAATAGGACAATGGTTCCAGATGCTGATGGCTTGAGCAAGATGGTTCTTGAGGAGTCTCATTCTTTGATGTACATCATGCATCTTGGCAATACCAAGATGTACCATAACTTGAAGGACCTGTACTGGTGGCCTGGTCTGAAGTGTGATGTTGCAAAGTTTGTTGCTAGATGTCCAGTTTGTTAGCAGGTCAAGGTAGAAAATTAGAAGCCTACATGGAGGTTGCAACCTTTGTCAATACATATGTGGAAATGGGATCATATTACCATGGACTTTGTAGTTGGTCTTCCTAGGACAGCCAAAGGTAGTGATTCCATTTGGGTGATAGTTGACAGGTTGACCAAGTCAGCTCACTTCTTTCCAGTCAAGACAACCTATACAATAGAGAATTTGGCACATATGCATGTTGATGAGATAGTTTTTCTTCATGGCATCCCAGTGAATATAGTGTCTGACAGAGGTCTTTAGTTTACCAGTCATTTTTGGTAACATCTGCATACATCCATGGGGACACAACTGAGGTTCAACACAACATTTTATCCATAGATAGATGGTTAGTCTGAGAGGACCATTCAGACCTTAGAGGATCTGTTGAGAGCTTGTGTCTTGTAGTGTCTTGGAAGGTGGGATGTGCACCTAATTTGATAGAGTTTTCCTACAACAACAGTTGTCATAGGAGTATATATATGGCACCTTCTGAAGCTTTGTATGGAGATGTTGTCGATCACTGTTGTGTTGGTATGAGACATGTGACTATCATCTTTTGGTTCCTGAGCTAGTACATCAAACTACTGATAAGATTAAAGTGATACAACAATATATGAAGGCATCTTAGGACAGTCATAGGTCTTATGATGATAACTGTCACGGGCCTTTGAAGTTCCAAGTGGGAGACAAGGTGTATCTGAAGGTTTCTCCTTGGAAAGGTGTGTTGAGGTTTGGTAAGAAGGGTAAGTTAGCTCCTAGGTTTATGGGACCTTACCTTGTTGTGGCACATGTTGGGAAGGTGGCTTACAAGTTGGAGCTACTACCAAAGTTGCATAGGTTACACCCCCATCTTCCATGTTTCCAAGTTGAGGAAGTGTCATCCAGATACCAAGTTGATGTTGCAGCCAATATAGGTTGAGTCAGATGAGGACGTTTCTTCTGTTGAGGGTCCTCTATTGATCCTGGATAGGAGTGTGAAGAAGTTTAAAAGGAAGGATATAGTTTTAGTTAAGATTTTGTGGAATCACTTTGGTGTGGAGGAAGCCACTTCAGAGTTAGAGGACGAGATGTTTAGGAACTATCCATCTTTGTTTATGTAGGATTTCAGGGGTGAAATCATTGTTAGGGGTTTATGGTTGTAAGACCCCTAACCTTGATTTCTAGTTGATCTTGCTTTCTAAGAATAATTATATGCTTAAAACCTTAATAAAACCTTGTTATGTTCTTTGATAACATGTGACAGACTTATGTTTCAAATTTGATCTAGTTTGGATGTTGTTTGAGCTAGTTATGCTTTTATGTCCATGTTTTGGATCTAATTGCAACTTTTCTATGTTCAAGGTTTTTTATTGCAATTTTTCACATGCTTTATGTGCCTCACATGTTTTGATGTCATGTTGGAGAGAGTGGTTCTTTGGGGTGCCTCGTCATACCTTGATTTTATGTGGTGACCTTTCATGTGTTGAAGAATTAGGGTTTTGCTAGGATACCCTAAGTGGATGGTTGACCTTGATGGATGAGCCTATGTTTTGGTGGTCACCAAGGATCTTGTGATCCATGATTCTTGGATGTCTATGAGGCATGTTGTATACCCTTTGGTCTTGGTGGTCGATGAGGCATGTGACCCCTATAGGTCGCCCAAATTCTAGGGTTAACGGTCGTTGAGTTTTGATCGCCTTGGTCGTTAAGAATCTTCAGCGGTCACTTGGTTTTGTGAGTATCCTGGTCACTAAGGATACTCATCTGTAACGTCCCCAGATTTCACATCCGAAAATGTTAGGCAATTGTATCAGAGTGCGTTGCGGAAGCAATTTGTGCATACATGAATAAACAACTATACATACACCATAACACATCTCAGCCTTCAACATGTACATTATTACAACATGAATTACAATAAATGTATATTGAAAGAGAATTTTTACAAGTCTATGAACATGTATGCTAGTAGGATCTTAGACAATAGGTACAACCTATACAACTTGCTCACATCCTATTCTTTTATCCCATTCTAGCTCTGGACCTAGAAAATACGAGAAACAAAATCATCAACAAAAGTTGGTACGTGGAATTAAAAGCTATACTATGCTGGCATATAATATACTCAAAATTGAAGAAAGAGAAAGAAAACATTACTTAAAGGCAGAAAATTAGGTAATCCCATGTTATTAGCCACATTTAGAATGAATATGCATTACTATGGTGGAGTTGGCACATACATAAATGGTGGGCCCTTCCCCATGTACCTTGTACTCTAGGGATCTCCCCGTATACCATGTACTCTAGGGAGGTTCTAGTCAACATTAAAGCTTTCCCTCTTTAATAGGGAGTTTAATGAGCACCACTAGTAACTATATTTCATTTATCCTCATTTATGTTCTTTTATGTTCAAGGCAGAAAATTGTCAAAATACATACATCTACATTCAACAGTGTATTTCAAATACAAGCAAGCAAGTACATATATTTAACATCCAACAAATCTAGTCATATAATTATATCCACATACCTGAGTTCAGAGATTCATACTTATATTCTGGATCATCTACATCTCTGATCAACACCTGATTTAAAGAAATTAATCATCATTAATATAGGTACACCATATTCTTGGTATTTTAGGTCCAAATTAGGATTTGGCCAAATCTAGGTTCAAACAACCTATAACTTGTGTTAGATATTTTTATTCTGACCCATACATCATTATTAAGGTCTGATTTGAATTTCATAATTATCTTATACTTTCCCTATTTTCTAGAATTAATATGAGGATCTAACATGTACTTAGGCAATAATGAGAAAAGGCCTAAAATTGTTCAATAATATTAGGATAGGAGTCCACATTTAGTTTATAGATGATATCAGAGGTCAAACTTATTTTGTCAGATTTAATCTCAATCGTTTTCTAATTATACCATTTAAATGAAGCATTATCATCTAAATAAAATATCATCAGTAGTTGTGCTTTAAAAGCCTGATCTAAGGATCTAGTAATGAATAGAATATTTTTCTGAGTCTAGGGGTATTTTTGGGGAATTATTTGGCCAATGGTGCTATTTTTAACCACTTTTCTAAGATCATATCTATTTCTTGAGAATTAATTAATGATTTACCTTACAAAAGACTAGGTTAGCCAAGTCAGTAGGTTTGGACCCGGTTCAGTCTGGGTAGAGAGTCAAGAGGGTCTGAGTCTCTCTCTCTCTCTATTCCTTGAAACCCGATGCAGGACTTGTCCTCTGGTTGGGCGCGACTTCCCCCTCCTCTTCTCACAGGCGATGTCAACCGTGCCCGATAGTCACTCCAGATCAGGGAGCCACCGTGTCTGAGGGCCGTGGCTAGAGGAAGCATGGGTTCGAGTCCCCCCCTCGAGAGACCCTGATGGGCACCAAGTGCTTGTGTGTGGCAATCGGCCATCACCGGCTATCGAGGGCGGCTGGGAAGGGTCTTCTGCTTGAAGTAGCTGCCGCAGATGGCATCTCCACCGGTGATCCTCCCACAAATCATAGGTGAAAATGCCCTCTTAAACTTGCAAGGCATCAAGGAGATAAGGCAGGCTTGATCTCCTAGCTCATAAAGAACAACATACCTGCCATCGACTTGTAAATCGACTCATCCTTGTTCTAAAACTGCCGTCGTGAGGGAAATTGGCAGTGAGGAATACACAGTGAAAGCGGTGCCCTCATCCAGAGATGAAGCAACCATCTTGGTTCACCTTATGGAGTCGAGGCATCAAGGGTACAAGGTCATGGAACCTCCCCTTAGACTCCTTCCTTCTTCTGTCTTCAAGCTTCCTTCCTTCCATCTGTAACACATCACCCACAGTGCTCATTTCTGGTGAAATTCTGAGACAGATCCTGCCCTGAATCCTCAATTAGAAAGGTCTTACAATCTATGAGCCCATGAGCTACCTGGACCTGGCGCTGTCATAGCGGGGTAAAAAGGTAGGGGAAAAGAGCTTTGTGACGCTTCTTCTCGCATCAGAATCCCTCAGATAAATGCATCCTCGACCACATGTCATATCCCTTATATCAAGGATTGAAAAGGAGTGCTGATAATGGCTAAGCCAGGGGATAACCCAGCCAAATTCAGGCACCTGAGAGAGTTCATCTATATCTAGGGTCTGTTGTTGCTTGCGATGATAGAGAAAGAAAGGGATGGTTGGGTGTATAATCTCGTCTGTCTCTCAGCTCTAGGAAGTATATGGGATGTTGTTGGGTAGTTCCTGATCTTACGGAACTGAAGGATTGGTTGGATTGATCCCGGCCTACCAGAAGTGATTTAGATGCAACAAAGTCAATATCTTTTGCTCCGCAAGATTTGGAGCTTAGAGACGAAGTCTCAATTTCCAGATCACAGGGAACGACCCATATTGGGTCACATATCTTATCCACTGCCTCATCCAACTAAAGTCTCACCCACAGTTGTGTGATGTCTATTGACATTATTTAAAATCTAAACTTAGGCTTAAAGTTTTTCAGGATCTTGGTCAATCAATCGAAAAAATTTAAGCATCGATGTATTTCAAATAGTTAATCTAAATGCCATGAAACTTTTTCCATGGATCGATACCCACTAAAAGTAGCTTATGAAAATGATTGGGCCAAAAATCATTGTTGTTTGTACACATAATACGTTCCTTGAAAGTATTAATCCAATGACTATATGATTAGGTTAAGATCACCTCAACCACTTCTCATTAGATGAAGTAAGTTAATAAGGAAATCTTATTAGACACCTCAATACATGGCTTGGCGACTCAAAAAGCACAAAGAAAAAAGATGATTCCTAGAGTATATTTAGAGTTATTTGGCCACCTAATGTCTTGACCTTTAGTATTATACTTTAAAACTCATCATTAAGTGTTCATAAACTCCAAATATGATCTTTATTATCATCTAAGTTTTTGGATCCCCATTATTCATTATTAATCCATCTATATTGAGGAAGGTTATAAAATCCAAAAAATCTAGGATATCACATTCACCCCACCTTAAGTGGAATTTTGTCCTCAAAATTCAACTAACATCATATTAAGGTGATATCAGGGAGCCCAACTTCATAAAGTCACTGCTTCATAAAGTGGAATTTTCCTTTCTCTCTTAGGATTTAACATCCCCATATCCCCTTAAGGATAAAGGTTTTACTCATAAATGAAGTTAAGAAGGTACTACTCAAGGCTTCATTATTCACCCTATTAATCATACGGTGATGTTAAGTTTCATGCCATCATTTATCAGAATTATCAGTCTTAACAACTTTAGTGTGGTTTATGATCAACATCATACTAGTATTTCAGAATTAGAGGGGATTATTTTCATATTTACCTATTAGGGTTTCACCCTATTGTGTGAGAGTTATCCTCAAAGTTAGAAGCATAGATTGAGAAAGATTGAGGTTAAGAACTATATTTTGTGATCATGTAACCTATGATCCAAATATATTTTTATGTCTACCTCATTATATTTGAGGCTTATATCTTTCATGTAGGATATAGAGGGAAGAGAATATACTAAGCCAATTTATCATGCTTTCAAACTTGGATATCACATGTATGATATATGGAGGGATGATAGAATAGGTCAAGCTTCTATGAGCGACTCCTCATATATAAATCATCTATATAGCTCAAGTGAGGTTTCTATCATCGTATATTGAGAAAGAGAAGAAGAAGGGAGAACATGTATTTTGAGTATCTTTTGCACAAAGCATCATACTCTCATAACTAGAGTTCATATATTACCTCACTTGCAACTATTGACGAGATTCACAAAATATGTCACTCCAACTAGGACCTAATTCAGCCAAAGGATTGACTTTATCATATGGGTCATCTACCCATCCTTTTCTTTTACCCAATTCTCACATATAGCTTTGAATTGTGCATAAGGACTCAACTCAACCACTCAAGAGTAATCTAGTGTAGGACACTTTTTTTAACACATATCTCATATATTGGAGGCTAGGTCTTATGACCTTCTCCTTGTGGGTCTTAATCTCTCTGGAGTTCACCACATATCTCATCCTACCACTAGACATCCTACTTGTATAAGAGTTTGAGGCTCATGCATACTCATCTCTATCTCAACTTAGCTTATCTTAAGTAGGAAAAGGGAATGTACTTTCGTCATCATGACTTAGCATAGATCCTCTAAGAGTGGATTCAGCTCATATACAACTCAAATCTTAATAAGGAACTTATACCATCATAGATCAACTTAGATAAGATTCTATATACTTATTTCCTTCATCTTTCTTTTGTCTATCTATGTATCACATAACCTTATGAGGCTCTAGACTTCTAATCTAGATCTATTCTCTCTTTTAGACTGATGTCACTCCCTTTCACTTAGATTGCATGAACACCCACTACTCTCATGTGTGAGGGACACATTTTTATATTTACATATATCTAATAAAATATTTTATAGTTTTTCTCCGAGAAAGAAGGCGTCAAAGAAAACTGTCGAGGTGCGAGCCGATTGGGAAACAAAACCAAACCAACAAACTCGAGTGTCCAACACACAGTAGATAGACCGGTGCCATGTAACCTAGTGAACTGGTGAGAACATGGTGTAGACTAGTGTAGCTACCCAATACATATGAGCTCTATATGCAAAGGGTTTCAGACACTTGTCTAAACATAGTTCTCAAACATATGGGTTCTAACTTAGAGGCTAGGTTAAACCTTATTCCTATAGCACAACTTACTAAGTTTCTAGAGTTTTAAGTGAAAGTTGAAGTTTAGTTTTATATTTCATGGTGAGCAATTGTCAGGTGTAGCTATTGTTCATGCTCTAATACCAACTGTAACGTCCCCGGATTTCACATCCGAAAATGTTAGGCAATTGTATCAGAGTGCGTTGCGGAAGCAATTTGTGCATACATGAACAAACAACTATACATACACCATAACACATCTCAGCCTTCAACATGTACATTATTACAACATGAATTACAATAAATGTATATTGAAAGAGAATTTTTACAAGTCTATGAACATGTATGCTAGCAGGATCTTAGACAATAGGTACAACCTGTACAACTTGCTCACATCCTATTCTTTTATCCCATTCTAGCTCTGGACCTAGAAAATACGAGAAACAAAATCATCAACAAAAGTTGGTACATGGAATTAAAAGCTATACTATGCTGGCATATAATATACTCAAAATTGAAGAAAGAGAAAGAAAACGTTACTTAAAGGCAGAAAATCAGGTAATCCCATGTTATTAGCCACATTTAGAATGAATATGCATTACTATGATGGACTTAGCACATACATAAATGGTGGGCCCTTCCCCGTGTACCTTGTACTCTAGGGATCTCCCCGTATACCGTGTACTCTAGGGAGGTGCTAGTCAACATTAAAGCTTTCCATCTCTAATAGGGAGTTTAATGAGAACCACTAGTAACTACATTTCATTTATCCTCATTTATGTTCAAGGTGGAAAATTGTCAATATACATACATCTACATCCAACAGTGTATTTCAAATACAAGCAAGCAAGTACATATATTTAACATCCAGCAAATCTGGTCATATAATTATATCCACGTACCTGAGTTCAGAGATTCATACTTATATTCTGGATCATCTACATCTCTGGTCAGCACCTGATTTAAAGAAATTAATCATCATTAATATAGGTACACCATATTCTTGGTATTTTAGGTCCAAATTAGGGTTTGGCCAAATCTAGGTTCAAACAACCTAGAACTTGTGTTAGATTTCTTTATTCTGATCCATACGTCATTATTAAGGTCTGATCTTAATTTCATAATTATCTTATACTTTCCCTATTTTCTAGAATTAATATGAGGATTAAACATGTACTTAGGCAATAATGAGAAAAGGCCTAAAATTTTTCCATAATATTAGGATAGGAGTCCACATTTAGTTTATAGATGATATCATAGGTCAAACTTATTTTTGTCAGATTTAATCTCAATCGTTTTCTAATTATACCATTTAAATGAAGCATTATCATCTAAATAAAATATCATCAGTAGTTGTGCTTTAAAAGCCTGATCTAAGGATCTAGTAATGAATAGAATATTTTTCTGAGTCTAGGGGTATTTTTGGGGAATTATTTGGCCAATGGTGCTATTTTTAACCACTTTTCTAAGATCATATCTATTTCTTGAGAATTAATTAATGATTTACCTTATAAAAGACTGGGTCGGCCGGGTCAGCAGGTTTGGACCCGGTTCAGTCTGGGTAGAGAGTCAAGAGGGTCTGGGTCTCTCTCTCTATTCCTTGAAACCCGATGCAAGACTCATCCTCTGGTTGGGTGCGACTTCCCCCTCCTCTTCTCGCAGGCAATGTCCACTGTGCCCGAGAGTCACTCCAGATCAGGGAGCCGCCGTGTCTGAGGGTCGCGGCTAGAGGAAGCACGGGTTCGAGGCCCCCCTCGAGAGACCCTGATGGGCACCAAGTGCTTGTATGTGGCGATCAACCATCACCGGCTATCGAGGGCGGTTGGGAAGGGTCTTCTGCTTGAAGTAGCCGCCACAGATGGCATCTCCAGTGGTGATCCTCCCACAAATCATAGGTGAAAAGGCCCTCTTCAACTTGCAAGGCATCAAGGAGATAAGGCAGGCTCGATCTCCTAGCTCCTAATGAACAACAGACCTGCCATCGACTTGAAAATTGGCTCATCCTTGTTCTAACGCTGCCGTCGTGAGGGAAATTGGCAGTGAGGAATACACAGCGAAAGCGGCATCCTCATCCAGAGATGAAGCAACCATCTTGGTTCACCTTATGGACTCGAGGCATCAAGGGTACAAGGTCATGGAACCTCCCCTTAGACTCCTTCCTTCTTCTGTCTTCAAGCTTCCTTCCTTCCATCTGCAACACATCACCCACAGTGCTCATTTCTGGTGAACTCCTGAGACAGATCCTGCCATGAATCCTCAATTAGAAAGGTCTTGCAATCTATGAGCCCGTGAGCTACCTGGACCTGGTGCTGTCACAGTGGGGTAAAAAGGTAGGGGAAAAGAGCTTTGCGACGCTTCTGCTCACATCAGAATCCCTCAGATAAATGCATCCTCGACCACAGGTCGTATCCCCTATATCAAGGATTGAAAAGGAGTGATGATAATGGCTAAGCCAGGGGATAACCCAGCCAAATTCAGGCACCTGAGAGAGTTCATCTATATCTAGGGTTTGTTGTTGCTTGCGACGATGGAGAATGAAAGGGATGGCTGGGTGTATAATCTCGTCTGTCTCTCCGCTCTAGGAAGTATATGGGATGTTGTTGGGTAGTTCCTGATCTTACAGAACTGAAGGATTGGTTGGGTTGATCCCGGCCTACCAAAAGTGATTTAGATGCAACGAAGTCAATATCTTTTGCTCCACAAGATTTGGAGCTTGGAGACGAAGTCTCAATTTCTAGATCACAGGGAACGACCCATATTGGGTCACATATCTTATCCACTGCCTCATCCAACTAAAGTCTCACCCACAGCTGTGTGATGTCTATTGACATTATTTAAAATCTAAACTTAGGCTTAAAGTTTTTCAGGATCTTGGTCAATCAATCAAAAAAATTTAAGCATCGATGTATTTCAAATAGTTAATCTAAATGCCATGAAACTTTTTCCATGGATCGATACCCACTAAAAGTAGCTTATGAAAATGATTGGGCCAAAAATCATTGTTGTTTGTACACATAATACGTTCCTTGAAAGTATTAATCCAATGACTATATGATTAGGTCAAGATCACCTCAACCACTTCTCATTAGATCAAGTAAGTTAATAAGGAAATCTTATTAGACACCTCAATACATGGCTTGGCGACTCAAAAAGCACAAAGAAAAAAGATGATTCCTAGAGTATATTTAGAGTTATTTGGCCACCTAATGTCTTGACCTTTAGTATTATACTTTAAAACTCATCATTAAGTGTTCATAAACTCCAAATATGATCTTCATTATCATCTAAGTTTTTGGATCCCCATTATTCATTATTAATCCATCTATATTGAGGAAGGTTATAAAATTCTAAAAATTTAGGATATCTTATCATCGGTCAATGGATTTTTATGAAACATGTTGGTCTCTTTCTTTTTCTTGGTTTTAACGCCCTAGTATCATGTTTGAGTTTAGTGCTTACATGGACGAGATCTGGAGACACATGGCATGTGTTAGCATGACACCTAACCTTCTTTCTATCTCTCCAACCCCTTACTAGATAAACCTCTCTCCTTGCATGCAACTAAACGCTTTGCACCCTCTTTCTCTCTTCTTTCCCTTGGAGCTCGACCCTTGTGTTTGGTGGTGAAGGTGGAGATCAAGCTTGGAGAAGGTGGTTGATCCCCCTTGCATGTTGGGCTAGGGTTTGGAGCAACCCTTCTTGTGATTGTTTGGAGAAACCTTTTCTTTCCTTCTTGATCTTGTTAAGTGATCTCCCTCCATATCTTTGTTTCTTTTCTACCCTACCTTTCTTCTTTCTCTTGTTGTCTGAATCCATGGTTCTTTATGGTAATGCTTGAGTTAGAGATTGAAGATCAACCCTTTTCTTTCTCCTTTGACCTAGGGTTTGCTCTCTTTTGGTTGCAAAACTAGCTTGACTGAAAGTGGTGATCAAGCTAGGGTTTCACTCCCCTTCCTTTGAGTCATATTTCTATTTGGAGTTTCTACATCAACTCTAAGGTGAGTTATAAAACTTTATCTACTGTTATTTCTTACACTTAACTTGCATGCACATAATCTACCCTAAAAATGTGGTTACAAGTAGGAATGCAATATCTTTGATTTAGGGTTTGTGTTTTACATAGTGATCTTGAGTAGATATCTCTTCTTGGATGAATTATCTTTGGCGATGGAGGTTTTAATGAATGCATGTTGGTGGAAATGTTGATTTTCTCTCTCTTAAATCATGGTTTTTCTTTCTCTCGGGATGGGCGATAACTAGGGTTATGGAGTTGATTTTCTTCTCACGGTTTACACCTTGATGACATTCAGTCTCATGATGATGATCAACCTATTTTAGGCTATGTGGTTGTTGAGATTTTAGTCCCATGATGGTCTCTTAGGTTTTCTCTCTCTTCCTCATGTGGTCACCAAGAATGTTGGTGATTATGGTCGCAAACTGTTGGTCATGTGGTAGCCAAGAATGTTGGTGATTATGGTCACAAAGTGTTGATTCATGTGGTCACTAAGGTTGGTCTCTCTATGTGCTTGATGAGACTTGTTTCCCTTGATTGGTTGCTATGCATAGTTGATGATTTCTCATCAGTTGCCTTCCTACTTTCTCTCTGGTTGCCAATGTGTTTGATCTTGAGTGGTCGCTGAGCCCTAGCCTTAGTGATTGTTGATGTCACCTAACTTCAGCGGTCGATGATGTTGGTTAAACCCAGAGGTCAGTGGAGTGGCCAGCCTTAGTGGTCGCCAAGAAGGTCACCCTCAACAGTCGATGAAGGTGGTGGACCTAGGTTCAACTGTCACCAACCTTACTTAATTGTTAGCGGTGGATGATATGTTTTGACCTATGTGGTTGCCAAGGTGGTGTAACCTAGTTTTCAGTAGTTGATGACACCACCAATCCCAAGTGGTTGATGATGTTTTCTAGTCTATATGGTCACGATGTTTTGTTTCCTCCATGCCGAAGATGTTTGACCTAATTGCTTCCAAGATTGTTGGAAATGATGGTAATTAGGGTTTATCTTAGTTTGCTATTTTGAAACCCTAACTCATCTTGCCTTATTAAACTTAACCCAAATTCAAGTACATGATGATGTTGCCTAAGCATGCTTGAGTAATTAGCATGATGATGGAATACTTTCTCTATCCTAATGTTGTAACCCTAATTTGTTGTTAAAAAACATCATGGCTAATGAATAATTGTTATACAATCTTACGTATCACATGTGACATGATGTTTATGAGCCTTAATGAGGCATGGAAAGTAATGACGTTCTTGCAGGGAACAATATGAATGGTGACAATGGATTTGTACCCAATGGTGATATTATGATGAGTGGAGACTCATGTATGGTAGAGGAACAATACCATGCAATGATGTGACAAGTTTAAATTTTATACATTTTATATCTTCTGAAGTTGTAATCTACCCTTATCTTTGTAGAACTCCTTCAGGGTTTGTATGTAAATTGATTGATGCAACCTTAGATCACATGAATGAACTTACCTAATCAAGTGAAACCCTAATCCTGTAGTTTCCCTATGCCATAGATCCATTCTAGTATTTGCACTTGTTGGATGGTGAAACGAGTATTCCATTGATGACACTCAAAGCGCATATTGTTGACTATGCAAGGTGAAATTGATTGAGTGTCCTTGACATCTTGACCCCAAGGTTTTGAGGATGGTTGCGGTCTTGCCTCGGTAGGAGAATGGCTACAGTCGTGTCTTGATATATATGATGTGATAGAGGACAACTGTGGCTGTACCTCAGATGATTGGGTTTGTATACCCTATTTTCACTAGTATTGTGACCTTTTAAGGACGAAATAGGTTGTTCACTAGTGCCATGACCTATATACCAAGGGCAAACTAGGATGTTTTGTAGCTGGACTTATATGCTACTTCAGTGTACTCATACTAGCCAAGGGAAGATGAAATCTTAAGAATTAGGCTCTCCTACAGATATTGTATGGCACTGATTTTGACTTAGTTGTAATCAATTGGAATTGAGTGGTATACATCAATTTCTCAAGGCATTAATAAAAGACGTAATATATTCATGTTATATATCTATTTAGGATTAAACACACTTCACATTGGATGTTAACCCTTGCCTTGTTTCTTATAATGTTTAGTAGGTGATAGACTTACATGTTCTTCATATTCCTTCTAGACATATATGTTTCTACACCTATCTGATTAAGTTTGTTTAATCTGCCTAACATGTTGGAATAGTTTAATATGTTGTAACTGCTTATTTAGACGAGTCTGCTCATCCTATTTAATAATGATACATGTTGTAAATAATAGTTTTTGGCAGAGAGTTATATCTCCCGTTGGGACATGGGTCTCACCTCGTGGGTTATCACATCTTTTTTTAGGGGGTCATCAGCGGTGCATCCATGTTCCTATTGTTGAGGAAGATAAGCTTGGGGATTTGTAGATGCTGAAGGTTGGATAACTGCTAGTAGTTTTCGTAGAGTCCTAGTATCGTCCAAGTATTGTCAGGTCCGGAAAGGGATGTGTTTTGTAGATGATGCATATCGATGTGTGGTCTTGGTAATATGTCGTGTTTGTATGTATGGCTTGTATAAGTGGAACATATCTCTTTTATATACAAATTGTGGCTGATGCCACTGAACATATGTAAATACCTCGTATGGTATGTGTTGATATTTAATTGTTGGACCTTAACGTAATATCTTTCTAAGCATAATGTTAATGTTGGAATTGGTTTTAATTTACCTACTTTTCTGGTAGTGTGATGTTTGGTTTTTATCGGGTGTTTTTCTTTGAGTACTCTTGTTCGTTGTGGCATTGGGTGTCACAGGTAGATAGCTTTTAGAGTAGGATTCTTGTAAAGAGTGTAAATCAATCCACCTCTCTACTAATAACAATGGTAAACAAAATCCAATTGAAATAGCAGCGGAAGATAAAATTTTGACTATATTCAATTTCAAATAAAGTGTACATAAAAATTTCCCCAATATGGGTGTACATGCTTTATACAAAAAGAGGATCTAAGTAGAGGGAAATCTAACTACTTCACTTTTGTCTCCAAGCAACATGTCCATCATCTAAGTCCAAATCAACAGCTAAGATCTTCACGCCTTATCCATCACCTTGCTATCTCCTGGGTGGTTGGGAAGACACCCAGCAAGAGGAGAAGAAAGAAAAGTATGTGTTACAAGAATATTCTAACAATGGCAATGAAAGTAACAAGTAAATTAGGCTAGATATTTGGTGTAAAGAGAGACATCAAAGAGTATGAGGCTTTTTATAATGAAACTTGCCATTAACAAAATAAATAAGGGTTTTGCATGTAAATTAATATGTCTACCTAACTAAGTAGGGTTGAGGCACCTACCGAACCTTTAACCTTAGGTGAGGGGAGAATAAGACATTTCCAGTCACCTATAATTTATATTAGGGAGAATTATAAACATTCCCCTAGGGCGATTATATACATGCCCTCTATGGGTGGTTGTACATAAGTACCACTACTTAAACATTAAATAGATCATTTAATTACATGCTAACAAAAGAGTTATGGAAAGGTTAAGCAAAAGAATATGTAACATGGCAGTGGGTTATGAATACCCAATCAAGATAATACTACATCTACTTTTGAGGCAATAAGCAATTTAGGTTTCAAGAATCAAGGATTTAGATCAGTTTAAGCCTCATAAGAAATTATAGGTAATGGTATAAAGTTTTCCCAACTGAAGAGTAGATGCACATACCTTTAATATTGATTCCAATTATCAACTTGTACCACTTAATCAATTCAATGTTTCACTTTTATAATATCAAGACCATATTTATGTATTAGAACAATATTCATTCATTAAACACTTAAAACCCTAAAGTTACTAACTTTTTTTCTACAAACCACCAATTTAGGTCTCAAAAACATCATCATCGTCTTAGTTAGGGTTTTCTAATCAAAATAACAGATAATTTTTTATATTTTCGAGATATTGTCTTTTAGGCTATTTTTCTTGATTTTTAAGTAATTAAATCGAGTCGAAAAAAAATACATATTAGAAAATCTCAGAATCAAACCACAAAAACATTTTTTTCTAGATAGATCTCGTTCTCCTGATTCCAAAACATATTTTATTTCTATTTTTTGACCAACGAGTAAAAAGATACAATTTTTCTAAGACTGACCAATCGAAAACGTAGGCAAAGCATGAGGGGGAGGAGACGGACCAGTGACTTGGCCCAACCACGGGGTGCCAAGTCAGCGGTGCTTGCCAACACACCCGCACACCCAGCAAGGAAAAATAAGAGCAGAAGGATGGGATTATCCTCGGCCGAGAAAAACAAACAAAAGCAGAGATCAGGGCAAAATCGTAAAACCGAACAAGCAGGTGCTTGCTAGGATTTTGGGCGAAACCAAAATACGCAGCCAAATTCAAAGTTCAGATATGAAAAAGAAAGATCAAGACGATGCAAACTCGAAGGCACCTGTTATTTTGCTGGAGACGAAGAGATGATGGAGCAAAGGGCGCCGCAAGGTCAGGAGCCTACGACTGCTAGATGATGGTCCAAACGTCCACAAAACTTGAAATTAACAGCGTGGTTGAGTTGCAAAGGTGATGGCGGTCCTAGGGGAATAGGTATATATAGGCAAGGAGGCCAAGGTTAGGGTTTATCAAGGTGGGGGTAGGGAGAGGCGGCGCCCAAGTTGAGCATTTCCCGAATACTAGATTAAAACACAAGATCTTGTAACAGTTAGACGCGGAATCGAATTTGCAATCCAATGCAACTTGTTTCACGAAGTTTCATTGAGAAACTAGGGAGAAATAGCCATATGAAAAAATCACCAAAACGCGGATTACTGTTCATACGCGACCAAGGAAGAAGATGAAATGATTGTTTAATACAACTTGCTAAATTTGGTCATTTGGTGCATTTAATGCATAAACTTTTCTCTAATTATTTAAGGGTGCAAATAAAGTCCAAATAAACTCAAATTTGGTAAGTTTACTGATTTTGGGTCGAAGAATCCGAATATAAAATTAGATTTGACTTTTGAGAAAATTATATTATTTAATTGAGCCAATTACTATTTTCTCTTTCCTCCTTCACTCATTGAATTAAAATTATCCAAAAATTACAAAACTTGACCCACAAGTCACATTAAGTATGTTGGATACGAATTTGCCATTATTTCCCTTTGTTAGTATTGTTTATTATTTTAATTAATGATTTTAATATTTGATACACTTTCTCTCTCCTAAATTCACCTTCTTATAAAATATTTTCCAAATTGAATCAAAATTCATACAAAGATATATTTTGACGTGTAGAACACGAATTTAGCATTATTTTATTTTTTTGAAGACTTTTATAATTTAATTTAATTCATTTAAATTTATCACTTATTTAACCTTTTAATTTATTAGAGGCATCTAAAAACCTTCTAAAAATATAAAACTTGGCCTATAAGCAATACTAAACGTGTGGAAAACGTTTTTGAGATTAATTAATTTTTATCAACATATATTTAATATTTTTGATCTTTAAATCATTTTCTCTCTCCAGATTAAAATAAAATATTAAACATTGACCAAATTAAATGCAAATTTGTCCAAAGGCTTATTTTTATGTTTAGAATACGAATTTGGAGTTATTTTTCTTATTTGAGAACATTAAGTATTTTATTTCACTTTATTGGTATATTTCTTATTTTCTTTTGATAATGTCATTAATATTTATATTTATGTTCCACTATAAATGATACTTGGCCCTTAAGTTACTTTTTTGATCAAGGAAACGAATTTGAGTGTCAAATTATCCTGATGGGTTTCCAATTATAATATTTGGTGCAATATCTTTCTCATTATCTTCTTTACCCATTAATTCCCATATTACCTTTAATTATTGCATTTATCTTCTCCTTTATTTCAAATTCGGATTTTCTCTTATTCCTCTTATTCTAGGAAGTGCTAGAAAGTTCTAGGATGAAATATTTTATTCTTTTTATTGCTTAGTGTACAATTGCACTTTAGGCCCATTATCTAAAGTCTTACTGAGGTATTTGTGCATAAACCCAAATATTGAGAGAAAATGTGAAAAAATATTTATTAAACCATCATATTGTCCACAAATTAAATAGAAAGGCCAAAGAGGATAGAAATGAAAGAAAAAGATGGAAAAGAGGACCAAAACGCAAAATGCCCAGATTTCGGTATGTTACAACACTCCACCCCTTAAAGAGGATTTCGTCCCCGAAATCACTAGCAATTAGGGAAGGGTGAGTGTGCAACCTCACATCACCAAACTTTAGGTTGTTCCTCTAACCAAAAATTATACTTCAACTATGCCTAAGGGTTCAGAAACTTCACATACAACTCATCATAGGTTGGGTTCTCAAGGACCACTTAGGGTGCCACTATTAAGATATTCTTTTTAAGAGATTTAACATTATTTATATTTTTGACTTATTAACATTATATTCATTATGATAACACATTGTCATCATTATTTTAATTATGCCATGTCACATTCACTTAGTTGCCAAAAAAAATTATGTTTCATTATTATGTACAATTAGAGGTTACTCAATTATCTCAACATTCATTATTATATTTGATCATTAATAACTTGGGTTTACACTTCATTATCCTCATATTATCACTTTATTAAGTTATAATAAATTATTTCTCATGGAATATTCAGTTTGTCATTATGTCTATATTTAATCCAAATTATGTCACATCAATTACATATATTTACATGGAACATTATCTTATTGCCACATTATCTTTATTGCTCACATTAATGTCATCATTAATCATTATTCATATTTATTCATTTATATTATTGATTTTGCACATTTATGTGAATTCCAATCATCTCATTTTCATATTGAATCATTATATGTATTTTAATGATCAAGGTGAGACATGTTACTTATCAATGAATTGATTCACATTAAGTGACTAAACATGTGCGTATTAGATAACAAGGTAACTTGCATTTTATATTGATGACTTGATTAATATGTGTTTAGATGATTATATATATATATCATTTATGTGTATCAAGCCATGTTAACTGATTGTAGCACTTAACATCATTAATGTTTCATTAAAGGTATTAAGGATATATATATATATATATATATATATATATATATATATATATATATATATATATATTAAGGTTAGATGATTACAACTTAGGGTTTAGGTCGACATGACCATTATATTGCACTTATTCATTTCTTGGCATGCATTAAGTTATGAATTATAACCTTACTCGTCATATCATTAGGGTTTATTGGTTCATGACATTATTAACATCTTACTTATTGACAATTAGCATTGATATTCATATTATGTGCATTGGATATTCATTAGGGTTCAAGCATATGATTTATTCCTTAGATGATAATTATATGTTCATTACATATTAACAAGCATGTTAGGGTTACGATTATATCTTGTTTGGTCAAAACCAAAGATCCAAGCACACTAACCACCTAAGTATGAGGTTAGGGTTTCTAAAGATAGATTAGATATACTTGAAGATGTTATAGGGTTCCATCCCCTAAAGTGGATTTCGTCCTTGAAATCTAACCACTTAAACATAATCATCTTACCATACTCCATCCCTTGAAAAGGGTTCGACCCATCAAGCCAAACTACATTAGGGTTAAAGGATAAGTCTAACTAAACCATACTCAGATCCATCATGCTTCCACTGCGCACTCCGATATCTTCCCAAACACCCAAACTCCAAGGTCTAGGTTCTACGGATAACTATTCAAGCATATAGTCCTAAGGGACATAAGGAACTATATAGGGTATATATCCTCAAACAAGTCAACTTAGGGTTCCCAAAGATAAACAACATAGAAGCTAAGGTTACTATTGCCTAAAAGCAAACTATTTCGGACAATTCGTATCAGCACAGGCCAGGCCGGTATCATATGGGCACGGGAGTCCTCGTATACCAAACTAGTGGTGCGGAGGAAAATTTTGCCAGCCCCCGAAACCCTGATCCTTTCTAGACACCCTTGCTTCAACTGCATGCCCTAATAGTTGCCTAAAGGCAAACCTAAACAACATCAAGTTATGCATGTTTTAGTTATAAGTATTTTAGGGTTTTATTCATCAAGGTTCTAATGTGGAACTATTGGGTTCTAAGTCAACCTATCATCAAGGTAGATCAAATCTAGGCAAACATGTCACTTAAAGGAAACTATGCAAGTCTAGGGTTCTAACTTGGGAGACAAACTGAAATAGTCAAAGATCCGACTACCATTGGCTCTGATACCATGTTGTAAAGAGTGGGATAAATCCAATCCACCTCTCTACTAATAACAATGGTAAACAAAATCCAATTGAAATAGCAGCGGAAGATAAAATTTTGACTATATTCAATTTCAAATAAAGTGTACATAAAAATTTCCCCAATATGGGTGTACATGCTTTATACAAAAAGAGGATCTAAGTAGAGGAAAATCTAACTACTTCACTTTTGTCTCCAAGCAACATGTCCATCATCTAAGTCCAAATCAACAGCTAAGATCTTCACGCCTTATCCATCACCTTGCTATCTCCTGGGTGGTTGGGAAGACACCCAACAAGAGGAGAAGAAAGAAAAGTATGTGTTACAAGAATATTCTAACAATGGCAATGAAAGTTGTAACAAGTAAATTAGGCTAGATATTTGGTGTAAAGAGAGACATCAAAGAGTATGAGGCTTTTTATGATGAAACTTGCCATTAACAAAATAAATAAGGGTTTTGCATGTAAATTAATATGTCTACCTAACTAAGTAGGGTTGAGGCACCTACCGGACCTTTAACCTTAGGTGAGGGGAGAATAAGACATTTCCAGTCACCTATAATTTATATTGGGGAGAATTATAAACATTCCCCTAGGGCGATTATATACATGCCCTCTATGGGTGGTTGTACATAAGTACCACTACTTAAACATTAAATAGATCATTTAATTACATGCTAACATAAGAGTTATGGAAAGGTTAAGCAAAAGAATATGTAACATGGCAGTGGGTTATGAATACCCAATCAAGATAATACTACATCTACTTTTGAGGCAATAAGCAATTTAGGTTTCAACAATCAAGGATTTAGATCAGTTTAAGCCTCATAAGAAATTATAGGTAATGGTATAAAGTTTTCCCAACTGAAGAGTAGATGCACATACCTTTAAGATTGATTCCAATTATCAACTTGTACCACTTAATCAATTCAATGTTCCACTTTTATAATATCAAGACCATATTTATGTATTGAACAATATTCATTCATTAAACACTTAAAACCCTAAAGTTACTAACTTTTTTTTTCTACAAACCACCGATTTAGGTCTCGAAAATATCATCATCGTCTTAGTTAGGGTTTTCTAATCAAAATAACATATAATTTTATATATTTTTGAGATATTGTCTTTTAGGCTATTTTTCTTGATTTTTAGGTAATTAAATCGAGTCGAAAAAAAATACATATTAGAAAATCTCAGAATCAAACCACAAAAACATTTTTTCTAGATAGATCTCGTTCTCCCGATTCCAAAACATATTTTATTTTTATTTTCCGACCAACGAGTAAAAAGATACAATTTTTCTAAGACTGACCAATCGAAAACTGCCACGTAGGCAAAGCATGAGGGGGAGGAGACGGACCAGTGACTTGGCCCAACCACGGGGTGCCAAGTCAGCGGTGCTTGCCAACACACCCGTACACCCAGCAAGGAAAAACAAGAGCAGAAGGATGGGATTATCCTCGGCCGAGAAAAACAAACAAAAGCAGAGATCAGGGCAAAATCGTAAAACCGAACAAGCAGGTGCTTGCTAGGATTTTGGGCGAAACCAAAATACGCAGCCAAATTCAAAGTTCAGATATGAAAAAGAAAGATCAAGATGATGCGAACTCGAAGGCACCTGTTATTTTGCTGGAGACGAAGAGATGATGGAGCAAAGGGCGCCGCAAGGTCAGGAGCCTACGACGGCTAGATGATGGTCCAAACGTCCACAAAACTTGAAATTAAAAGCGTGGTTGAGTTGCAAAGGTGATGGCGGTCCTAGGGGAATAGGTATATATAGGTAAGGAGGCCAAGGTTAGGGTTTATCAAGGTGGGGGTAGGGAGAGGCGGCACCCAAGTTGGGCATTTCCCGAATACTAGATTAAAACACGAGATCTTGTAACAGTTGGACGCGGAATCGAATTTGCAATCCAATGCAACTTGTTTCGCGAAGTTTCGTTGAGAAACTAGGGAGAAATAGCCATACAAAAAATCACCAAAACACGGATTACTGGTCATACGCGACCAAGGAAGAAGATGAAATGATTGTTTAATACAACTTGCTAACTTTGATCATTTGGTGCATTTAATGCATAAACTTTTCTCTAATTATTTAAGGGTGCAAATAAAGTCCAAATAAACTCAAATTTGGTAAGTGTACTGATTTTGGGTCGAAGAATCCGAATATAAAATTAGATTTGACTTTTGAGAAAATTATATTATTTAATTGAGCCAATTACTATTTTCTCTTTCCTCCTTCACTCATTGAATTAAAATTATCCAAAAATTACAAAACTTGACCCACAAGTCACATTAAGTATGTTGGATACGAATTTGCTATTATTTCCCTTTGTTATTATTTTTTATTATTTAATTAATGATTTTAATATTTGATACACTTTCTCTCTCCTAAATTCACCTTCTTATAAAATATTTTCCAAATTGAATCAAAATTCATACAAAGATATATTTTGACGTGTAGAACACGAATTTAGCATTATTTTATTTTTTTGAAGACTTTTATAATTTAATTTAATTCATTTAAATTTATCACTTATTTAACCTTTTAATTTATTAGAGGCATCTAAAAACCTTCTAAAAATATAAAACTTGGCCTATAAGCAATACTAAACGTGTGGAAAACGTTTTTGAGATTAATTAATTTTTATCAACATATATTTAATATTTTTGATCTTTAAATCATTTTCTCTCTCCAGATTAAAATTAAATATTAAACATTGACCAAATTAAATGCAAATTTGTCCAAAGGCTTATTTTTATGTTTAGAATACGAATTTGGAGTTATTTTCCTTATTTGAGAACATTAAGTATTTTATTTCACTTTATTGGTATATTTCTTATTTTCTTTTGATAATGTCATTAATATTTATATTTATGTTCCACTATAAATGATACTTGGCCCTTAAGTTACTTTTTTGATCAAGGAAACGAATTTGAGTGTCAAATTATCCTGATGGGTTTCCAATTATAATATTTGGTGCAATATCTTTCTCATTATCTTCTTTACCCATTAATTCCCATATTACCTTTAATTATTGCATTTATCTTCTCCTTTATTTCAAATTCGGATTTTCTCTTATTCCTCTTATTCTAGGAAGTGCTAGAAAGTTCTAGGATGAAATATTTTATTCTTTTTATTGCTTAGTGTACAATTGCACTTTAGGCCCATTATCTAAAGTCTTACTGAGGTATTTGTGCATAAACCCAAATATTGAGAGAAAATGTGAAAAAATATTTATTAAACCATCATATTGTCCACAAATTAAATAGAAAGGCCAAAGAGGATAGAAATGAAAGAAAAAGATGGAAAAGAGGACCAAAACGCAAAATGCCCAGATTTCGGTATGTTACAACACTCCACCCCTTAAAGAGGATTTCGTCCCCGAAATCACTAGCAATTAGGGAAGGGTGAGTGTGCAACCTCACATCACCAAACTTTAGGTTGTTCCTCTAACCAAAAATTATACTTCAACTATGCCTAAGGGTTCAGAAACTTCACATACAACTCATCATAGGTTGGGTTCTCAAGGACCACTTAGGGTGCCACTATTAAGATATTCTTTTTAAGAGATTTAACATTATTTATATTTTTGACTTATTAACATTATATTCATTATGATAACACATTGTCATCATTATTTTAATTATGCCATGTCACATTCACTTAGTTGCCAAAAAAAATTATGTTTCATTATTATGTACAATTAGAGGTTACTCAATTATCTCAACATTCATTATTATATTTGATCATTAATAACTTGGGTTTACACTTCATTATCCTCATATTATCACTTTATTAAGTTATAATAAATTATTTCTCATGGAATATTCAGTTTGTCATTATGTCTATATTTAATCCAAATTATGTCACATCAATTACATATATTTACATGGAACATTATCTTATTGCCACATTATCTTTATTGCTCACATTAATGTCATCATTAATCATTATTCATATTTATTCATTTATATTATTGATTTTGCACATTTATGTGAATTCCAATCATCTCATTTTCATATTGAATCATTATATGTATTTTAATGATCAAGGTGAGACATGTTACTTATCAATGAATTGATTCACATTAAGTGACTAAACATGTGCGTATTAGATAACAAGGTAACTTGCATTTTATATTGATGACTTGATTAATATGTGTTTAGATGATTATATATATATATATCATTTATGTGTATCAAGCCATGTTAACTGATTGTAGCACTTAACATCATTAATGTTTCATTAAAGGTATTAAGGATATATATATATATATATATATATATATATTAAGGTTAGATGATTACAACTTAGGGTTTAGGTCGACATGACCATTATATTGCACTTATTCATTTCTTGGCATGCATTAAGTTATGAATTATAACCTTACTCGTCATATCATTAGGGTTTATTGGTTCATGACATTATTAACATCTTACTTATTGACAATTAGCATTGATATTCATATTATGTGCATTGGATATTCATTAGGGTTCAAGCATATGATTTATTCCTTAGATGATAATTATATGTTCATTACATATTAACAAGCATGTTAGGGTTACGATTATATCTTGTTTGGTCAAAACCAAAGATCCAAGCACACTAACCACCTAAGTATGAGGTTAGGGTTTCTAAAGATAGATTAGATATACTTGAAGATGTTATAGGGTTCCATCCCCTAAAGTGGATTTCGTCCTTGAAATCTAACCACTTAAACATAATCATCTTACCATACTCCATCCCTTGAAAAGGGTTCGACCCATCAAGCCAAACTACATTAGGGTTAAAGGATAAGTCTAACTAAACCATACTCAGATCCATCATGCTTCCACTGCGCACTCCGATATCTTCCCAAACACCCAAACTCCAAGGTCTAGGTTCTACGGATAACTATTCAAGCATATAGTCCTAAGGGACATAAGGAACTATATAGGGTATATATCCTCAAACAAGTCAACTTAGGGTTCCCAAAGATAAACAACATAGAAGCTAAGGTTACTATTGCCTAAAAGCAAACTATTTCGGACAATTCGTATCAGCGCAGGCCAGGCCGGTATCATATGGGCACGGGAGTCCTCGTATACCAAACTAGTGGTGCGGAGGAAAATTTTGCCAGCCCCCGAAACCCTGATCCTTTCTAGACACCCTTGCTTCAACTGCATGCCCTAATAGTTGCCTAAAGGCAAACCTAAACAACATCAAGTTATGCATGTTTTAGTTATAAGTATTTTAGGGTTTTATTCATCAAGGTTCTAATGTGGAACTATTGGGTTCTAAGTCAACCTATCATCAAGGTAGATCAAATCTAGGCAAACATGTCACTTAAAGGAAACTATGCAAGTCTAGGGTTCTAACTTGGGAGACAAACTGAAATAGTCAAAGATCCGACTACCATTGGCTCTGATACCATGTTGTAAAGAGTGGGATAAATCCAATCCACCTCTCTACTAATAACAATGGTAAACAAAATCCAATTGAAATAGCAGCGGAAGATAAAATTTTGACTATATTCAATTTCAAATAAAGTGTACATAAAAATTTCCCCAATATGGGTGTACATGTGCAACGCAGACCTACTAGTGCGCCTATACGAAGCAATGCTATTGAGCCAAACACTATAAATAGAAGAAGAGGAAGGCCTAAATTAACATGGGATGAGCTTATAAAGAGAGATTTTGAATCTCTACATCTCAATCAGAATATGACCCATGATAGAGCTGAATGGAAACGAAGGATCCATGTAGCCGACCCCAACATAGTTGGGACTGAGGCATTAGATGATGATGATGGGTGTACATGCTTTATACAAAAAGAGGATCTAAGTAGAGGAAAATCTAACTACTTCACTTTTGTCTCCAAGCAACATGTCCATCATCTAAGTCCAAATCAACAGCTAAGATCTTCACGCCTTATCCATCACCTTGCTATCTCCTGGGTGGTTGGGAAGACACCCAACAAGAGGAGAAGAAAGAAAAGTATGTGTTACAAGAATATTCTAACAATGGCAATGAAAGTTGTAACAAGTAAATTAGGCTAGATATTTGGTGTAAAGAGAGACATCAAAGAGTATGAGGCTTTTTATAATGAAACTTGCCATTAACAAAATAAATAAGGGTTTTGC
Source organism: Alisma plantago-aquatica (assembly GCA_963693085.1). NCBI lineage: Eukaryota > Viridiplantae > Streptophyta > Magnoliopsida > Alismatales > Alismataceae > Alisma > Alisma plantago-aquatica. The sequence continues at coordinate 727,600,615 of OY856411.1, read as the reverse complement.
ATGTAAATTAATATGTCTACCTAACTAAGTAGGGTTGAGGCACCTACCGGACCTTTAACCTTAGGTGAGGGGAGAATAAGACATTTTCAGTCACCTATAATTTATATTGGGGAGAATTATAAACATTCCCCTAGGGCGATTATATACATGCCCTCTATGGGTGGTTGTACATAAGTACCACTACTTAAACATTAAATAGATCATTTAATTACATGCTAACAAAAGAGTTATGGAAAGGTTAAGCAAAAGAATATGTAACATGGCAGTGGGTTATGAATACCCAATCAAGATAATACTACATCTACTTTTGAGGCAATAAGCAATTTAGGTTTCAACAATCAAGGATTTAGATCAGTTTAAGCCTCATAAGAAATTATAGGTAATGGTATAAAGTTTTCCCAACTAAAGAGTAGATGCACATACCTTTAAGATTGATTCCAATTATCAACTTGTACCACTTAATCAATTCAATGTTCCACTTTTATAATATCAAGACCATATTTATGTATTGAACAATATTCATTCATTAAACACTTAAAACCCTAAACTTACTAACTTTTTTTTCTACAAACCACCGATTTAGGTCTCGAAAATATCATCATCGTCTTAGTTAGGGTTTTATAATCAAAATAACATATAATTTTATATATTTTCGAGATATTGTCTTTTAGGCTATTTTTCTTGATTTTTAGGTAATTAAATCGAGTCGAAAAAAAATACATATTAGAAAATCTCAGAATCAAACCACAAAAACATTTTTTCTAGATATATCTCGTTCTCCCGATTCCAAAACATATTTTATTTTTATTTTTCGATCAACGAGTAAAAAGATACAATTTTTCTAAGACTGACCAATCGAAAACTGCCACGTAGGCAAAGCATGAGGGGGAGGAGACGAACCAGTGACTTGGCCCAACCACGGGGTGCCAAGTCAGCGGTGCTTGCCAACACACCCGTACACCCAGCAAGGAAAAACAAGAGCAGAAGGACGGGATTATCCTCGGCCGAGAAAAACAAACAAAAGCAGAGATCAGGGCAAAATCGTAAAACCGAACAAGCAGGTGCTTGCTAGGATTTTGGGCGAAACCAAAATACGCAGCCAAATTCAAAGTTCAGATATGAAAAAGAAAGATCAAGATGATGCGAACTCGAAGGCACCTGTTATTTTGCTGGAGACGAAGAGATGATGGAGCAAAGGGCGCCGCAAGGTCAGGAGCCTACAACGGCTAGATGATGGTCCAAACGTCCACAAAACTTGAAATTAACAGCGTGGTTGAGTTGCAAAGGTGATGGCGGTCCTAGGGGAATAGGTATATATAGGTAAGGAGGCCAAGGTTAGGGTTTATCAAGGTGGGGGTAGGGAGAGGCGGCGCCCAAGTTGGGCATTTCCCGAATACTAGATTAAAACACGAGATCTTGTAACAGTTGGACGCGGAATCGAATTTGCAATCCAATGCAACTTGTTTCGCGAAGTTTCGTTGAGAAACTAGGGAGAAATAGCCATCCGAAAAAAATCACCAAAACGCGGATTACTGTTCATACGCGACCAAGGAAGAAGATGAAATGATTGTTTAATACAACTTGCTAACTTTGGTCATTTGGTGCATTTAATGCATAAACTTTTCTCTAATTATTTAAGGGTACAAATAAAATCCAAATAAACTCAAATTTGGTAGGTTTACTGATTTTGGGGTGAAGAATCTGAATATAAAACTAGATTTGACTTTTGAGAAAATTATATTATTTAATTGAGCCAATTACTATTTTTCTTTCCTCCTTCACTCATGGAATTAAAATTATCCAAAAATTACAAAACTTGACCCACAAGTCACATTAAGTATGTTGGATACGAATTTGCCATTATTTCCTTTTGTTAGTATTGTTTATTATTTTAATTAATGATTTTAATATTTTACACACTTTCTCTCTCCTAAATTCACCTTCTTATAAAATATTTTCCAAATTGAATCAAAATTCATACAAAGATATATTTTGACGTGTAGAACACGAATTTAGCATTATTTTATTTTTTTGAAGACTTTTATAATTTTATTTAATTCATTTAAATTTATCACTTATTTAACCTTTTAATTTATTAGAGGCATCTAGAAACCTTCTAAAAATATAAACTTGGCCTATAAGCAATACTAAACGTGTGGAACACGTTTTTGAGATTAATTAATTTTTATCAACATATATTTAATATTTTTGATCTTTAAATCATTTTCTCTCTCCAGATTAAAATAAAATATTAAACATTGACCAAATTAAATGCAAATTTGTCCAAAGGCTTATTTTTATGTTTAAAATACGAATTTGGAGTTATTTTTTTATTTGAGAACATTAAGTATTTTATTTCACTTTATTGGTATATTTCCTATTTTCTTTTGATAATGTCATTAATATTTATATTTATGTTCCACTTTAAATGATACTTGGCCCTTAAGTTACTTTTTTGATCAAGGAAACGAATTTGAGTGTCAAATTATCCTGATGGGTTTCCAATTATAATATTTGGTGCAATATCTTTCTCATTATCTTCTTTACCCATTAATTCCCATATTACCTTTAATTATTGCATTTATCTTCTCCTTTATTTCAAATTCGGATTTCTCTTATTCCTCTTATTCTAGGAAGTGCTAGAAAGTTCTAGGATGAAATATTTTTTTTATTGCTTAGTGTACAATTTGCACTTTAGGCCCATTATCTAAAGTCTTACTGAGGTATTTGTGCATAAACCCAAATATTGAGAGAAAAGGTGAACAAATATTTATTAAACCATCATATTGTCCAAAAATTAAATAGAAAGGCCAAAGAGGATAGAAATGAAAGAAAAAGATGGAAAAGAGGACCAAAAGGCAAAATGCCCAGATTTCGGTATGTTACAATTCTAGCGGTACACTCAACAAGCCCATACTATAATAGTCTGCGTGTACAAAGAAACATGTACGTTTGAAAAAAAAACTAAGAAGAGGACAAAATAGTAAGCTAGTACTATACCCCATTATGATTCCATAACATGTGTAAAAGGCATATTATATGCTAAAAATGGATCTTATCCATTTTCATAGACATATAAGGCATGATCTTGTAAACAAATCAACACATATAACTAGTAACTTGTACATTAATTAATGAACAAACACCTGATTTTGACATAATAATGAACATACTCTAGCAAGTTGTTAAAAAGATGTTTCATGTATCGTGAATAGAAACAATTCAGGTCACCCCCCTCTAGAGAGAGAATATCTAATCCATCTCGAGATTAGGTCTGCATGGCGGGCGGGGGGTCTCAACCCTCTCCGGACGGGCAATCCCACAGACGGGCTACCACCAACTCTGAGACAGAGGTAGGGGATTGGTTCTCACCCAATACCAATGTCACCTAGGCTAGGGCGGGCGTGAAATCAGTTGCCAAATCACCACCAAAGATTAGGGGGACGGTGGCGGCTGATTCGAAGGTGCCTTTCCAGAAAGAAGGGGACAACAGACTACATACGAAGTTCAATGATCCAATCATGGAGGAGATGGAGGATTACCACAAGAATTCAATGATCGTTCAGATCCTTGGAGGAAAGTGCAACCCTCAACAGCTCAGGGGATGGATGGTCTGACACTAGCAGCCGAGAGGAGACCTAGAGCTCTTCACGTTCGATGGAGGGCTATATCTGACTAGATTCACCAATGTTGCAGATCTAAAGAATGAAATGTTGGGAGGACCATGGTTGTTTGACGATCAGCTTGTACTGGTGAGGAAATGGACCTCAGAGGATGACACAAGAAGGGCGGCACTCAACACGACATCAATGTGGGTGTCCCTGCCTGATGTCGCTAAGCACTGGATAGCTAGAGCCATCACAATTATCACGCATGTTGTGGGAGTGCCGAGAGCGATCGATAGAAAGTCCAATGGTACTGCTAAAGGTTGTGCTCATTTCTACATTGACATCTCCATTGAGAAGGAGCTGCCGCCAGAGGTGATAGTGGATCTACCAAATAGGGATGACTTCATATGAAGCCATGCCTGATCACTACAGTCTTTGTAAGGTGTTTGGGCACGAAGATGGTCAGTGCCCTGGGGAAAGAAGCACTGGCTGTCGTTGAGCTCCTCCTATTATTCTGCAGCTAGCGAGAGGCAGACCAAGAAGGATGACTAAATCCAGACCACCGCATAATAGGAAAGGGAAAGAAAAGGTAGTGAATGAATAAACATATGCTGGTCAATCTAAACTGACATAGGAGATTGAGGAAGCGACTACAGTCACAGTAGAGGTTGAGGTTGACCCAAATATATAGGTGGAAGAAGGTGAAATTCCTATCCCCCTTTCAACCACTATGGACAAGGTGGCTACTACCTTACCCTCTACTGAGGCGGCGACTACCTTACCCTCTACTGAGGCAGCTGAAGCATTGAGGAGGAAGAAGGAGAAACTGGCAACAACATGTTTGTAGTCCTAGACCAAATAGGGGAAGATGAGATGGACAGGGTGATAAAAAATAGAAGTAGGAGTTCCAGACAGATGAGGACCTCTACAAAGAAGAACATGGCAACTGCTTGCTCCGGGGAAGGGGGGAAAACAAAGTCTTAAATTTCCCTCCTCGCCTGGAATGTGTGAGGAGCTTCACTGAAGGGAAGCCAGAAGGAACTCAGATGAGTTATTGGGAAGGAAGGTGTTTCCCTTGTGATGGTTCTCGAAACCAGGATAAGAAGGGTTGTTAGTGAAAGGGTGAGTACCTTATTCCCTGACAGTTGGAGTGCAAGGTCTAACCTAGAGAATGTGGATGGGGGGAGGATTACCATTGGATGGAATTCCTTTGTCTGGGAGGTTGATCCTATCAGCTCCTCAGATCAAGTGGTAATGGTCTCCTGTTGCAATGTGGGAGGTTTTTCTTTTGTGTTATCGGGTGTGTACATGGAAAGGCTGGAGTCTGACAGAAGAAGGTTGTGGTATAGGGGATTTTAATAACGTGAGAAGGTCGTATGAGAAGAAGGGTGGCTACAAGGTCCCTGAAAGGGTTATGGCTACTTTCAACAAAATAGTTGAGGCTACATGGCTTATTGAACTTAACAAGATTGATGGTGGTATCACTTGGTCTAACAAACAAGATGGTAATAGGAGAATAGCACAATAATGGAGACAACCTCAACAATAACTACGATGATCTACTACCTAGCAGAAGGGTTACAGAGGTGTTGAACACTGCTCTATGTCATCATGCTGATGATGAGGAAATTAGATAGGCTGTGTTTTCTATCAACCCATCCAAGGTCCCTAGCCCATATGGATTCAATGGGAAGTTCTTTCAAAGCATGTGGAGTATTATAAAATATGATATATGTGAAGCAGTTAGATGGGTGATGAGTGGGCACAACATGGTTAGATCTGCCAATCACACTTTTATTAAACTTGTACCAAAGAAGAAGGACAACAATAATAGAAATGACTTCAGGGCCATAGCCTGCTACAATGTCCTATAAAAAGTGGTGTCGAAGCTGATAACAGGGAGACTCAAACACATCTTACCAGATATTATATTAAGTGAACAAAGCACTTTCATAAGTGGGAGGAAGGTAGCAGACAACACACTGCTTGCGATAGAGTTTCTGACTGGTTTCAGGGTGAAAAGAGCAAATGCTAAGGCTTGCATAAAAATCGATTTAAATAAGGTTTATGGCCATGTCAGATGGGCACCAATGTGGGAGATCCTAAAAGCTATGGGTTTTGTAGATGAGTGGATATGCATTCTCAAACAATGTGTAGAAACTAACTCCTATTTAGTGCTCATAAATGGGGGTCCAGTGGGGAAGTTTTAGAGCAAGAAATGGACTCCGTCATGGAGATCCATTATCACCCATGTTGTTTACTATGGTATTGGAGGGGCTTACAAATATGATCAATGAAGCTGAGAGGAAGGGGAAAATAAGGTCGTTCACTATCAAAAGTACTAAAGTAAGACTCACCTCATTTTTACAGATGACATATTGTTTTTCTCTGTGGGACATGGAAATAGACTCAAAGAGTTTAAAAGGGTCCTGATTCGGTTTGGGAACTTAACTGGGCTATACATAAGTGAAATTAAATCCAGAATCTTCCTTTCCAAATCTTGTGATGCTCGCAGAGACAGACTTAAATAGGCTATTGGTATGAATAGAGGTTGCTTCCCGACTAAGTATCTGGGGGTGCCTATAGCTGGTGGTAAGGGAACATCAAGGGACTTTTGTAATTGCCTTGATGAACTGAGACAGAAGATCGATAGTTGGGTTGGTGTGAAGCTTTCGTTTGCTGGCAGAATGGTGCTGGTGAGAGCTATGTTGCAAAGTAAGATCCTGTTTTGGGGAGATGTTTGTGAGATTTCAAATGCAGTGATTGAAGGCATGAAGAAGATGGTTGTAAATTTTGTGTTGGGTGGTAAAGGGCATAGTATTTCTTGGAATGTGATTTCCCAACCATTCAATTGCAGAGGTTTGAACATCCATCATCCAACAAAGGTGATGGAGGTGTGCCAAATGAAGAGAATGGATCAATTCCTAAAAGATAAGTCTAACATATGGTCATTGTGGATGACCAAAAGATACGGAGCTACCCCTGTGATGCTTGACGATATGACTTCAAAGATCTGGATAGGTATTTGTAAGTAATGGAGTAAAGCCCATATGCAGATGGTCTCTTTTCTCTTGCTGACATGAGGAGGAAACCATGGATCAACAATGATACTCATATGGACATCCTCTGGATTAAAATGTTGTGGAATTCCTATCATAATCTTAAGTGGAGTGTCACCTTGTATAGGGCCATCCTATACAAACTACCCACCAAGGATAGAATGAGAAGATGGGGTATTGATGTTGACCCCAAATGTCAGATGTAAAGGGTTGCAGATGAGGACCATGACCACCTATTCAATACCTGTAACTTATCAAATTATGTTTGGGATCTGATATGCTTGAAGAATACATGGGGTGTTAATTGTAGGGAGAATCTGAGTCTAAAAGCAACTGGCTCGAATCCTTCACGAAAAACAAAGCTCAAAGGGGTTATGCGGGTCTATGCCTATCCATATTTTGTTACTTTATATGGGATGAAAGAAACAGTAGAATTCATAGTAGAACTTGTAATGATGAAAACACCATGGTTAAGAGAATTACGACCAACATTTCAAGAATGTTGAGGGCCAAGAAAGGCCTTGTCGATGGGCTAACCAACAAGGCTAAATTATACTGAGGCTTTTTGCATCTAACTTCCCCTTGTATACTTTTGTTGTAAGTAGTGGTCTCTTGTAAAGTTGGACCTTTTTGGGAATATATTTACCTATTTCCAAAAAAATATAAATTTATATATCAACTATGTGTTGAATATGAGAGAGTAGCTAAAACTATAACTGGGTTGGACCCAAATCTAACCCAAAACTCATAACTTTCCACCCAAAAGGTGATTCAAGTCAACCCCTACAACATAGGTTAATGCGAGATTCTTTATCGTGAAGCCATCCTTTAGAGAGGCTAATTTATCAAGAAGTATACATGTCCATAGGGAATTCACCATAAAAGAAGTCATCCTAAATAACAATATCGACCATTAGATATTTTCATTTTAGTTAGATTTAACCTCATTCGTATAACAGATAGAGTAAAAACTATAAATGAAATTTATATAAAGTGAAATGAAATAAGAATAGACACTCTAATTAAGAAGAGGCAAAAACATCATAAACATAAGATGACAATTTTAAGAAAATACAATAGTAATCACACATCAAAAGAGGTACTAAAAGTGTTATATGATATTCAAAATCGACACATATTCTCTATTAGAACCAACATAGATTTCCTTTACATGAAACCAAAAGGTTTAAGGATAAGTGGTTAAATCATCAATGATTTTAAAAACATGATACTAGTTTGACAAAAACAACTATATACTATATATTTTATTTTTTAGTTGTTTCCATGCATAACAATGATAGAAGAATCCAAATCAAGCTTAAAACTTGGTCATGTTAGTTATATCTTCATTTTTTTATTTTCATCTCAAGTAGAGTACTAGTTAGAATTTCTCTTTTCATTTTGTAGTTTTTAGTTGAATGTGGTATAAATATTTGAATTGATAATTATGTTGACGATTCTCATAGGTTGGGTAATTTAACATGTTGTAACCATGATAATGATACCAAAGTGAGTTATGTTATGCTGGAGAAAGTTATTATCTATTTAGATATGAGACAAACCTTATGAATAATGAAAATCATGATATATGTCCTTGTAAATGACAATATCTATTTTTGGATTGCTGAATAGCCCCCCATCATGATATATGTCCATGTTATTACAATGTTGTATATAACTTCTCTATTTGTTTCCCACTTTTCTTAATACTTTATTTTAATGCATCTAAATTTGCTCTAGTAGTTGCAGATTAAGTGAATCTAAAATTGAAAGGGATATGGAGTGTAGTATAGATAATCAAGTAAAATCAAGTGCTATAGTTTCGTTGGTTCATTACATTTGTGATGAACACAAAATCTTTAAGTTCTAGATGAATTGTAAAGTAAGAGGGTAAAGAAAATTAGGATAATTGCTTGACTCATAAGATTATATGGAGATATTTCTTGATGGATATTTTTTATTGGTACTAGTGAGCCCTAATCCACATGTTTCTTCCTTTTGTACCTTACATCATCAATTTGTATTACTTTAGTTTTCATACTACTTCATCACTTTGTTTGAACTTAGCTGTGAATTATAATTATATTTTTTCTCTGAATTAGCTAATAATGAGTCTTCATGAGGAAATTAAATTTACTAGAGAAAAATTGTCCATGAAGCTTAACCTTAGATAGCTAACCAATCCACTTGAAAATAAATATATTGATGTAGTACTTTAGGTATTGAGCACAAGGATAACATGTGGTTCAAACTTGCAAAGAATGATATTTAAAACAAAGCCTGGAGAATGATTAATCTAGAGCAAGGAAGTAAAATTGATGAAAATGAAAGTTGTTGAACTGAAATTGCAGAAATTAAAGGATTTATAATTAAATTCCAAGAATTGAAGCTAAGTTTACAACATAATTTAAAATGAATAATGCAAAGAGCAGAATGAATCAACCGATTAAGATTAGTTCAGATTTCATGAGTTATCAAAGGTCCAAACTTCACTACCATGAACTCCATAGTTAAATTAGCCACTTTTAGGTTCCTTTTAGATATATAGAGATTAGGACCATGAAGATCTATCCTCTTTGGAATTAGATCTCATAGGTCAAACTTTCTACGATCTCATGGTCATTGGTAATCTGTAGGTCCTTATTTAATCGTCCAATGTATTCTCATAATAGGTCTCGTCTGTGATCACATGCATTTCATCCGACATCTAAAAGTCCATGATTATTTCATCATGGATCATGACTGTCATGGAGCATGACTGATCAAATCATGTTCCATGGTATTGAATGGATAATAAGCACCTCTTTTATATTATAAAATAATTTCATAAGCTGTCAAGATAAATTATGGAGATCATGGGACTACTCATGTCCTGACAAGAGGGAACTACTCAAACATAATTAAAGTGGAGAAAGGCTAGAGTATGAAAAAATTAGATCCCTTGATCTAGAGACCCGGAGGTACGAAGTTGCTTTTTCTTTGGAGTCCCTTCTCCTTTTGTAGGGGGGAAGAAGAGGGCAAAATCCAAGAAGAATAGCTTGCTTCATCCCAAGTTACATTGGTCAAACTCGAATTGCATTGATGATTTTCTCATTTTGGAATTTGACTTATTTGCATTCTTTCCTCCACGCAAAGCATATGATTCATCAATTTTCCTTTGTACCTAGTCAAAGGAGTATATTTAATAACATTAATTGTTTTCCCAAATAGACAATGGAGAATTTTATCGAATAGCCTTCCTTTAATTACTTGGATCGCTCATTAACTTCTTCGACTCACTTTGCTGCAAAATTCCGTTATAAAAATTTCAAACAGATTTTGATCCTGTCAAAGGTTCTAAAGAAGTCTAAAAATATGATTTTCTTATAGGAAATTAAATTCCATTTCCAAGAACATTTGCATGTTTGATTTGGAGTTCGTAGGTAAAGGTAAAAGATATAGAAAATTTGGTGCGTGGTATATGTGTATATCAGACACTACGGGAAATTGTGCAAACATCCTCCAAGAGTAATTTTGAGAATTTTCATGCTTTAAAATAAATTATCTATTTTTCTAAAAAAGGGACAATAAATCAAGTAAAAACTCTAATTGACTAGAAAAAAAGTAAAACTAAGATAATTCATTTCAAAACTAGAGAATAATGACAAAATGCTCCTAAATAGAGATCTTTACATGCAAATAAAATGGATAAATATACATTTATCAAATACCCTGAACTTCAATCACTGCTAGTTTTGGAGAAAAATTAAATAAAAAATCCTAATAATACTCTCATCCAGTCTTCCTCACTTGCCTAGTACTACATGAATCCTTACCACCTTGCATGGCCAAGCAACCATAATATCCTAGAACCATGAAAACACAGTTTGCTAACATTCCTTACTAGAATTTGCTTCACAAGTTGCTACTATTTGAATTATAAGTTATATCCCTTTTGCCATGAGTACTCCTGCATATCTCTTACAAAAATATTGCACAAGACCAGGTTTCAAGGATTTGATGAGATTATGTAGATTTATCTAGACATAAAAAGTGGAGCAAAAGGAGGTATGGGAGGAAGCAGACTCTCCTCTATTTGACATGAGATCTTTTTATTTCTTTACTTGCAGTTACATTGATCACATGTTTTGGTGTGCTCTTTTGGCATCTTTTCTTGATGGTACACCCCTATTAAATTTACGAGGGCTATGGAAGAAGCAAAAGAGGGGGAGAAGGGGGTGTGCCAACCCGAACTTGGAGTTTGACACATTTTCTTGGCTTTTTGATTCTTTTTATTTTGGTAGATGAAGAGATAAGAAGGTGGAGGAAGAAGTGTAGAAGAGATTGGTCTTGTTCTTTTCTCATTTTTCAGAATTTTAGTGCCTTGAGATTATTATAATATCAGTTCATACCATTCTAACATACACAAAAGTCATAACTTTACAAGCCAATTCTACAATTTCATAAAGATACAATGTGTTTTGGTTCCTATCTATCCATTTTAGCCTGCCAACTTTCCCAAGGGTAGCACTATTAGAGGTTGCATGGGACCATATCATTTCTAGCAAGGGTAATTTTTCTGAAAATGTTGCAAGAAGATTCACTTATATAAGGGGGTTTCTTGATTAACATGCATAAGGATCCAACTAGTTGAAGGCTAAAACTAAGGAAGAAAAAGGAAAATTTTGATTTTTTTAAAGCTAAACAACATAATTAAAATTGCTAAAAAATAAGATAGAGTGGGTGGAAGGAAGACGTACAACCCACCTCCACCTTGAACTTGAAATTTTGCTCATCCTGAATAAAACTTAAATTCAGAATGGAGGGAATAAGTTCTTTGGAGTAACCAGGAGATCGTGGTAGCTCAAAAAAATGTCTAGCTAAAGGGGATGTCAATGAGGACTGAAGATTTGAAGAGAGGAGCTTTATAGTACACCCCATGATTGGGTGGTCATAGAAGCACAAAGTGGTGGTTGGTTAAAATGATGTTGCTTGTCTCCTCACAATCCCTCCATTAGGATCCACAGATTTCCTTCATCAGTGGAGGAAGTATTCATGATGTGTGTAGGTAATATTCATCAGTTTTCTTTGGGGTTAACACTTCCCTAAAGACCTGAGGTTGATCATCTTTTTCGAAAGGGGTGGTGGTATAATAAGAAACCACTATGTATAGTGCCAATAGTGGTAGATCAGGTGGAGGGTCTGACTCAGGTTTCTCTTTGTCAACTGGTTCTACATGTAATTGGCATAGTTCCAGTGTGGGAGGAACTCTCTTATCATCCTGGTGTAGCCTTGTATGCGGATTTGTGTCCTCTTCATCTAACACTTCATCAATATGAAGGTTAATGGAGGCAGCGGGGCCCTTTACTATGTCAAAGGGGAGATCTGATTTCTTCATGGAACATATTCCTGACTCTAGGAGCTCAGAAGGGGTCACCTCTAATATAGAGGAGGCATGTAATGTTCTTATAAAGGTAGAGTCACTACATTGGCTTCAACTTACATGGCATGGAACAAGGGGTGGTTGAGGAGGAATATATGGCTCTTGATGAGGAAGATCTTGTTCAAAAGGTGGATTGTAGATCTCTTAATGAGGAAGCCCTTCTTCAAAAGTATCCATTGGTATATGCTCTAGAATAGGTTCAATCAAAGTTGGTTGATCATCATAAACATTTGGATCTGGGTCTGCAATATCAAAGGCTGACGGAGCTGGGACAATTTCTACTAGATCTGGCATAGATGGAGTGATGATGGTATCATCATTATCTTCGTCAATTAAAATCATCCTCAGTTGTTCTTTTGGAGGTGGAATCACCTCATCGAGTTCAACCTGATGTGGAACAAGGAGTGGTTGAGGTGGAGTGTAGGGCTCTTGATGAGGAAGCCCTATTCTGGAAGGATCCACCAATGCATTATGAGAGAGTGATGGTACATTGTCCATAATATGACCAACCAAGCTTGGATGATTATTATAAACATTTAAATGTGGGCCTGTCATAGGGAAGGGTGGCAGAGCTTAGATTGTTGGGAGTTTCTTCAAGCCCTCCAATATTTAATCTTTTTTTTGAAGGACTCTTGACTCAAGAATGTATCTATATAGATGCTCATCTATTCACTTTCCAATTTATATGGATAGTATGGGGCCCATACACCTACTGCCCGAGCTATACAAATTTTGTCCATTCCAGCGACCTTGATTTGTTTATGACAAATGTCCATATCCCGATCAAGGTTGCATTGCATCTCTGTTGCAGTGTGTTGGACTTCCTACTTAGCGGCCTCTTTTGCTCTTGCCTTAGCCCTCACGGCCTCTCTTTGATTCGTAAGGGACTATTATGCCTTACAATTGCTTCTTCCTTGATTGTAAGGTGAAGTGATTCATATTTCTCCTTGGGGTGTAATATTTTTTGCAAGGAAGAGCATCAACATGTTTCCTTTGTGTGGAGGTATTTTGGGGCACTCCAGTATGTTATGGTATGAGGAGCCACATCTCTGACACCACATAGCCTCTCTTTGATCAGTAAGGTCCGTTCTTCCTGGCAATTTGCTTCTTCCTTACTTGGAAGGTGCGGGGCGTCATATTTCTCCTTGGGGGGTGTATCATTATGTGCAAGGTACATCATTCTCATGTTTGCTTCACGTGGAGACATTTTGGGGCACTTCAATATGTCATGATAGGAGGAGCCACATCTCACACATCGCATAATCATGGCGCAAGTCACTCTAATTTTTTGATATAAATAAAGGTTCGCCAAAAAATGAGAATGAAAATAAAAAATAAAATTATGAAACATGACTAAAAATTATAAAAATAAGCTAAGAAATATAAAACAAACTAAAAATTACAAAATAAAACTAAACTTAAGATGACTTTAATAGGATAAGGTTTAATTATCAATAATTGTAAAGTTCTAAAAAACACATACTACCAAAATGTAAACTCGGTAGAAGGAGGAGTTAAACTACCAGAATGGGACTCCGTAGGCAAGGAAAAGAGAACAGAAAAAGGAATGTTGAAAGTGAAAAAAGACAACAATCCTAATTAGTCAAAGTGATTTGGATTTGAAAAACTTCATTGGACATCCCCGACAATGGTATTAAAATTTGATGTGTCATCGTGAGCACACAAAGTTCACTTGAGAAAAACTATCCATGGAGTGTGATCTTAGATAGATAACCAATCCACTTGAAGACAACTATATTGATGTAGTGCTTTAGGTATCAAGCCACAAGGATGATGTGTCAAGAATTAAATTGAATCAAACTTGCAAAGAACAATATTTAAAACAAATCTTGGGAGAATGATTAATCTAGAGCAAGGAAGTAAAATTGTTGAAAAAGAAAGTTGTTGAACTGAAAGTGCAAAAACTAAAGGTGCTAGAATTTATTTTTTTTGGTAGAATTAAATTGGTAAAAATGAAACTAAGTTAACAACAAAATATAAAATGAAAAGTGTAAAGAGTAAAAAGAATCAATCAATTAAGATTATTTCAGACACCACAAACTCCATAGTTAAATTATCTACTTTTAGGTTCCTTTTAGATATTTAGAGGTTAGGACCATGGACATTTGTCCACTTCATAATTAGATTCCATGGATCAAAATTTCTATAATCTTGTGGTCATCAGCAATCCATAGGTCCTACTTTAGTAGTCCACTGTATTCTCAGAATGAGTCTCTTCTGAGATCACATGTGTTTCAGCCAGCGTCCATAAGTCCATGATTATTTAGTCTTGGATCATGACTGTCATGGAGCATGACTGATCAGATCAAGTTCTAAGGTATTGAAAAGATAATATGACCTCTTTTATATTCCAAAGAAATTTTACAAGTTACCAAGATAAATTATGGAGATCATGGGGCTACTCCTCATGCCCCGATAAGAGGGAACTATTTAGACATAATGAAAGTAGACAAAGGCTAGAGTATAAAAAGAATTGGATCCATTGATATGGAGACCCAGAGATCTAAAAATATTTTTTCTTTTAGAGTCCCCCCTCCTTTTTTAGGGGGAAAGGAGTGTGAAGAACTCAAGAGGAATGACTTACTTCAGTCCAAAGTCACATTAGTCAAACTTGTACTACATTGATGACTTTCTCATTTTTACATTTGACTGAGGCTTTACTTACATTCTTTCCTCCACAAAGCATATGGCATTCATCAACTTTCCTTTGTGCTTGGTCAAATTAGTATCTTTAATAACATTATTTATTTCTCCAAACAGGGAATGAATAATTTTATTGAATTACCTTTCTTTAATTACTTTGACTGCTCATTAACTTCTTTGACTCGCTTTGCTGCAAAATTCTGTTATATAAATTTCGAGCATATTTTATTCCGTAAAAGATTCCAAAACAATCCAAAAACATGATTTTCCTATATAAAATTAAATTTTCTTTCCAACGCATATTTGCACATCTAATTTTGAATTTGTATATAAAAGATATAGCAATTTTGGTGTGGGGTATATTTGTATATCAGGCACTGTGGGAAATTTTGCAAACATCTTCCAAGAGTAACTTTGGAAATTTTTGTGTTTTGAAATAAATTGTATATTTTCTTGCAAAAGGCACAATAAATCAAATAAAAACTCCAATTGGCTAGAAAAAAAGTAAAACTAAGATATCTAACTCTAAAACTAGAGAATAGAGACAAAATGATCCTAAATAAAGATCTAAAACATGAAAATAAAATGTAAAAATATGCATTTGTCAGTTGACTATGGTCATTAATTCTACTAGATTACCTTTTTATTTTTGTATGATCTCTATAATATCAATACCTCATACACTTGTGAGTCTATTTGAGCATTGGGCATATAAATTCTTTAAAACTCAATATAATATGTGGTCAGGTGTATTATCTCATATGACTACTAATTGATATGGATATGGCAACAATTGCTTATCCATGATCCTAATTCTACAAGTTAGTTGGGTCTATCTAATCTACAATAGTCAACATCATCTATATTGGCTAATGGGCTCTGAGCTCTAGATTGGAAGGACTTGTAGGAATCAAAGGGTATATCGTTGTTTTACAAAGTGGGAATTGAGCTAATCTCACTTTCTCTGCCTTCCTCCTCTAAGGAAGACCACAAGTGGAAAATATACTATTTTGACCTTGAAGTACAAAGTTATAAGCATACTCTATAGTAATTTCAATATTGGATAAAGTTGGATATTTTCATACAAAATGTGCAAACATGTAAAGTATCTTGTTATCCAATCTCCTTCACACCTTTTTTATGATTTAATTTTCTTATTATTTAGTATACAACTTTTAGTGTATTGTGTGATTGTGTTTAAGTTAGACATCTTTCAATAAGTGTCACAACAAGACTAGAATTTAAGCCATACAAAAAAACTGAATAAGGTCGTGAAACACGTGAATAAGTCTCAGACTTTGTTTATTGACTTATTTTTGTGAGTTCATCTCGCAGCTCCTTTAAGCTTGTAGATGTCTAGCATGAAGCAATCTCAAGTCCATCCCCTCAAAGTCATTCATCATCTGTGATGGTTCTTCAATCATGTTCTTAAAATGCTTATGTGATCTCAAGGTATAAATGGGTTTAAGTCTCACTAATGTTCCCATATAAGATGGTTGGCTACTTTTTATTAGCATCCCCTTTGGGATTGATGATGTCTATCTTGAGGTTAACTTCACAAATATCCCCAAGTAAGTTGATCCTATCTATTCTATTATGTAATGTTCTCTTTATCTGCTTTTGGATTTGAAGTATACATGTGTGACTGAACCCAAAAATTATCCCTCTATGTTCATCTCACTTTCTAGTTGTTTATAGCTTCTTTCTCTATTTGTATTTAACTAGTAAACATGAAGACTGGGGGAACTCACACTTCACCCCTTTGAGTTTATGTAAGGAGTCGAACTTGAGAGGGGATCCACTCTCTACTCAATTTGAGGAATAAACCCATCTAATCCAAACACACTAATAAGCATGTTAGAATAGGTGTATTTTTTCTTTTCTCAAATGAATGGTATACAAAACCAAAGTATAGCACAAAAATTAATTGTAATGACTATATTCTATTTCATAAGTTTACATTTAAATCTACCAATTGGGGTTTACATGAAAGAAGCAACTTCTCATTAGGCAGATGGATGTTCAAACTATTTCAAGTCTATCTCCCAAGAGTCATCTCCACTAATCCAAGTTCAGGTCATCATATCAGGTCCACCGTGTTCTTCACCTAAGGGGTTGGAAACATACCCCACAAAAGAAGACAAAGTGGATTTTGTCATCATAAAAGATGGTATTTGCATATAAATATGAATTTGAGCAATATCAGGGGAAAATGTCATCAATTAATTAAAGGCTTTTCAAACCAAGAGGAAAAAACATCCAAATGGATATCAAAGAGAACATTTGAAGAAGATAAACATATTAAGAGATTTCTTTCCTATTTCAGTACCCAAAAAAATATCACAATCATAAATAATTAAACAGTTGTGTGGTGAGTAATAAGCAAAATAGCGTATACTAAAAAGTAGGGATTGAAGCACAATGACAAAATAAATATATTTCATACCAAAGGGAAGGAGGACTAAAACCTCAAGGACAAAATAAATATAAATTTTGTAGGAGGAATAAAACTTAGTGCACGGTAGGAGGACTAAAACCTCAGTGCCTTGCAAGGAGAATAAAATCTTAGTGCCCAAAATATAATATATCACAGGAGGGCAAAAACCTCAGTGTATAGGCAAGGGACTAAACTTCAATGCATGGAAGGAGGACTGAAGCCTCACTACCCAAAATATAATATATCACAGGAGGACTAAAACCTCAATGCATTGGTAAGAGGACTAAAACCTCAATGCCTTAAATAAATATGGTGTCACTACTTCTAGTTAAGACTAGTCAGACACACATGCAAATAGGGCATACAAGATAAAGTATACTCAAGCTCAAATAAGGTATGAGAACATCTAATTGATATCAAGTGGGGTCATAGGACCCATAAACAAATATCCAACTATCTACACAAGTAAGATGCATCATTAAAATCCACCACTTGAAAGTTAGTGTTTCATTAAGTCAATTTCTCGAATTAGGTTTACCAACATAGTACAATATGAACAAGATACAAATTAGTATCCAACAATAATATCCAACAAAATAAGAAGATCATGACATCTGCATTAGCACATAGATACTCAAATGAGTCAACTCTTAGAAGAGAGAGAAGTGTATGGGGTGATATATCAAATGGACCGTGTGTGTGTGAGAGAGAGAGAGAGAGAGAGAGAGAGTAAACATAGGTCATTTCTCAATATGATTAAGTAGAGATGCCACATACTCATTACAAGTTTAGATATGTCCAAAGTCAATTCTAGTTCCACATCATAGTCATAAGCCACCTAGTAAACACATGCAAAATTAGGGCTAAGTCCACATTCATTATTTAAACTCTAAAATTATCGACTTCTTATTTAAGTGAAATTCGGTTACCAAACCTATACCAGTTGATAGGATTTATTTTTATATTCCTATAAGTATTTATTTATAATTTTATGATAATCAAATAATTAATTACGAATCAAACAAAATGAGATGATTTTTGAATCATACCATACCAAAATGCTATTAAAGGACTATATTGCCCCCACATCAGGCATCAAATATTGATGCATGACATGGTAGTATAATTCAAATAATCTTCAAAATAGTGTGATGTCAAATAACTAGACGGAGGAAAAAGATGTATTTGTCCAATATGGTGTGGCACCAAACAATGGGCAAAACCAAAATTTTCCACTACTTATCGTTCATCCAAGAACAACTTGCAAGCAAGTTCCGTATGGTGCAATTCATGATTATAACTCACGACTCAAAGATCCTTGGTTGATGTAAACAACTTCAGTGAATCTAAGAGATCAAGACAAAGTCAACGATCTAGGTATTGCAAACTAAAACCCAAAAAACACCTCAAAGAGGTTCCTGCCATGAGATCTCATATGGGAATCTCAGAGAAGGGTAAAGTGAACCCACAAACAAAACTAGAACATCTCATACAAGAATCACACCAAAAAGCTTCCCTAGCCTTTTCTGATCACAATAAGACAGAGCCAAAGAAGGTGATTTACCACGATAAAGCTGAGTAAAATACTGACAACACATCCCCAGTTTAGAAACCAAAGGAAAGACGAAAATAGGGGGAAGATTTTGTTACCAAAGGAAAGTAGTTTTGATGAGTAGGAATCCACCACCCGATCCTTGTGAAGCGTTCTAGATCTTCTTTACTCAGCACAACAATCGAGAACATTGACCTGAACTCTAGGACTCAGTCAGGACAAGTTGGGTTTAGGGAAAATAGGCGGGCCGTGCTGGAGTTCAACGAAGACTCGAGAGTTGTTACATGGAGTTATACAGAGGTTGGGGAAGGCTTTATAAGGGGTTCCAAATCCCCATGGTGTGAGGAGTCGTGAAGAAATGAGGAAGTAGGGGAAAGTTTGGGGAAGAAGGAAGATGGGGTGTGAGAGAGGCGTAGAGATCTCAAAACCCTTGGTTATATAGGCCCATCAGATTCATAAATAAGAGAGGAATATAGTAGGGAATGATCTCGGAAATCCATCGAGGTATTAGCAAGAAACAACAAAGATTAAAATAGCCCATAATCTTATGAAAACTGCCTGATTTTCCTGTTCTGAGTCGAGGGAAATATTATCCCTAGTGCGTCAGATCACGATCTAGCAGTTGGGAAGAAGACCGTGTATTATTAAAATTCCAGTTTAAGAAAATGTCACATGATGTGTTCCAGAGAATATCTAGAAACTAAACACGCTTGACATTTTGATTGATTGTGACAAATTGATAAAGTAAAAATTTAAGGAATCCACATTAGAAAGCACATATATCTATATTTCCTTTTCCTATGTAAATATGGATAGCTAGGATTACATAATGAATCTTAAACATGGCATCCAAGCTAATTGGGACCCAAGGAAGCAAATTTTGAGGTTATATTTTACTTGCAAAACTTCCTTTTACGAGTTTTAATATAATTAGGGTTCAGTCTATTTATCTTTATATTAATTATTATACTTCACATTAGTTATCAAAGTTTAGGATTCATAGTCCAATTATCATCCACTTAATATAGTCAAAGTTCCATGATATGATCCTCGATGAATTAAGCTTTTTTACTCATTTAAGTTCATTATCTCCATTAATTCAAAATTAACCTAGGTGATGACACTTTAGTCATTTCCATTTACATTAAAGGTCCAATTATCATCTCCTTTACATATATTAAGCACCTTATAGACCAAATTATTCATTCATTCATATTTAGTCACATCTGATTACCAACTAACCACACTTAAGTCATTTGGTGTATTATTAGTTAGCAAAAAACATATGTGAAATACATCTTGAACCCACTTACTTGTTAGCACATATTTAGGTTATTACATTAATATGATTGTATAATGATATGTCATATTGATTATAGAATGTAATGACAAGCCTATGATTAGGTTTCATATATATATTTCATCATCATATAAGAATATAAAGATCTAGGATATCATGAGATTTATGTGTATCCTCGTTTGGCCAAAATTAATGATCTAAGCATACTAGCATCCTATCCAAGAGATTAGGGTTTCTAGAGTTAGATGCTAAGTTTCAGTATGCTACAATTTACTCTCCATTTATAACAGTTCTTTGAATATCCCCCAATCTTTGAACAATTTATTAATGTAAGGACATGTCTAAACAGTTCACCCTCTCTCTTTCCTTTATAAAGCAATGTTCCTAATGACCCCACATGTTTAATGATGGAGGCACATTTTACATTACGAAATATCCACGTTTATGTATTGAACTCTAGACTATATGGGGTCGATTTCACTACATATCAAGCGCATTAAAGAAAAAAATGAACGATTAAGCTTGCCAGTCACTTTAGAGATGACAACCTTAATAATCGATTCATGTTCTGAATGCTGGAATCAAAAGATTATATGCATTGCTATATTTTGTGAAATTTTGAGATAAAGAAAATCTAGCCATACTTAATAACTCGAGGATTGTGTAATTTGTTCATCAAATGGATTTGTTATGCTGCCATAGAAAACCTTATCAACTCGTAGAGGAAATAAACCTAACTTGGTAATTCTGTAGTTCCCACATTTGCAAACTTTTAGTAGCCCACATACTATATTCTTGGAGAAAATGAAAGAAAGTAATCAACAACGTGAACCAGCCCGACATCCTGCTTTCTTGTCCGATAGCGTCAACCTATTCATGACTCCCAGTTTGTCGTGCTGCGCTCTCTCTATCCTCCCTACGCGTCTTCCCAGAATCGAGGAGCAACGGGCCCCACAGGCGGCAAACCCTTTTGATTTGCAATCCCTTTCCTTCCGCGCCCGTCTCCAATCAAGCTCTCCCTTTTTCGTTCAACGCCCTCCCCAATCCGACGTCTCCCGCTGCCGGCCCCACGTCTTCTTCACCCTGCTGCCGCTCCAATTAACTCTCAAACCCCCTTCACGCCATTCCTCGGACCGAAGCCCGATCTGGGCGGGGATCTAAGATCTGGCGGCGGGCAGGAAGGATGGTTGGATTGGAAGGGGCAGGGGCAGGCATGCAACCCCTGGAGCTCCCTACCTCGGGAAAGGGGCGTTACCGGCGGGTGACGGACCTGGCGTGGGCCGAGGAGGAAGTTGGTACCTCGGTAAGAAACGGTAGCTGGTTGAGGGAGAGGGACCCTAGGAGGTACGTATACGCCTGCGCTGTGTTCGCGTCCCTCAACTCCATCCTGCTCGGTTATGGTAAGGGACCCTTCTCCGCTCCGAGTCGTCATCGTGTGAATTTCGTTTCTGATTTTATTCCTCCCTGTTTTCCCACTCCGATCCATCTGGTTACCCGTGCCCCCATAGCTTGTACTCTGCTGCTTGAAGGTCCCTCATGGAGCCCCAAAACAGATGCCCGGTAACTGCAAATTGATTTTCTTGCACTTCAACGTAAAATTGATTTTCTCGCGTTTGTCCTGTGTGAACCAGAAAGAAAATTCTAAGCTAGATCTTCCGAGCCAGTTTCTATTTTTCTTCTCTGGTCGCCAATCGTGGGGGTGATTAAATTACCCTTGTTTACATGTTGACGTGATTCCTAATATTGCAATTTATTAATTTTTGGAGTATGGATTTAAGTCAAACTTATCCAATTACATCAGCTGGTTTGTTATTGCAGACGTGGGTGTCATGAGTGGTGCACTTCTTTTTATCCAGGAAGACTTAAAAGTTAGTGAAGTACAGGAAGAAGTTCTAGTTGGCTGTTTGAGCATCGTGTCTCTTCTAGGCAGCATTTGTGGTGGTAAGGCCTCCGATGCCATAGGCAGGAAATGGACAATGGCCTTAGCTGCGGTAGTCTTCCAAAGTGGTGCAGCAACAATGGCTCTTGCTCCTTCATTCCACGTGCTCATGATAGGAAGGCTAATGGCAGGAGTTGGGATAGGATTTGGGGTCATGATTGCACCTGTATACATAGCTGAAATATCCCCCTCAGTAGCCAGAGGAGCTCTCACCTCTTTCCCGGAGATCTTCATCAACTTAGGAATTCTTCTTGGTTACGTCTCCAATTATGCCTTCTCCGGGCTTCCAGTGCATTACAGTTGGCGGGTGATGCTTGGGGTTGGAATTCTGCCCTCCGTGTTCATTGGTTTTGCACTTTTTGTCATCCCTGAGTCGCCAAGGTGGCTTGTGATGAAAAACCGGGTGGAAGAAGCCAGGGCAGTACTGATCAGCATAAGTGAGAGAGAGGGAGATGTAACAGAACGGTTAGCTGAGATAGAGGAGGCAGCAGGGACCCGGAAAGCAACAATAAAGGACTATGAGGATAAGGACATATGGAAAGAAATTCTCCGCCCTTCACCTGGTGTGCGTCGTATGCTCATCACTGGCTTCGGGATCCAGTGCTTTCAGCAGATTACGGGCATCGATGCAACTGTGTATTACAGTCCTACGATATTCTCTGAAGCAGGCATCAAGAGCAAAGCATTCGCTCTTGCTGCAACGGTTGCTGTTGGCCTAACTAAGACATCCTTCATCTTAGTTGCCATCTTTCTTATTGATAGAGTAGGGAGGAAGCCACTTCTCTACTTCAGTACCATTGGGATGACTGCTTCCTTGTTTGGACTGGGTCTGTCTCTCACCCTGCTTAAACAAGAAGTGCTAAGTCCACATCTTGGAATCGGGCTCGTCATCGTGTTTGTTAGTAGCAATGTCGCCTTCTTCTCTATCGGCATTGGTCCCATTTGTTGGGTTTTGACATCTGAGATCTTCCCTCTCAGACTGCGCTCTCAGGCATCTGCACTTGGTTCTGTGGGAAATAGGCTGAGCAGTGGTCTCATTGCCATGTCATTCCTGTCCGTATCCCATGCCATAACAGTTGGAGGAGTTTTCTTTCTTTTCTCCGTGATTTCTGCTCTCTCCGTGGCCTTCGTTTACTTTTTTGTTCCCGAGACAAAAGGGAAGTCTCTGGAACAGATTGAGCTCATCTTTCAAAATGGTAAAGAATGGCAAGCACAGGAAATTGAACTTGAAGATGCAGAGTGCCTGGTGCAGAAAGAATAACTAGGCCTTTTATCTGTGTTTGACTTTTCAAATCCAAGATTTTGGGTTTGCTCGGTTGACATATAACATTAAGATATATATAAAAAAACTAACTAAGATTAGTGAGCAAAGCCAGTTTAGCTACTGGCCTATACACACCTGGAGGTGATTTACTCAATTACTTTATTCTAGATGAGGGGTATCTTTGGTTTGCTGGATCCTTCTCCTCCCTGATCGCCATCACATATTCTGGTCATAAAATTCATATTCTTGTGGAGTTCTATCAGATAGAGCTGTATCATATTATTAGTCCTCAGAAAATTGTATTCTTCTATAATGAGTTGTATCTTAGACTATGCAGAGATTGATTTGTCTCCTTGAGGGGGGCGTCTATTCCCCAACAAACTAACTTTTAGCATCTATTTTTAGAGCCATACAAGGATTGCCTTCGTCAAGCAATCTTCTGGTAGCATTCTTGCTTCTGATAGGACGGTGATTATTGTATCAAGCTGAGAAGCACTGGTCAGATTCCTTTGCTACTGATGTTCAGCACAGCATTGGCATTCTAGCAAATTGTGGATACATATTTGTTATGCAGACTGCATTTTTTTCTACCAGCATATTTTTTACGATTGGCTTGTAAACCTGTTAACAAGACTAAGGCGAAGAATATGCCTCAACCTTGAACTGAGTTTGCTTTCAGTTTTTTCTCCTTATTTTGTTCGGTTTCATTTTATTCACTTTTAAGTACAGGATTTCGGAACATATGGAAGTAAAATTCCCTTCTCTATTCTAATGAGCCAACATTATTACATCTTTATTGTAATTTCCTGCCAATCTTATTGGTGCTGGCAGGGAAGATCCTGTGAGGTGCATCGGGTTTGAATCCATCATTAAGATATATGTACTACTAGAATGTATCACAAAATTTGCATTTCAGCAATTGCTCAATAAATGATTTTCAGGTAGGTTCCATTCTTATACACATTTGTATGAATTCTGATTTGCACAAGGTGAATAGAGCCGCATCATTTATAAGATATGTACGTCAAATTTGATAATTTATAACTGCAACACTTGAGTGAGAGGGGCTGTCTTAGGATCCAACGATCAAAGAAAAGATACAATTGAGGAACTCAAGTTATGCTACTCAGCGAGAAAAAGTGTGAATTGTATTGAATATCCGGAAAGGCTTCACATGGTGGACATGAGAACTAAATGTCCAAAAGGTTCTAAGTACAACATTCTCACTTATTTTAAGATCTTACAACTAAATGGCTTTTCTCTCCTTTCTATTGTTTCAATTAGTGTCTACCCCACCCTCCTTATGATTACCTTTTTGCCACAACTAACAATGTGTCTTCAACAGTGTAGATCAACACTTCCTTGCGTCCTCTAGGGCATGTCCACCTCTCACTTCCCCAAGCATTGTCTCCTCCCCATGGGAGAGAAGGTAGGACCCCCTAGCCATCAATCAACTATCACTTATGGTTTCCTCCTCCCCTACATCATTCTCAACCACCTACTAGCTAAAAAGACAGAATTGGGTGATTAACCCGTTTTTTGCTTGATCTAGAACTCCACTTGAAATACTAATCTGCTAATTCTAATTGACATTGTGCTGAATTGGATTTTAGGTTGATTCTCATTAAAGCAAATTGGTTTCCTATTTGGACTTGAAGTATGCCTCTTACTTTAACTTCGTATTCATTGTTGTAACTAATGGCATTCAAACTTATAAATAAAATAAAGGGAACTAATTATGGCCTCCCTCAGGTTTCATCGCTCATTGGAAAAGGAGGGATGATGACTCCATTCTCAGTTTAATGAGGTGAAGAAGTGATAGACGGTAGCCAGCATGGACATTAATAGAGATGCTTTAGCTATTTCAAATGGGTAGGCAAATGGAGACTCCACTCCTTAGAATTGTCCAGGTGAAGTGGCGTTGTGTGACATTGTTTTCCCAGATGGTGCCCGACATATGCAAGTTGCTTTTCTAGACAAGAAAAGGACCAATGACTTCACTGGCAAGGTGAAGTATTCGGAAGTTGACACCACTAGTGGCTCATTGACAAGGAAGCAATCCATTTAGGCAATGATAAAAACACATAACCCTATTTTAGATGAGTAACCATGTAGGGTAGTTTGCCAACTTCATATTAAAAAGTAAAAGAAGATTGGATGTGGTAGCAATGCAGGGACCAAAGCTGGGATGTATAAACAACATTGGCATCATGAATGTTTGTTGTGGGATGATTGTTTTTGTTAAAGACAACACATATAAGTGTGATCCAGAGTAACATCTCCAACTACTAGGAATATGATGGTGAGGGTCATTTGTGATAGTGATTGGTATTCAAATGAATGCTATAGGAACAAGACATCCGTGTCTTGTGGGGATACAACTATATAACCCATATCACCAGTACTACAACCATTATAGGCTTTACATGCCATAAAAGAGGAAAATTTGTGATAGTCTTTTAGTTCTACTTGTGAGCGCATTGCGATTTGAACAAGTCATGCAATACTATCATCATAATGTATTATCCTGTGGTTTGAATGGAGTTCTTTTCTTCTTTTTTGAGGGGAGAGGCATTATAATGTTTCTTACTTGATTTTCTTAGGAATAGTTTATAACATATGTACATCAGATTGGATAATTCATAATTACAACACTTGTGAGAGGGGCTATCTTGTGATCCCCAGCTCAACAAAAAGATACTCAAGTCATTCTACTCGATCAAAGAGTGTAATTTTTTTATTAAATATCCTGAAAGGTTTTACATATTGGACATATATAACTATCAATAGTATGTGAGTACAAAATTCTCATTATATGTCATCATCTTGCAACTAAATTTACCTTTAGGTCGTTTTGTTGTTTCAATTAGTGTTTACCTAGTAACTAGGTTAAACCCCACCCCCTTATGTGTAGCTCTTATCCATAAATAACAACGGATAAATAACAATGGATCTTCAAAAATATGCATGACACATCCTTGCATCCTCTAGGGCATGTCCACCTCAGATCACCCAAATTAGATCCAAGACTTTTATATGGGAAAAATTGGTAGCACATGGTCGGATTGACAAGATTTTGGAAGGTGAATAAAAATCTATGTTGCAGGAATGGTAACAATCCAATCAAGGTTGCAAAGGTAAAATAATGTACTTTGGAAGTTAAATGCAAATGGAAAGCAGGTGACTTGACATCAACATACAACACAAAATTTGAGGAGACCATTGCTCTGAAGTTGTAGGAAAGGTTAGTGTAGTTATGTATGCGAACTAGAGTAGTCGGCGGTCTTAAGACAAATGCATAGTCAAGCCAAACAATTATGGATAATCCATGGGCATCTAATCTCTATGTGACAATTTTCTCTTTCAAGATAGTTAGTAGAGAGTACACTTCTCTGGACACTAGGATATGTGGTGGTTTAATAATATGCAATCATATATGTTTTATAATGATAATAAAAATGCACTATATTGCCTTTTTCAACATAACATGCAAGCAAAGAAGAAGATATTTAAATGGTTTTCTAAGTGACACTATTGGAGTGAAGGATTCTAGTTGCAAGGATGTCATGAAATAGATGATACTCAATTGAATTTTTTATGATTTTCTCTGAAATACATATATTCCATATATTACTAATTGGTCACATCTACATATATTGCTTAATAAGGGTACTTTGGTCACTAACAATGTACCATGTCGTTGAGGAACAATTTCAAAAATATATCATTGGATGGGAGCTAAATAAATGAAAATGGACATGTTGAACATTACTCAAAACTTAGAAAGTATAAAACTCAAAATTTGACCATATTAGAATCTAATAGGACTATTTTGGGGTGAATATGATCACATACAAATGTAAAAATTACCAAAAAATTTCTCAAAGATCAATACAACTATGTCATATTGGTAACAATCAAGTTCAAACTTAGTTGGTAAACTTGATTTTCTGTCTTCTTGAGAAGCTATGTGAAATCCATTCTATCTCCATCTAACCCAAAAGGAACTAGTTTGCTGTAACATACCCAAACTTAGGTACATATTTGAAATTTCCCCTTTACCATGTGATCTCTTATTTTAGAACTCTTTACTTAACTTAAATGGTATTAGGATGTTAGTAACATCTAAAAATGGAGTTTAAACCAATGATCAAGTATTTGTTTGGTCAATCAAACACCCTGTTACTTTTTATATATTTTTTGAAGTTGTAGTGCACAGAAATGAAAAGAAAACTAAAAGAAAACTTTTTGAAATATTTCACATAAGGGAGTATAGGGGGGGAGAGAAGCAAAGGATATGAACAACCAAGAATTAAGTATACTTGCAGATATCTATAAAGAAAGATGCATATCAGAGATAAAAAATGTCAAGAGTCAAGAACAGAAGGCTTCTAAAATAAAGAAACAAATCAAAATTAGACATCAGGAGACTTGTGAGACTTTGGGAAGACTAGAATGTCATCTTTGATATAGTTCCATAAGACAATAGACCCACGACTAATATTCTCGTGCACTTTTTAGTTTCTTTCCATCCAACAATGATACAAAATGAAGACTGGACACGAGTCACCAAATATTATGACACTGAGAACTGATATCATTCTGGTTACTTGGAATTAACTTGATAAATCCTTCGTTAACTTCCAAATGCCAGATCTCCATAACGTATAGATAGGAAAAAGAAAGTTGAAAAGAGTCCTCATAATCCCTGCAGTAGAGGAAACACATTCATGCTAGTTGTAGACCTCTTCTTCTAGAGTAGATAGAAGTCGAGAGTTTATTGAGAACAACTTTCCAAGCATGAAACAAACATTTATTGGGAGCTTTAACCTTCCACAACCAACTAAAAATATCTTTCTCATCTTATTTAATATGAATAGAGTCCCATATGTCTAGAAACTTCATACAAAGATATTAACACCATCGATGACAATGACGTTAATAATATGAGTTGAAAATTTGCTTTCAGGTATGCTCCATTCTCCATTGCAAATGTTGTTGTTAAGGCTAAGAGAATAATGAAGACAAGAGAACAATGAAGACCAGATCTGATGGGATATTTTGTCCACACCATCTACCATGAACTTACCCTTAACCCAAGGGTCTTTTCAAAGGCTAAAAAGGTGACCCGTACCAATATTGAAATTAATCAAAGCCAACAATTGATTCCTTACTCTAAGAATATTATTAAACAACCATGAGAAATTCGATGACTCCTTCAGACTCCAGAAAGATTACTTCTTGAGATATTTTTCATTTATCCATTTTACCCAAAGGATGCCTTTTTTTGAAGCAATATTCTAGGCATTCGTCATCAAACAAGCTTTGGCCATTTCTTTAGTTTTCCTCAGACCTAGGCTACCTTCTCTCTTTGGCAAAGTCACTTTATCCCATTTAACTAGGTGTACATTTATCTTCTTCTCACTCTCTGCCCCATTAGAAATTTCTGCATATTCTGTCAATTTCCTCATTGGTTGAAGCAGGTATAGGAAAAGAGAAAATCCAATATAAATGAATAGTTGACAGATTAGATTTAATGAGCTCACATATTCCAACCAAAGAAAGGAGTTTTGGTTTCCAAGAATCCAATTTCTTCTTGATTATGTCACTCACACAAAAATCCCTCAAGAGCTTGCCAAAAAAATAGGCAACTGGAGGTACTTAGCCTTACATGTATTTTCCTTAATACCAAGGTCATTTAGAATAGCTTTATTAACATTTTTGCTAAGAAAAATAGAACTTTTATCATAGTTAATAACTAGACCCGACATATTTCCATATTAACACCAAACATTCTCGAGGTTTAGAGCTCTAGAGCTTATAGCCTTCATAAAAATCATCAGATCATCTGCAAATGCCAAATGAGAAATATCGATAAGCTTAGAAACTTTGATTGGTGTGATATTTAATAAAAAAATTACACTCTTTTATCGAGTAGAATGACTTGAGTATCTTTTTGTTGAGCTGGGGATCACAAGATAGCCCCTCTCACAAGTGTTGTAATTATGAATTATCCAATCTGACGTACATATGTTATAAACTATTCCTAAGAAAATCAAGTAAGAAACATTATAATGCCTCTCCCCTCAAAAAAGAAGAAAAGAACTCCATACAAACCACAAGATAATACATTATGATGATAGTATTACATGACTTGTTCAAATTGCAATGCGCTCACAAGTAGAACTAAAAGACTATCACAAATTTTCCTCTTTTATGGCATGTAAAGCCTATAATGGTTGTAGTACTGGTGATGATGTTCTTGTCATTTATAGCCTTTTTCATTGAGTCAGAGAAACCTCACATCACAATAAAATAATTAAGGAGCAATAGGGTATCCTTGCCTTGCCATTAGATGGACAGAAGGATTCTATAGGTTCTCCATTGATCAAAATTTGATAAAAAAGTAGTATAAATGTTTTCTATCCACTTGTTCCAAATGGAAGGAAAACCTATTTTATGAAGCATAGGAAATAAGAATTTCCAGGCCTTGGAGATGTCATCATGTATGCACATATTAGTAAAAAAAACCTTCTTGAAATAATTCAAAATCTCATTAGTTACTAGAATAACATCCTTGTTATTCCTGCCTTTGACAAAGGCACACTGACTTTGATCAAATATGAAATCCAGAATAGTTTGAAGTCAATTTGTCATAATCTTTGAAATGATCTTATAAAAAATGTTGCAGAGAGAAATAGGCCTCCAATTTGAAATAAGATTAGTATCTCCATTCTTGGGGAGTATATAAATAAACATCTTGTCAGCCTCCTTAAGAAGATTGTCATTACTGATGAATTCCTTCACTGCTTCGAAAACATCACTGCCAATAATTATCCCAGGATTATTTATAGAACAACCCATAAAAACCATCAGGGCCATGACCTTATTAGGTTTTAGGCTACTATCCACATCATCTACTTCCTTCTGTGTGACATATGTGATGAGAGAAGATCTTTGACCCAAAGAAAGCATACTACCTAGCCACTCATCCTTCCATGAACTATCACTATCATACATATTGTTAAACAGCTTGAAGTAGAAATCAATGATAGAATTTTGATGACTTTTGGATCATGACTAATAGAATTATTAACATTTAAACTCAAAATTTTATTCTGATGTCTTCTCTTTGAAAGGGAGCAAAATAACTTGGAGTTAGTGTCACCTTCCATAAGCCACTGCACACGAGACTTCTATCTTAGAAGTGACCCCTTAGCTTTTGAACTGGCCTCAACTACTTGCCTGTAATTTTTAGTAGTATCTCTCAAAACTTCATCTTGAGGTGATAGATCAGCTTTGATAAGAGCTAAATTTGCATTGATTCTATGAGAACAAGCATGTTGATTCTGTTAGAACAAGCATGTTCATAAATATCACCAATAGAAGACTTATTCCAAGCAATGAGTTTGTTTTTTAGATGATTTAACTTTCTATAGAGATAGTATATGGCACATCCATTAACCTCAAGATTCTAGGCATCTTTAAGTACAATCTTGAAATCTTTAGAACCACCCATGCATTGATGAAACTGAAAGGCAATTTAAGTTTGTTCATCTTTCCAATTGATAGAAGCACTCTACTATGGTCACTAACATTGTTGGATATGATTTGTCCATTGAACTCAGGAATATAATCAAGGAACCTTTTTTTGTAGATGCCTTTGTCAATCTTAGAAGTGATGAAGTGGTCACCATCTTGATGGTTGTCCCATGTGAAATAAGGGCCATTCAAATCGAGCTCAATAAGACCACAACTGAGCATACATTTGTTGAAGTCTAGCATGGACTTATCTGTTGGAGGTTTCTTACTAATTTTATCACTATCATTAATGATGGTATTGAAATTTCCCAAGATGATCCATGATCCAAAGATATTGTCATGAATATCTTCAATTCTTTCCCAAAGACTGATTCTTTCAGAATCCTCATTATGACTGTACCCTGTTGTAAAGCCCCTGACCTAGATTAATGCTAGATTGCACTTACTTTGTATAATGAGATACTTAAACTTTAATTTAATCTTCTAGAATGCTTTAATATTATGTGACATGTCGTTGGTTTCAATTTGGTTCAATTTGATTGAGGTTTGAACCATCTTTGCTATATAAGTGTTTGTTTCAGACTAGTTTTTAATTTACTCATAAGTGAGGGTTAACTAGCAAAACGTTACATGTAGAGAGAGATCCTTGTACTTTGGCTCCATGAGATAGAAGATGATGACATGGGGCACCTTGTTTGAATCATGTTTGGTGATGAAACACATCATAGTATTCTAGGGTTTGCCACATGGAAGTAGTGATCAACTAGGGTTTAGGTGTTGCAACCACTACCCCACTTTTGGGTGAGGGTAGCGATTGCAACACATGATCTATGGTCATGTGGTTTTGACCTAAACAATGTAGAGGTCGAAACACCTCTTGTCCCTTAGTGTATCGACCATGCACATATGCATATATGAGAAGTACATTTTTGAGTCGAAACAAGATGTGATTGAAGGTGTTGTGACCTAGATGATGGTAGTGACCATGGAGGTCACTACAATTTCTAGATAAATATGAAATTTTTGTGTTTTTGCATGTGGAAGAGTATAAGACCATGGGGTTGAAGGACATGCATCCTTGGGTGATCTAGAATGGTAACACATCACCAACCGCTTTCTCTCTCTCCTTTGGGATATATATCCCTTTCTCTTCATGTGTGAGAGACTTTTAAAATTCATCTTCTTCCTCCCTTGAATGTGAACTGACCTTGGAGATTTAAAAGTAATAAGGAGCATATATTGAAGCTAGGGTGGCCGATCCATCTTGCATGTGATCGATTTGGTTCTAGATCATCTTCTTGGTGGTGGTTTCTTGGAGAATCTCTTCTCTTGGTAAGTGATTCAAACCTTGGATTAGTTTTCCCTTTATTCTTCATCTTCTACTTCCTCCATCTCAACCATGAGGGATATGGATGGCCCATGGTGATACCTCTTGGGAATTTCTTCTTATCTCGGGTAAAAAATCATGTTGTAACCTAGGGTTTCTTCACCTTCTACCTTGGTTCAAAGTTAGGGTTTGGGTTTTCATTTTCCTGGACTTTTGTTTAACCATGGTGTTCCTCTCTTTTTGAAGGAGATCCAGTGGTAAAAGGTTTGGATCTAGTTGGGGATTCCTTTTCTTCTTTGGAGCTTAAAGGAGGCTTGGATCATCAACTATAGGCAGGTTATATAACTCCTTCCTCCTCTATTAAGTGCAACTTAAACCTAATTATATATTGTTCATATGCTTATGTTCCAGATCTTAAAACACAATCTTTTAGTAGAGCAAACAATGATAGTTAAGATTGAACTATGTTGAATCTTAAAAATGATGTATACTTCTTGTAAACCCTAAAATCCTTGTACCTGATTTGGAGATTTTTGAGAAATGAGCGATGGTCTCTTGTTCTTTGTTTATGGAACTGTTTTGTTCTATTTATGATATGTTCATTTGTATAAATGATGGTCTTGATGATAGTTGCATGTGTGAGAAGCCTGATTTCCACACCCTTAAGCACGATCCTTAAGATGATCTTCTATGATCTTATTCTAGGGTTTGAAGAACACCCTTGTGAAGGGTCCTTGTTCTTGGGTTAAACATTTGGTGTTCTCTATTTTCTACCCAGGTGTTACGACCTATTTGGTAGAGGGCTAGACACCACATAGGTTGCAACATCATGTTGCATGAGGTCGCAACAACTAAGATGACGTGTGATTGTGATCATGCATTCTTAGGGGTCAAAACACTTTAGGGTTTTGAAGGTAGAGACCATATGAAAGTGTTACAGCTGATACCTATATATTTAGGGTCAAAACACATGTGAAGATGATGGTTTAGATATTGAAACTTGTTACGTCCAATACACCACATGTGGTTGAGGTCAAAACACTATCCCCTTGTAGGTTGAGACCATGAATGGTTAAGGTTGAAACACCTTGAGGCGTGGAGGTCGAAACACTTTGATTTTGAGACCAAGACACTCAAGTCCTTTGAGGCTAATACCCCTAGGCCGCTACACTATGATGTTTTTAGGTCCAAACATAGTGTTGCGGTCATGACACATTGAGTGTGTCTAGGTCGTAACACATGTATAGTGATGGGTCGATACACTTATACTCATGTATGTATATATGGTCAATACATAGTGTAATGATCTATATGAGATAATGTTACATTGAATGGTTAATCACTAATCATAGTTCTTGACTATAGAACTCTCCAATAATGTGGGAGGTGATGGAATTAGGGTTTAGAGGGTGAATAGTGATATGAAACCCTAATTAATTAAATATAAACTCTAACCCTCATCCAATGTTCATATGATGTATGTGCTTACTTTACTTGGAGATTATTGTTCTATAATAGAGTTTTCTCTATCCTATGTATGAAACCCTAACTTTGCAGGTGAGATGAATGTGCATATCTAAGAGAATGCTATTGTGAACCTTGTACAATATAGGGTGGTGATTATAAGCATACATCATTGTTGAGAAATATTCTGATAGTAATTGCACATGTTTTAAGTAATGTGAATCTTATGACATGTTGAGTGCCTTGAACATAGCTTGAGGTGAAATCCTCTAGAGATAGAATTGAGGGTTTGATACCTCATAGTGATGTGATACTGATGACCATGTAATAATTAGGATACAAGTGTCTTGTGATAATGAAACAAACTCTCACCATGTATGTTTTATATCTTTTGAAGTTGTACACTATCCTTAATTTTTGTAGAATCTATTTAGGGTTAATACATAGAAACTTGATTGATGCATTAAAAGATACCCAATTGGAATATCTAATCAAGTGAAACCCTAACCATGTTCCTTAACCCTAATATTGGGTCATGTGATGTGTTTATTCTCTCTTAAAGTGATAATCATTTTATGTTGTTTCCTCTCTCCTACTAGTATGGTTCTAACCTTGTAGGTTAATTGAGTCTCATAGCTTGTGAATAATTTGAAGATGATTAAATGATACTAGATGATGGCCATGAGCCTTGATGAGGTACACTCAAATTTGTAAATATGTGAATGTGCCCACTTAGTTACAATCTATAGAGTAAATCCCTAATACACTCAAAACTTGTGGGAGGTAATGAAACTGGAGATTGGTAAATAAATAATGTTCTGGGATCCCTATGTGGTTGAGCATGAACCCTAACCCTAATTTGAGGGGGGTATATGATACATTGCTTACTTTGCGTAATGTGTTTAATATGTTGAGACATTTTGTCTTCCTATTCATACAATGTTGATCTTATAGGTGAGGTGGTTATCATAGCTAATGATTGTCATAGTATATATGTGATGATATACATGTGATGCTTATATGCTTGATAAGGCATGATGAGATAATAGTGAGTTACAAGAATGATGTGACCGAGTAGTGTTGTTTTACATGACTATATCTTGACTATGAGTTGCTGTCTCTACAGGACTATAACTATGACTATAAGTTGTTGTCTTGCAATTTGACTGTTATGTCACTTTTTTGTAGACTCGAGCTGACCGAGTAGTGTTGGTGATGATCATGGAGTCAGACTCTTCCATTGATCTTTCATGGTACTAATTTTGACTTAGCAGTGGCTAGTTGGATTTGAGTGGTATGCCTCAAATCCGTAGGGCATAATAATTAAATATGTAACACAACCATGTAGTGTTATTGCTTAGGGTCATATAAGAATAACATTGGATGACCCCCTTGTTGTGTTTCTTATATTGTTCATTTTATAACAATTGTACATGCTATTCATATTCCTTCTTAAAGTATAATATGATTTACTTCTCAATTTTAGATAGTTGAACTGCTTAAATAGTGATGATTGCTTGGCTTATATCATTTAGCTGAATCTGCTTATCTATTAATAGTATAAATTCTGTTTTAGCTTATCAATGCTTATAATAGATGTTGGCAGAGATCTCTCGATGGGACTTTGTCTCACCCTGTGGGATCCACTTTTTTTAGGTGGATGGACATACTGAGATAGAGATCGTGCGGATAAAACTGATAATAAGATGAGATGTATCCATTAAATTGTGCTTACTTTGTATAATGAGATACTTCAACTTTAAGTTAAGATTCTAGAATGATTTAATATCATGTGATAGGTCTTTGGTTCAATTTGATTGAGGTTTGGACCATTTTTGCTATATAAGTGTATGTTTTGGACTAGTTTGTAATTTACCCATAAGTGAGGGTTAACTTGCAAAATGTTACATGTAGAGAGTGCTCCTTATACTTTGGCTCCATGAGAGAAAAGATGGTGACATGGGGTGCCTCGTTTAAATCATGTTTGGTGATGAAACACATCATAGTGTTCTAGGGTTTGCCACATAGAAGTAGTGATCAACTTTTTTTTTAAATTTTTAAATTAAGCCAGAGGGTTCTCTATTCATCCCACCCCTCTCTTGTGGGCGAAACCATCAACAAAATACACCTCCTACTTATGTGTCCATAGGTTTGTTCCCCCTAGAAGACCAGATAAAAAAAACCTCACAACCCAGACAAAGAAACAACTAAAAAAAACATCCATGATTCATCAAGCGTCGATCCTCTGTAGGTGCACGTAGGGAATGCACCTTTTCTCCAAAGCTGCCATGCCTCAAATTCTATTCGGTATCATCCTTCTATTCATAATAACTGTCATCTCTGAAAATCTTTTCCCCCATCTCCCAATCTCTCTGGATATGGAGTTAGCAACTTTGTGAACCATTGAACCAGTAATACTAGATCTAACCAACTCGGACCTCATCTCTCTAACAAACGGCTTGGTCCTCCATGGTTCTATAGCATCCTTCCACAGAATATTGTAGACTTCTTGGTCATCAATCTCAATACATGAAACTCATAGCATATGATCATCTGCCAGTTTCAGTCCAACAATGCCTGCCTACACATATGCCAGGATGAAGTCCGGTGCCTTGAGCCAGGCATGGAACACCATGCATATATCCGCATTTTGATTTCGTATCAGGCCTGCCGCCCACCTCCTACATACCCCATATTCTCCCCTATTTCTTCCTATAGTCAAGTTCATTTTCAAGTTATGCAAGTCAGGCTTCATCCACCTTATCAGTTGAATCTCTCTCATTCTCGTCTTAGGCTCAGTAATCCCGCCATCTCTCATCCTATTGTAAATGCTCGATCCATGTTCAACGGAGAAGGATCTATGCTGAATCGTGTTGTTCACAAAAGAGATGATTTGATTCCATGCAAACTCCCAACCTCGCAGTTTGTCCCCAAATCTAGATGCACAACGTATCCTCCAAATGCTGTGGGGGTATGTTAACTGCTAATCTTCCTGCAATCCAATCTGAGATCCTCGTGGAGTAACCTTTCTCACAAGTATCAAGCAGTGATTGTATATCATGAGGTGCCTGTATCTGCATCAAATGGGATAATCTGTTCCAGAAGAACATGGCAACCTATCCATGGAAGAAAAGGTGATCAACATCTTCTACTCTTGGATCATCACAACAGTTACACCTCGATACAAGGGGGACGCAACATCTATGTTGAACATTATCATACGTAGGAATAGCTTTTTTAGTCATCTTCCATATGATAGCACTCACCTTAGGGGCGTCCAGGCCCCATATTTTTCCTAGAGCATCCGGTCCTCCCGCTCTTGGTTGCATCAGAATCTTTTTCACTGATTTCATAGTGAAGCGACCCTTCTGGTCAACACCCCACACCAATTCATCATCTACGTTCGTTATCCAAGCACCTGCCTTTTTTATCAGCTCCACACCCTGGTCATCAACCACCTGTTGGATCGTCTCCCAATCCCATCCATCTTCTTCATTCCAGAAATCTCTAACCAAGAACGGCTGCCTTCTATTACTAGCAAAGATGGCATGGTTAGTGAGTCTCTCATCACACCACCATGAGTCCCAGAAAGGGATATTACCTCTCCCAATCGACCATCTACAAAAAGGAAACATTCTAGGGAACATGTCCCATATCTTCTTCTAGAAAGGGGACCGACAACTACTAATCTTTAAGTGATTAGGATAGTTTCCGGACCTGCCTGTTGCAAGGTTAGCATACTTATCTCTGCAAAAAGATGCCCACAAAGTCTCAGTATTGACAATTTCCCAGCACGCCTTAGCAACAAAGGCATCATTAATCATCTTCAAGGAAGTGAGACCAAGACCCCCATCTATCAGCGGCGTAGCAACTCTTTCCCATCCGATCCATGCTTTTTTCTGGTGATTCTCCCTGTCCGCCCATAGAAAACTCGAAATTTTTTTCTCTATACGCTGGATGATACCTGTTGGGATTCCCACCGCCGCTGCTGTGTAGACAGTAATGGACGACAACACATGAGAAACCAGTAGTCTTCGTCCTACAAAAGATAGCAATCTAGATTTCCATGCAGCCACTTTAGAGTTCACTTTTCTAACAAGAAACTCGTAGTCAAGTAATTTTGTCCTTCCTTTAGAAATCGGTATGCCCATGTAAGTAAAAGAGCGAGTCACCTTCTCCACTCCAAAGCCCTTTTCTATGTCATCTGCCTTTGCTTGATCATACCCCCAATCACACAAATAGATTTATGTCTATTGATTCCCTGACTAGTTGCCTTTTCATATAACTCGAGTGTGCTTCTAACTGTATTGATTGTCCACTAGTCTGCATTGAAGAACATCAGAAGATCATCAGCATAGAGAAGCATTTGAGGCGCCACCCCATATCCTCTTGTACAGAAATTGGCAATGGACCGATCACTCTCCAATCTACTAATCCTTCTGCAAATAAGTTCCTCAAAGATAATGAACATGAATGGTGATATAAAATTACCTTGCTTTAAGCCTCTTCCAATCTGAAAAAAACCAGCTGTATCCCCACCAATAGTAACCGTAGCCCATGTGTGTTTAAAGAAACTCATACATAGATCGATCACCTCAGGTAGAAATCCAAAAGCAGCAAGACATTTACACATCACCTGCCAATCCACTATGTCATATGCTCTTGACATATCGAACTTAACCACAACATTAGGAAATTCCCGACCTTGATTGATATCATGCATCAACTCTCTAGCCAGCCTGACATGATGAGTAATATCATTCCCTTTCAAGAAAGCTCCCTGTGGATAGGATATGATCTGGGTCATCAATGGAGCCAACATGTTACTAAAGATTCTCGCAAGAATTCTTAGGGTCAGATTCTCAATCGAGATAGGTCTGAAATCAGCGGATAACTTCTTGGGAGAGTCGACCTTCGGAATAAGGAGGATTATACAGCAGAACAAACCTCTATGACACATATGTCCTCTAAAGAAACCATCTGCCAGAGCGAGGAAATCATCTCTGATAATATGCCACGCAGCTGAAAAGAAAGGTAGAGTAAACCCATCCGGCCCAGGGGCTATATTTGGGTCCATTTCCTTCAATGTTCTCAGAATCTCATCCTCATGAGGGGTGGCCGTCAGAGAGAAGCTATCATCTGTCGAGATAGTCTGTGGGATGTCCTGTAGAAACTATTCTAAGGCAATGCCATCTATCTAAACTTCCTCATTGTATTGTTGCTGGTAATGTGTCGCCGCCTTCTCCACCATCTCAGCAGGGTTCATTATCATAGTACCATCAGGCAGTGTCAATGCATTTAGCCTTGCATGTCTTCACCTAGTTTTGACCACCGAATGATAAAACTGAGTGTTGCGCTCACCATCTTTTAGCCAACTAATTTTGGCCTTCTCCCTCCAAATAGCCTCTTCCACATCTAGCAGCTGCTCAAGCTCATTCTCTGCAGTCTTTAAGTTTGACTCATTGAGTGGAGTGGGATTTTCATCAAATGCAGCCTGTGTAGTGAACACCACGTCCTCTAAATCTTTGATACGTTGATTATTGTCTCCAAACTTTATCTTACTCCAGGCCCTGAGAGCACCTCTTACTTTCTTCAATTTATGATAGAAAACGAATGATGAATTTCCCACAACTCTCTCTTCCCAGATCTGCTCAACAATCTTCAAACATTTAGCCTCCCTTAGCCATGTCGACATGAATGAGAAGTGAGCTTTCCTATCAGTAGTAGCCTGTGCACCCAGTATAGTTATAATAGGGCAGTGATCCGACACCCGAGATCTAGTAAGGTGTATAGAACGAGTCGTGGGTTTCTCTGCAAACCATGCTCCATTCATAAGAACCCTATCTAACCTCTCCCAAACAGTAGGCGTGAGTATCTGTTTGTTAACCCAAGTAAACCGGCTTCCTTCAAAAGGCACCTCCTTCAAGAGAGCATCAACAATAATAGCATTGAATTCAAACATTTCCTGATAAGTTGGAGCATTTCCCCCACGTTTCTCCTGGGCCTCTCGCACAACATTAAAATCCCCTGCTATGATCCATTTCATATCACCTATTTCAGCAGACATGATGATAATCTCTTCCCAGAGATCTCTCCTGTGGGCACAATCACAACTTGCATACACCGCCGTAACAAAGAAGAATGAACCATCTGAGGCCTCACATCTAACAATAATGTGTTGTCTATGTCTTCTAAAAATCACTGGCTTTAGGTTTAGGTCCACATATACCCATATCTTACCTTCCTCTATATGGTTGTCAGCCACCCAATCTAGGCGTACCACATCTAACAGCTCAGCAGCCTGTTCAGCATGTAAGAAAGGTTCAAAGAGGCAAACAATGTCCGGTTTGAATCTGCTACAAAGTCTCCTCAACACCCTTCTTGTTGGGTTGTTTGCAGCCCCTCTAATATTCCAGAAAATTGACTTACTGTCCATATGAAAAGAAAACTACTCTTCTCATCTCAGTCACTGTCAAGTCAGTGACTAAACCTCCACTCATCCTCATCTCTATAATCAACGTAGGCAACATGTCTCTCGTCCTCTGAGTGTCTCCTCCTAGAGCTATCACACCTGGTATAAGCACATTCTTGGATAGTGTTGCGTCCCCGATCAGTAAACTCAAATCTCCTCGAGCTAGATCTGTATCTTCTTCTATATGTTCTTCTACGTTCTCTGTCACGGGCATCCTAAAAGTGTATAAAGTCCTCCAACCTTCTATTTGAAAGGAATTGTCTGTTGCCTTCTCGATCAACTATAACTCTTCTCAGAGATCTATCCTCTCTTTGACGTTGTCTGTCCGGAGATGGTCCCCGTGATCTAGGTCTCTCCACCAGAGACGGCGGTCTAGTAATCACTGTAGCCTCTGAAACAGGTCCTTCCCTATTCTTTTTCACAACGAGAGCTTCTCTTGGTATTCCATATTCACCGCCAGCTTCAGTAAGGATAGAGTCTTCTGCACCCATTTTTCCTCTAGCTACCATGATAAGATGAACTGAGGCCCTCCTCGATCCGTATGTAAGGGATACGAATTGCGGTACATCTTCACTAAAGGCCTCCACAAGCATGAGTATACCTGATAGATCATCTTCTCCCTTCTACCAGTCTGATATATGTATTAGTTTACCAAACGATTTGACAATGGCTGTAATGGATTCATCATCCCGGCACACCATGGGAAGGTCTGCCACCCAAAACCAGAAGACTTCTTTGCAGCAATGTCGCTCCCCTCCAATCATGTGCCTCGTGTCAATCCTAGACCCTCTAAAGGTAGGTACCCCTTTTGCCGCATTTTCCTTTGCTTCGTTGGGGCAAGAGAAAAAGGCAATCACTTTTCTGTCTGCAAAACGATATAAGTCCGCCTCACATGGCCAACATTGTCTTAAGAATGGGTAGAGAGCCGTCCATGATATTTCACTGGGCCAAGAAATCTCCACCGCCCTCTCAAGAGCAGTGATCTTGCTTCTTCTCATATCGTCATCAGGGCCTATATCCACCGAAATCCTTTTTGGGATGTGATGTGGTGTACCCCTAGCTGGTCTTCCTGACGGTAGCGGAGGGAACATCGTTCTTGACATTATATCCGATACTCTAGCCTGAGAAAACATCTGATCAACTAGGGTTTATGTGTTGCAACTGTTGACTTGAGAGTTATACATTGTTCATATTTTGATAATGACTTAAACATTCCTTTCATATGTATCTCATATGTTTGTTTGAGATTGATTTTAGGTATTAGCTACATGAAAAAGATCAAAATATACAAGTCCTAGCTTGTCCAAGTTCAAGTCATAGGCAATGCAATGCACTTTTATGGAAATCACTCCAAACCACCTTATAATATTTATGTAATCATTTGTATTGATGATATGACTTGTAACTTAGATGAGAAAAATCAGGGATAGTTAATTCCATCGCTTGATCACTTAAAAATCATTTTGAAAATTTTGTCACAACACTTTAATCGGTCGAGTTTGGATCTCGACTGATCTGTGAT
Source organism: Alisma plantago-aquatica (assembly GCA_963693085.1). Taxonomy (NCBI): domain Eukaryota; kingdom Viridiplantae; phylum Streptophyta; class Magnoliopsida; order Alismatales; family Alismataceae; genus Alisma; species Alisma plantago-aquatica. Next base: position 727,559,043 of record OY856411.1, on the reverse strand, counting down.
GGATTTTTGGAAATGGTTGCATCAGTCGAGTTGTACACTCACAAAACTCGATTGAACAACTTTCTGACCAATGTTATTTTGGTTGATCGGTTGAGTTACCCCAGGACAAACTTGACCGATAGTTTGAAAATTGGCTTTGTCGGTTAGTGGATCGGTCGAGTTGTCTTTATTGAAACTCGACTGAATGCACAGTACAAAAAATGCAAAAAAGTGATTGCAACCATTGGAGAATTGTTAGAAACAAAAATAGATCCATTGCAAGTTGTAAAAGGGATATTTTATGTTCTTAAGTGATCCCACACTCAAAGGAACACCCTCAGCTATAAATAGGACCTCTTGGAATTCATTCCAAGGTTGCTCATTCATGCTATCCTTGGTCCTTGCTATAGTTGAGTGTGCTATAACCCTTTGAGCCCATTTCTCTCTCTCATTTACAAAGCATTTCATGATTATGAGTGAGTTAGGCATGTTGTAAGAGAGATACCTCATTGTTACTTTATAAATCTCTCCTTCCTTCCATCTTCCCAATCCCCTTTTTCAGAGAGAAAAGGTTGAAGTGATCTTCTTCAAGTGAAGGAGGAGTTGTTCTTCTTCTTCAAGGCTGAAGAAGGTGTGAAGATCTTCTGCAAGTGAAGGAGAAGGAGAAGGACAAGGAGGAAGATCCAAGAAGAGTGGGTAATCCCTTCAAGGCCAAAGACTTGATGCAAGTGTGGGCAAGTCCTTGTTGAAGGCTGAAGACATCTTGATGCAAGTGGGTAAGTCCTTGTGTAGGTGGAAGACTCTTGTATTGGATAGGTATGCCCTTATATGTAAATGTGGTCTTCTTGTATGTATTATAATGGAATATAAGTATACATGGGTTGCAAAGTCCTAGAGGTTGACCTCTCTAGGTAGTGGATTGACCGTGTCCTAGTTTGGAGATTGGAACCACTCTAAACACCTTGTCCAAGTGTATGTTTCAATCTCTCTCTCCCTTGCTATGCTTATTTAGATAGGAGTTCAACTTCACTCTTATAATTTGGTTTCAATTGATATAATTTGAAGGTATAACTATTCTTGTGCAAGTTTTGATGCTCCATTCACCCCCCTCTAGAGCCCTAGATCCAACAAGTGGTATCGGAGCAAGGATCTTCTCCAACAAATCTCCTACGAGACGAGAAGATGGGTGAGAACATACTTAGTTCCCTCAACCTAGAGGGAGGCTTCTCCATGGTTATACACTCTAGGTAGTGTCTAAAACACCATGGACTCCTTCATGGTCACAGTTGCGACCCTCCTTGGGAGTACCATCCATCACCATCTCCTCCTGGTCGAGACAAAGCACCTCCACAAACCCTAGGTCGAGACAACTAATACTAGGTCATCCATCTCGACCTAAGACCACCCTAGACTTCCTAAGTCGTGACCCTACACTCTAGAGGAGGTGTCTCAACCATGACACCCTCCAAAACAAGCCTAGGTCACAACCCATGTTTGAGACAACCCAACAGACACATGGGTCGAGACATCCAACATGCATGGAAACCCTAATCACCCTAAAGGTGCCAACTCCTTAACTAGAGCTCAAACAAGGCACCCTACTCTTTATTTCTCCTATAGATGATGTCAAGAAAGAGAGGGAACACTCTAGAGTTGGAAAATTGCACATCAACCCCCTACACTGGGTAATTTGTAATTTGCACCAAAACTAGCACAAAAAGCACAAACAACCTCCAAACAAGCTCAAACTAGAAACTTAAGCACACCACAAGACCTAATTATATCTTAAAATATTAGAAAAAGGTTATAAGCACATAACCAAGCCAAAGAAAATAGGGTTACCCTAAAACTCAGGTCAGGGTCCTTACACATTTGATATTGAAATGATCCATTAAGTAACATTGAGGGACCTATATGCAAATATTATTTGAAGGAAGAGAGAGGCTCATTTAAGAACAAGATATTCACTGTGGTGACTAAATAGTATCAAAATACATAATATTTGGACAAAATAATTGAATGGGACCTGGAATGAGGAAAAATTGCATGTTGGTGCATGAATTTCATAAGAATTAGATGAATAGCAAATATGAATGCAACTTTAGCTAAAGCAATTTTATTTGAGAGGACCGTGTCTACTAGTTCAAAATTTATTATGGTACTAGAATTCGGTAATGTTACAAGAGTCATAGGTTGTTGGGTTATACTCTAGGCTGTTGTAACATAGGTAGTAGTCATCCATTTATTACTATTGTAAAAGGTCTGGCTACTAGCGAGCAATATCGGAAAAATTAGGTTGTCTATTTGTAACATAAACATAAAGAGTGGAGTAACACTAGCATCTATGTTTCTTATATATTATTAAGTTCCAAGGTTAATTTTAATGGAAAGAAGATTTTGTGTTTTCCAAATGTGTTGATCTTTGATATATTAATTACAAAATTGTTAGTTTCAATCTATTAAAGTAATTTAAGCACCATTTACTCCTCCGTCCCCTTGGTGAGGTGGCCCATTACTACATGCCTTGTATTATCCTAAAATGTTTAGTATTAAATAAAGATTATTGATATACAACAAACTATTGACAATAGGCTTTACACCTCAACCTCAGGTCACATAACAATATTAAATCCAACTGTAATGGTACTGAGGAGACACACTTATATAGTGCTAAAAAAAAGCACACCGCGAGGAGACAAACAGACATAGCTTGGAACTATATAACCTCACCCACCTACTCACTTTAGCCACTTCTTGGTTCTCTCCCACTCCACACCACACACCCAGGTTTTGTTGTGCCCACACTGATGTTTCTTCCAGGTGGTCGTCGTACCTAGCCGTCGTTGCACCCAAGTGTCATCAACCAAGCCATTGTGCCCAGTCTGCCTCCCCCACACCTAACTCGCCAAGCTACCTTTGTGACTAGCCCCCCACCATGCCTCCTCCTTTGTAGAGTATCAATGTGGAATTAACACCGTGCCCTTACCGTGGCCACAAAGTCTCCTCCGCCATCAACCTTCACCAAGAAAACAACACCTCACCACCACCACCTCCGCCACCGACCATCAACATATCAACAACACCACATCGGTGTCATTCTCATGATGCCACTACACCTACGCCTCCATATATGTTGTCGCCCTGTTGTTTCTATTGTGCATGTGAAGGAGGCCACCTAGAACACTCATCGATGCTATCATTTTTAACATTTTCCATTGTTGGTCATTTTTTTAATAGAACACATTGTTATGGGTATTCTAAGTCTAGTTGTTGATAACTTCTGGTACTGTCTTGAAGATCTTTATGTACAACTTTTGGACTTAACATGAAATGTGTAAAAATATGACTACGATAGTTAAGGCACTACATGTCGCTTGAAAGTGGAGGGAAAATGAAAAAATATTTAGACTTTAAAAGGAGCTATTTTGTATGTAGAGAGAGAATAAATGTAAGTGGTTGAGTGGTGGGTGAGAGACATTATTATCTTTGTTGCAATAGTTGCATGCATGAAACCATGCAACCGCACTAGTAGGCTTCTCGTCTTAAAGACTGTGTCACAATGTGCTATACACTTTTTGATATTTAGTCGTTATATACTTTGCACTCTATTGGATACATTTAAGTATTGATTTATGACTTGAGTGGTTAAGACACTATATGCCGCTTGAAAGTGGAGGGAAAATAAAAAAAAGATATTTTGAATCTAAAATGAGTTGTTATGTATGTAGAGAGGGAATAAATGTAAGTGGTTGATTGGTGGGTGAGCGAAATTATTGTCTCTATTGCATTAGTTGTATGCATGAAACCATGAAGCCGCACTAGTAGACTTCTCTCCTTAAAGACTATGTCACACTTTGGTACACATTTTTTGGTATTTTGCCTTTATGTACTTATGTATTGGATACATTTAACTATTGATTTTTTTACTTGACAACAAAATGTATAGAAATATTATTTTGATTGAGTCATACATATAGTCACAAAATGGAGGGAAAACATTTTCATATATTTTTGTTTACAAGAACACACTATGCTAGGTTATAATTAGTCCATTTGCCTATGAATTTCAATACAACCTTGATCATAATTGAGCACTCCTTGTGAACTTAACAATAGAATGTGTTGACTTGAGAGTTATACATTGCCCATATTTTGATAATGACTTAACCATTCCTTCCTATGTATCTAATATGTTTGTTCAAGATTGATTTCAGACTTTAGGTACATGAAAAGGATCAAATTACACAAGCCCTAGCTTGTTTAAGTTCAAGTCAAAAGTAATGCAAGTGTTCATTTTGGGAAATCACTCCAAATGACCTTAGATGATTTTTGTAATCACTTGTATTGATGATATGACTTGTAACTAAAATGAGAAAAAATCAAGGAGACTTAATTCCAACATTTGATCACTCAAATGTCAATTTAGAAAATTTGTCACATGTTGTTTATCGGTCGAGTTGGAAACTCGACTGATCTAGTGATGGATTTTCTAGATTGACCAATCGGTTGAGTTGTACACTCACAGAACTTGACCAATCGATCAATTAAGAAAAACTGATTTTGACTCATTGGTCTAGTTTCTTAGAACAAACTCGACTGATAGTTTGAAAATTGGCTTTTTCACTTAGAGGATCGGTCGAGTTATCTTTATTGAAACTCGACCGAATGTACTGTATGGAAAATGCAAAAAAAGTGATTATAACTGTTGGTGAGTTGTTTTGAGAGAGAATAGATCCGTTGTAACTTGGAAAATGGCTATATTTTGCCCTTAAGTGATCCCAAACTCAAGGGAACACCACCAGCTATAAATAGGACCCCTTGGAGTTCATTCTAGGTTTGCTCATTCATGTTATTCTAAGTCCTAGCTATAGTTGAGTGTGTTGCAACTCCTTGAGCTCCTTTCTCTCTTTCATTTACATAGCATTTCGTGATTGTGAGTGAGTTAGGACAGTTGTAAGAGAGCTACCTTCATGTGCTTGTAAAGCTCTCATTCCATTCCATCTTCCCTACCCTCTTTCTCAAAAAAGAAAAGGTTGAAGCAAGCTACTCTGAGTGAATGTTAAGTTGTTGCAGTTCTTCTTCAAGGTTGAAGAAGAGGTGAAGATTTTCTCTAGGTGAAGGAGAGGGGCAAGGACAAGATTCAAGAAGAGTGGGAAAATTCCTTCAAGGCCAAAGACTTGATGCAAGTGTGGAAAGTCCTTCTTGAAGGCTGAAGACATCTTGATCAAGTGGGTAAGTCCTTGTGTAGGTGAAAGACACTTCTCATGAAAAGGTAAGTCCTTGGATGTATGGTGGTCTCCTTGTATCTCTTATGAATGAATATAAGTATACATGGATTTCAAAGTCCTATAGGTTGACCTCTCTATGTAGTGGATTTACTCTATCATAGTTTGGAGAGTGGAACCACTATAAACCACCTTATCCAAGTGCATGTTTCAATTTCTCTCATCCTTTCTATGCTTGCTTAGTTAGGACTTCAAATTGCTCTTAAGATATTGGTTTTGATTGATATAATTTGAAGGTATAGCTTATCTTGTGAGAATTTGAAGTTATATGCACCCCTCTATATCCCTAGATCTAACAAGTGGTATCAGAGCAAGGATCTTCTCTAACAATCTCCAACGAGATGAGAAGATGGGTGACAACTTACTTGGTTCACTCAACCTAGAGGGAGGCTTTTCCATGTGTCCTCAGGTCTTCGACAACACCAACTTCCTCTATTGGAAGAGGCGTATGCAATTCTACATTCAAGGCATGAAATTTGATATGTGAAAGGTGATGGTCACACCATACAAGGAGCCAACCATAGTTGTTTCAACTTGGAATGAAGCTATAGTAAAAGAAGCCCATCTCAATGCCAAAGCCATAAGCATCCTCTATGTAGCCCTTACCCCAATGGAGTTCAACTGCATCTCATCTTGGGACACCGCCTATGAGATTTGGGATAAGTTGTGCATTACCTATGAGGGCATAGAGCAAGTTAAGGAGGCTAAGATATACATGTTGAACAACCTTCTAGAGAACTTCAAGATGGGCAAGAAAGAAGGGATTTTAGAAATGTACTCTAGGCTAAATCATCAATGGCCTAGCTACTTTGTGCAACACTTTGGATAGAGGCGTAATCAACTCCAATATCTTAAGGAATCTACCAAAGATATGAGAGTCAAATGTGACCTCCATTGAAGAAGTGAGGATCCTTGGTGACTTCCCAACCGAAGAGTTCATTGGAAACCTCCAAGCTAATGAGCCAAGGCTTGACAAGCAAGAAGAGAAAGAAGCCAAGAAGATAAAACATAGTGCTTTCAAAGCACAAGTGGAGGTGGTCATCCTTCAAAAACAACTTTCTTTCCAGACATATCCCTCCTCCTCTTGTGAAGATGACGACCCTAGTGAGCATGAATCCAACTACACAAAGGGCAACACTTCAAGGGAAAACAATGCTCCTCCTCTACTCTTAGATGCTACAAGTGTGGACAAAAGGGACACTATAAGAGTGAATGTCCCAAATCAAGAAAGTCACACCACAAGGGCAGCTCCAAGAAGGAGGAAGAGTACAAGAAGGATAGCAAGTACAAGAGGAAGGAAAAGAAGGAGAAAAGACACAAGAATGCATCTCATGCAACTTGGGAGGAATCATCCTCAAGTGGCTCTAGCTCCGAAGAAGATGGAGAGTGCCACCTCACACTCATGGTCTCTAATAGTGAAGAAATTGGTGTGGTAAGTGAGGTAAGATTGCATGAGTTATCTAAGGAAACTCTTATTGATATGCTTGTTTCTACCCATTCTTCTTTTTCCAAATGTAAATATAAAAGAAAAAGGTTAGGAAAAATTATTGATGATTTGTACGCTAAACTTGAAATTCTTGAGCTAAATGAGAAAACTCATCTTGAGAGCATTGATAACTTGCAAGGTCAATATCTTGATCTTGAGATCCAATACAATGGAGTTGAAGTAGAGAATGGTGTTTACCTTAAGAACATTGAAACTCTTAAGGAAGATAACCAAAAGTGCCTAAATGAGCTTGAAACTCTTGAAACTAAAAATGTTGAATTTAAGCTCATTATTGATGCTTGTAGGATGAGAGGGATGTTTATCTTAAGGAAATTCAAGTTCTTAAATCTTAAAATGCTAGGTTGCTTAGTCAAGTTAATGATTTATCTTCTAGACCTATCTTGCCTAGTAATGATATTGCTTCTATTTATCTTGAGAAAGATTCTTATTTGACTAAAGCCCTCTATTCGGAGGCCGACCTTGTTCATGCTAGAGATGATATATGTTACAACCCCAAATTTTGGGTTCTTTTGGTGAGAAATGTAATTTCTCCTATTAAAGATATTTGAAAAAATAATGATATAATTTGTTTTGAATAAATAGAATTCGTTTACAATAGCCTTGTTGGTTGTTTTTTGGGCTTTATTGGCTATTGGGCCCAATAACAAGGATAAGACAAAAGAAACTCCATTATTAATAAGAAATGGAGAAAAGAAAGATGTAGAAACCTTTAGAAGGCAAAAGAATATAATTCAAAAGTGGATTTTATGCCTCTTGGGTTCCTTGGGTTCCAAGGAGTCCAAAGTTACAAAGATAATGCAACAAGAAAAGAAAAGATCAATTAAATATTTCTTTATTAAGAAAGAAATTGAAAACAATGATAAAATATGGGAAATAAGTGGAAAGAAGTATAATTGAGTTATCTTTGGTGGATTTTCGTATCCATAAGGTTCCTAATGTTAAAAAGGAATTCCAATAAGGAAAATAAAAAGAGAGATAAAGAGAAATCCTCAAAAAGAGATATTTTAATAAAGAAATAAGTAAGATAATGAGAAATAATGGATATAGATGCATCTAGAAGGATAATGAGTATCCACTAAAAAGGATTTTGAAATATTAGAGTTTCTTGGGGTCCAAGGAGCCCCAATGGAGAAAAAGAAAGAGAAAATACCAATAAATGCAAAAAAGAGGATAATGTGATACATAATTAATGAATTAAAAGGATATAGTTTACCAAAAGAAAATATAAAATTGTACCAATGGATTAAAAGGCAAACATAAAGAGAATAAGAGAGAGAATTTTCGAATTCCTAAATATCCAAAGAATATAGTTTACCAAGGAGATAAATAGGAGAGATAAGATTACTTCTCATTGAAGGAATCAAATTCCTATTGGAAAAAGGCTTTGTTTCTTCGTGGGCAAGCATGCTGGGCCATGGCTACCCTCCTCTATAAAAGGATAGAGCCCATGGCTAAGCCGAAGGAGAGTTCCATGCATCCCTCTCTTCTTCTTCTTCTTCTCCTTCTTTGAAAGTAAACCCTAGCCAAGAGAGTAGATCGATCCGGAGGGCCCCGAGAAGCTGCGATGGGTCTCGATGGAGGCACGAAGCTCCCACGACATTAACATGATGCTTGGTGGAAATCCCCTCACCCTAACCTACGTGCAGCTGTAGCCGTATGGCTGCAACGACAGCCACACATTGCAGGTCGAGTGCTCTTGAACAAGCCACCTAGGCTACAAGTTGAGCGGCGCCCCAGCTGCGGCGAGATGTGGCAGAGCTAGGGGAACGATCAGCGGCGGTCATCGGGCCCTGGTAAAGGAGTGGGCAGCCCCGCAAAGGGCTGCCATCGGCGGCCGTCGTGGCTGATCCAAGATTGAAGATGACCCATGGTCATTGGACTATTTTGCCCATCTGCGGGCTGAAGGAACAACAACTTAAACAAGGGCGATAACGTAAATGCATTATGTTTCCAAATAGGCAACTGTTACAACCCCAATTTTGCATGTATTGATTTTATGAATTTGGACTTAATTGAAAAGGTTGCATGCTTTGCTTCAAAGAAGGGATTTCTTTGCAAAATCTCCCTTTTGATAGGAATTTCGTGGTTCCTATTAATATATTAACCCAATAATGGATATAAAGGAGAAGAAAAGAAGAAAAGTCCAAATAATTGAAAAAGATAAAAGATAATGGATGTTAAGCAAAGTATTCTTGAGAAATACTTGGAAATATCTAGAAAGTGGCATTAATGGTCACAATTGAATAAAATTCGTTTACATATGTTTTCTAATAAAATAAATATGAAAAGAGGAAAAATGAAAGGAAAGATAAAGAGAAATCCTTAAAAAGAAATATCTTAATAAAGAAATAAGAAAGATAATGAGAAATGAAGAATGTAGATGCATCTAGAAGGATAATAAGCATCCTTCAAAAAGGATTTCTAAATCATAGGATTCCTTGGGTTCCAAGGAGTCCAAGTTGCAAAGATAATGCAACAAGAAAGAGAAAAGATTAATTAAATATTGCTTTATTAAGAAGGAAATATGAAATAAGGATGAAATATAAGAAATATGTGGATATATGGATAATGGATCCATCTTGTATAAGTTTTCAGTTACACATGGTTTCCAACGGTAAAAGGAACCCAAATGTAGAAAATAGAAGATTAAGGGAGAGAAAATATGCTTAAAATATTCTTTATTAAGGGATAACTTGAATATAAAGAAAAGCATCTCATACTTTCAATTTTGAGTTTCAAATTTGGTACATACGTGGATTAAGTCATCATATACTTTCCTTTAAATTTTGGTATTAAAAGGATAAATGGTTTGAGAGATATGAATTTTACAAGTTTCCTAAAGTGTAAAGGATAACATTAAATGTAGCAATTGATGTTCTAATACGAGGCTTTCTAGCAGTTGGATCCAGATCCAATGGTAGCTACTTTTCATTTCAGATTAGGAAAAAGGGAACAATATAATGTGAAATCAATTTGTTAGATCGCTTTCCCTGATCCACTAGGACTCTTGGAGAGTGGATAATTGATCTTGGGAGATCAAATCGGACTGGATAAACCCTTTGGTCCCCCTATTTTGTACGGCTTTGAGAGTTCCTCAATGGAGCCAGACTCCATGGACTCTGCCCAGTAGTCAATCTATAAAAGGGGATTTGTCCCCTCTTCATAGCCTATAACCGTATACAGGATGGTACATGTGAGTTCGAGGGACCATCCCAAAACCTCGCTTAACCCAAAGAACCAAACTTGGAGAGGGATCGCTGACCGACCAGAGGTCTGCGTCAAGGAAGCTGAAGCAGGAGGAAGGTCGGCGGTGTGCGAGTATAGCTGGCGGAGGCAACGTCCAAGAGTGCGGCAGGGCCTTGGAGTGCCTATGCGGTGGTTCTGGGGAGGAAAGGAGGGTGCCGCGGGAGGAATTGGAGGCTGCTACCAACCTGGTTCGCCATCCTCTGTTTTACAGAGTAAACAGAGGAGGCACTCTGCGTCCCGTGAGAATGAAGGGGGCGACCAGTACGGGCAACCATGTACATAGCTAATCGGATCCATAGGATGATCCACGAGCATGGGATTGCAAGAAAAGGAAATTAAAGTACACATGGCGATCTCCGATTGGTCAAGGGTAAGTGATTTTGTCAACATCTTAATTAATTATTGGTAACTCAGATCTGGACATGTTATATATGAAAGTTTATTAGAAAAATTCAAGGAGTGCAATAAAAATATAATTGAGGCCTAAATATTCTTGCAATTTGAAAAGTGTATAAAGTTATCATCTTTAATAGTTTAATTAAAGGAAAACCCTTAGAATTAATGATAGTTGGATATAATGATGTTCTCTAAATGTTTTCAGTGAATATTAACCTTTTGATAATAAAAAGGATGATTTATATCTAAAGAGATGATCTTTATGCATAATGGGCTTAATATAGGGTTTCATATACCTGAGTATGCATTAATGGGCTTAGAAACCCTAATATAGGAGAATATGTCTTTTAATGGTTTGAATTGTATAAATCTATGAATAAGACGGAGTTATGTTGTTACAAATCCAATTTGAGTATAAAAGATCATTAATGTGGATAATTTGGAAATTAGGGTTTCCTAGTATATAATAGTGAAATTAATGATAAATTAGGGGTTGCTAACCTAAAATATGTGAAATATAGTAGTTAGGGTTCCTTTGAGAATGGAACTATAATTCTTTGTTGAGCTGTCAATTCAAAGGAACATGAACATGATAATTGGCCTTAATAACCGTTTCATGACTTAAAAGGATAAATATGGTAGTTTTAGTGTAAAAGAGGCATATTGGACTTAATTGACTTTTAATTGTGCCTATGATGTTGAAATTAGGGTTTGTGGACTAAAAGAGCATTAAAAGTGATAAATGCATAATGAAGGCTAAAACCCTAATAAAACCCTAAAGTTGACCTAGGAATCCTAAGGTGGAATCCAAGTCAATCTCGAGAATGTTTTGAATAAAACAATGACACTTGGATGTTATGCATTAATTTCAGGATATTGATGATTGCTTGATTGATTGTTTTTTTTTTGGTGTGAAGCGACGTGTTACTTTCTATTAGGCTAAGACATAAGCTGTACAAAACGGGCTCTGGACAGAGTATCCAAAGACCACCAAAGAAAGATGCCCACATAAGGGCAGAAAATAAAACCTACCTACCAACAAAAAACAAAACCAGGCCCTAGACAGAGTGTCCAAAGACCCCAAAGAAAGATGCCCACACAAGGAGAAAACAAACTACCATCCTACCTACCAAACAAGAAAACACCAAGACACTGCTGTACAAAAGATCAAAACAGCTAGCTGCCACAACTGTAAGCATCATTGCAAGCTTTTTTCCAAAGATTGACATGGATGCACCGACTTCCTGCTAGCATTCTACTGTTTCTTTCAGTCCATAACTGATAAAGGACAGCAGGCACGACCATCTTCTTTTCTCCTTGAATATTAATAAGGTTTACAGCAGAGTCAGGCCTCTCCCCAAATTTCTGCTTGTAGAACTCTCAAACCTCAGAGCTAAATGAACAGTGAAAGAAAAGATGCTCAGTGACATCCTCATTCTCCTGACATAGCGGGCACCTGGAAGCAAGGTGATACCCCACCTTCTTAAGGAATTCGGAGCTAGGTAAACGTTGAAGGAATAACCGCCATAGAAAACAAGCCCAATTTCTAGGCACTTTACCATTCCAAATCCACTTCGACCACAAAACTCGATCCTTAGATTTTCTGAAGATCTCCCACGCATCTCTGACCTTGAAAACATCACCCTTCCTAAAAGTAATTTTATCCATCCCTTCAAAAACACCAACAGGAAAGCCATTTAAAATCCTCATAACCTTCTCAGCCCCTCTGATATCCGTATAACACCACCTTCCTTCCACTAAACAAGACTTCACTTTACAATTTTCACCTCTCCCAAACCTGATCATTTGTTGATTGTCACATAATTCCAGCAAGGTTTTCTTCTTCGGTAACCAAGGGTCCTTCCACAATAGAAAACAACTCCCATCTCCTAAGCAAAAATCCACATTATGTTTGAGAACTTCTCTGTACTTCAAAAGCTTCCTCCACAACCATGAAGAGGAAGATTTGCTCTCCACAGCACAAACAGAGCTATTCTGAATATACCTTTCATGAATCCATTTAACCCACATGGATTCCTTGTTTCTAGCCACATCCCAAAGGTTTTTAAGTAATCCTGCTTTGGACCAATCCTCTATCCGTCTAATACTCAAGCCACCTTCAGCACGAGGCAAGCATATATTCTCCCAAGACACCGTGTGCAAATGCTTTTTATTTTCATTATCATTCCACAAGAAGTCCCTCATAATCTTCTCCAATTCCAACACAACACCTTTCGGCAAAGGGAAGGCTGCAGACCAAAACAGATGATAAGACGACAAAGTAGAAATCACAAGCTCCACTCTACCAGAAAATGACAGAAGTTTACTTTTCCAAGCATCAAGTTTACTTCTCAACTTATCCACAATCGGATTGCAAAGAGCTTTGGTAAGTCTTCCAGTAAATAGGGGCAAACCCAGATATCTAACAGGCAAAGAAGAACAAGGTATCTTCAGCACAACACTCAACTTTTCCTTATCCGAAACCCCCTTACTGAAAAAAACTTAGCTCTTGGCTTTATTAAGCCTGAGACCAGAGATCTGTTCAAACTGAGCAAACAAATCAGCAATACCCTTAACATTATCCATATTAGCTTTGGCAAACATAAGAAGGTCATCATCAAAAAGAATATGGGATACACCATAGTTAGCAGAGGCCATCAAATGATTGATTCTCTTTTCCTCCACATAACATTTGATAAGAGAAGATAGACCCTGCATAGCTAACACGAAGAGATAGGGTGCAAGGGGGTCCCCTTGTCTAACCCCATTACTCGCTTTAAAAGTTTTAGTTGGGACACCATTCACAACCACCTGAAAGGAAGCCAAGTCAAAACAAGAAGAGATCCATCTCAACCAACAAACAGGAAATCCCATTTTTTGCATAACAAACAACAGATATTCCCTTCTAACAATATCATAGGCTTTAGACAAGTCAACTTTTACACACATCTTCTCCACACCATGGTTAGGAAAAGAGCTCAGCAGTTCATTTGCAAGAAGGATAGCATCCCCTATACTCCTCCCCCTAATGAAAGTAGCCTAATTAATATCAATAAACTCATGTAACACCTCACTCAACCTGTTAGCAAGGATTTTGGTGATAAATTTAAAGATAACATTGCAGAGAGAAATTGGCCTGAAGTCCTTTAGCTTAGTCACCCCAGGAATCTTAGGAATCAACACAATAAAGGATTTGTTACATTCACCCAACATCTTCCCAGTTTCAAAAAATTTCAGAATAGCCTTCGTAATCTCCTCTCCAACTATATCCCAACAACTTTGAAAGAAACAAGCGTTCAACCCATCCGGGCCAGGGGCCTTATCACCATTATAGCTCTTCACCACTTTCTCTACTTCCTCCCTGGACACCTCTTTCCTCAAATCTTCAAAATGTTTAGTCGACAACAAAGGAAGGGTCCATCTTTCAGACCAATGAACCTCCGAGTGGTCAACAGAATTAAAAAATTTAGAAAAGTAATTAACCACATGATTTGTAATCTCAACAGGGTCTTTAAGAACTTTGTCCTCATCATACAGTAGACAAATGTTATTATGAACTCTTCTGGATCTTAACGCAACATAGAAGAATCTAGTATTTTTATTGCCTTCTTTCAGCCATAAAACCCGAGATTGCTGTCTCTCCAGACTTTCCTCATTGTTCATAGCAGTCAAAACTTCCTTATTGGCTTCAATAAGTTTCCTCTGTAATTCTTCATTCAGTGGCTGGTTATCCACCAACCTATTCAGAGCCAACGCCTTGTCCTCCAATTCCCTTGCTCTACTAGAGAAGTTCCCCACTTTCTCCCTGTTCCACTTGACCAACTCGGTAGTAACTCTATTAATTTTCCTATATACTTTCACCATAGGAGCACCACTACCAACATCAGAACACCAGGCCTCACGAACAACATCTTTGAAGCCCACTTGAGACACCCAAGCGTTGATAAATCTAAAAGGAGCTTTAATTTTTTTCTTCGTGTTCAGTTGCCAAACTAAGTTATAGTGATCACTGACAATGTTTGGAACAACTTCACCCCAAAGCGATGGGAAAAGGGATAAAAGGGTATCATCACACATACACCTATCAATTTTAGAAAAAGTACTTCTACCAGACTTGCTCTTACTGTCCCAAGTAAAAAAAATACCTTTAAAACTCAAATCCATCAAGCCCGTGTCCACCAAAAAGCCATTAAAGTCATCCATGCTTTTTCTTGAAGGTGGTCTTTTGCCAATCCTTTCAGAACTCTTTCTAACCACGTTAAAATCCTCTATCAGACCCCAAGGCTTCCCATTACACTGTAACACCTTCAGAGAATCCCACAAATTAACTCTATCAATATCACCATTGGCCCCATAAACAACTGAAAGACTGAACCTGATATCACCTACAGACACATCAGTATGAATAAACTGGTCCCCTTCTGCTTCTTTATTGATCTTAATAGCAGGATTTTTCTAAATCAGCAGAATTCTCGTATAAGAATAGAAAGAAGAATTGTCAATATAAGCAGTGTCTGGCCACAAAAACTCAACAACACCCTTCACCTCCTTACTTTCAAGTCTGGATTCCAAAATGATAAGAATATCAGGATTGTGTTTCCTCACCTCCTTGCAAACGCCATGGATCTTATTGTGGATACCCCTGACATTCCAAGACATAATTGACAGGGAACTATCCATTTGGAATAGGGGGTTCACCACCCACATCACCAATCTCCCCTGCTCCGTCACTCAGATTTGCTAACAAAGAAAATTTATTAGGGGATAACTGTATATTCCTTGCCACAGACACCAGCTTTGTAGCCACTCTCAGAGGGGATTTGAGTCTTCTTCTCTGTGTCTCCCATTCTGGTGAGGGATACAGAGTAATCAGAGTCTACTGTAAGGTTTGCAACTGTACTATTGGCCTCTCCTCTCCCACCACACTCACCAGACCATCCCCAACCAGGGTGATATCTTCCACTGCATCACTAAACACCTCCATTACCTCCTCGGTATCAGTATTACAAAGCTTTTTCTTTGGCACCCACACTTTTTTTCTCCCCGGAGGGTTCACAGTAGTCACCGGAGGTTTCTCCTTTTCCGCACAAAGTCCTGGCTCATGCCCAAAGTTGCCACAAGAAACACAAATACTCAGCCTCCATTCGTACTCAATTTTGATACTGTCCACCTGCCCATCTTCACATTGAAGCTCAATCATCTTAGGAAAAGTGAAATCCACATCTATCAGAACCTGTAACCTCGCATTCTCCAGCTGTGCAAGCTCTGATGTCAACACGTCTGTATGAAGAGGCTTCCCCAGAAACGAACCAATTTTCATGAACATTTCATCATCCCACAACTCCAAAGGTAGATCGAAGATCTTCAGCCATATCGGGATTTCTGTCATCTTCACTTTCTCTAAGGGCTCCCCCCTTTCCCACTTTTTAATGAGAAATGGTTTTCCAGCAATGAACCATGCCCCCCGTCCAGCACCATCACCAGGTCTTCCTCATTTGAGAATAGAAGAACCAAGAACCCTTTCCCCCTTGATTTGATCTCTACAGACCCTTTCACCTTCCACAGCTGAGCGAGAAATTGTACCAAGGATGGCCAGTGAGGATTCATTCCAACGATATACCCCGCCGCCGCCAAACTCCACTTCTGAAGATTTCTTTCTGCTATGGCTTTCGAGTAGAGTAGTTTACCATTTTCTACCTGGATCTCCACTTTCTTCAAGGGATTCTTCAGTGTATCCTTCTTCGCCACCAAATCAACATAGGATCTGGCCATGGACGATACCCCAACCACACCCGATCTATTACCCCCGAATTTCTGGGGTCCTTGATCTTTGCCACATTAGACAGATCTTCGAAATTCCCCACCTGCGGGGCTTCAGGCTGATCGGAACCTGACCTCGGGTCTGCTTCAATCAATGCCAGACTTGCCTCTTCACTCATCACTGGAATCGCCCTCGGGTTCGCCTCTTCTCTACTCATCGCATCTATAGTTTGCAAAATATGGACTTTTTTTTGATTGATTGTTCTTGAATATTATTTCTTGGACATCAAGTTTCTCTGGATCAGGTATGTGGTTACGCTTATGGTTAATCGATTTTGTTTCACGGTGATTCCCAGATGTTTTATCGGTTTCTTGAAAATAACTGCTTGGATGACATTTATTTCATGCAACTATAAAGTGACTATGATTATCACCATAAATGTGTATGCATGACTAGCTCAGATCGTGGTCCTCCTCTGTGGCTTTGCTAATGATGAAAAGGGTAACCTAGAACATGGCCTACTTGTTAAGTAGGACATCAGGTTATCATGAGTTAGAAATTGGGCTATCCACGTGTAGTGCCATGAGACTCTTTAGCACACCATGAGTTAAGGAGTGGGCTACCAATGGGTAGTGGCATGTGACTCAACCCTAGAAATTGATTCACCTATTAGGTAGGATCATGAGGGGTTTAATGGGGATCTACCATAAGAAAGGTAGCATCCAGGTCCACTGCAGGGACAACGCAGAGGCTAGGGTATGTATGGATTGAGCAGTTATGTTTAAAACGTAAATTTGTTTGTTAAATCATATTTGACAGCAATATGTTGTTACTGTTAATTGCACGATTATTGTTTCCCCCACATACTAGCATATTCATTTATGCTGATCGACATTTTGTTTGTCGGTGTTTTAGGTACAAGGTGAAAAGGACAAACAGTAAAGTGGCATATTGTGAAATTAAGAAATAAAGTGCAAGGAGGATTAGTTAGAATAGAGTCCAAATATGGATAGAAGTTAGATATCCAATTTTTTGAAAAAGGTATGTAAAGTTTTATTTTATTCCAGCTTTCAGTATAATCATGGTAGAATTTGATAATTATTATTGATTACTTGTCGAACCTATGATCCGGGAAATTGGGATAACGGCTCTGACCTCTTGGTCTCCCTTAATTGGGGGTTACCGGGAGGCGGGGTCATTACATTTGGTATCAGAGCATAGGTTCCTCATTTAATCTTTAATAAATATTAAATTTTACAAATTCCATAGAGCGGAGGGAGTTATTAGAGGATTTTTTGAAAGACAGATGTGTCTAGAAAAGGATCACGCCCGGTGGATGGCAAAATTTTCCTCCGCACCACTAGTCGGAATACGAGGACTCCCAGATCCGTGTGACTGCCTGGCCAATGTCTTAGGATCTGACTCAAAATATGATACCTTTATGACTCTCTCATCTTGTTCATCCCTTCTCAACTCTAATGTTGTTAAGGATTTTAAGGATTAGGGTCTTCTCTCTCTTCCTCACCCTCTTGAGGTATGGGTAAAATTGATAAGGTTTAAGGAATCCTTCACCAAATTAATGAAAATCATGTAAATAAGATGTCATGGTCATAAGCTTAATAGTTTAAGCGTAAACTAAATAATAGTTGCATGCTTAGGTCATATGACATAGGTTGTCATGCCCTCAGGAGAGACATGAGGTTAGACCTTCTTATCAGGAGAATAAGTAGAGAGAGTTAGTCTTGGAGGTAGAGACCTCCATTATAAGTAGAGACCTAGCACATCCTCTGAGGATGATGCTAACCCTAACCTTAAGTGGTGGTTAGAGAGAGATGGCATGATGAGTCAGATGCCATGTTCGACCATGTGTGTGAGCGGACATGCTTTCAGATGCCCATGATGATATGAGCCATGTGAGGTTGGATGACCTAGTGCCTTTGGCGACCCAACCCTGGGAAGGGTCATGCATGTTAGAGTGAAGGATAGCTCCTTTATTGTTGAGGTTAGTGAAGAACCTATAGAAACACTATGGGCTTATACGAGTAGGGCATAGCATGCACCTAGAGTACGTCAGTAGTGTGGGCAGTAGGTTGAAACCCTGGCCAGGAGTGTATGATGGATGGCTTATGAGATAAAGCATAAAGAGCTATGGATAATCTTGGGCAAACATAGGCTTCACCCATTTAGGGGTATGCTTGTAAGCTCGATCCACCTTCATGGAGGGAGGACCTCTAGTAGTAAGGCTGTTTGTAGGGTTAGCTCTAGAAAGAGAGAGAGCATGACCCAAGCAAGAAGGTTGGAGGCTTAGACTCTGAGATATGAGGAATAGTGAGGAGTTGAGGATGATGCGACCTAAGTAGATGGTTGTGGTTGCCTCATGCATGATCCCTAGAGGCTGATGATATCTTGGTTGTCTTTAGAGGAACTAAACCCTAGAAGAAGGATGAGGCTACTGGTACCTATGTGCAGATTGTTGGTGTGTATGCCCTGAGAGCCAATCATGGGATGATTGGTGGGATACATTAAGATTGATTTGATAAACATCAAAGGCAAGCTTCCAATTCTTTCTGGTTCAGTCATATGAGATAGTGATAGAACATATTGAATGTCTAGAGAATGACAATACTCAATGACATATGCCTTCAGGTTCAGGACCTGAACGATGAGATCATACGGATGCTAAGAGTTTGTACATTCTTGTTCTGTCCCTAGTCGGATGTCATTGTGGAAGGTAGATAGACACCAATGAAACACAAGACTAGATTGTTGTGTTGGTTGATGACAAAATCTCATTAGTCATGATATAGAGATATCAAACCAAACACATAGGTACTTGTTAGAGAACAAGTGTACCGGACAGACCCACTGTGAGTTTGACACATGGAACCATGACATGGTAGTCACAGTCAGTACTCACAGTGATGGTGGTGAGTGTGATTCTTTGACCTAAAATCACTACACTCAACACATGTCGTTGGGTACACTTTGACATCATCAAACGCAGTCCTGGAACATGGGTTGTTATAAAGGTGATGATTGGGTGGCTTTGACACATGGGGCTTTTGAGGGATGAGTGATAGATATGGGATTTGTCCCTCCTAAGGGAGTTTGATATCCAAGGCCACTTGATGAGTAGGATTGAGATAGGCGTGCGCACGCATGTGTGAATCTGTATGTGATATTGATGTCATACATATCTCGTTCAATCTGCTCTGAGATCAAGAAAGTGAATGAACGTTGACAGGATGACTGTTCCATGCCTCGAGTTCATTCAGGATATCTGTGACAAAGGAATTATACATTCACTGTAACACCATTCAAGGATTGTAGGATTGAAAGTTGTTCTCCAACTTTCTACTTTCACTTGGGTAGCACTGATGTGTGACTAGGCACCGCTCTTTGCTTGTGAAGTCATAAGTGTTATGGACTTTCACTGCCAACGTGAAATGGACCTGCAGGGTCACACACATAAGATTTAACCTGGAAGAGGAGTTTTGTCCACAAGCAATGTTTAAATTGATTACTAAAGGAGTTTAGTAGTTTAATTAAACACTCAATCAATTGATAGCCCAATCTAATAATGTTCAAGGTGTTGGACACATTGATTGGAGTATCAGATTGATTGAAATCACAATTGACTGATTCTGCACAACCTATACTCCCAACCGATCAGTTCATGTGATGAACCAGTCGGCTGAGCTTGGTGAACCGGTCGGCTCAAGTGTTGAACTGATCGGCTCAAGATCAGGGTGAACCAATTTCTTCAAGTGTTGAAATGATCGATTCAACTGGTGCAACCGAGCAACTTGGGAAAATAGGATTGGTGAGAATTTTCCTTTAGTTTCAATTTCCCAATTTGATTGGGAAATAGGATTGGTATTCGATACCAATTAGAAACAAAAGAAGGAAAGTCAATCGGGAACCGACCAGGACCACCAATCGACCGGTTCACTTGTGAACTGACCGGTTGAGGTGTCCCAACCGATCGGCTCACTTATGAACCGACCGGTTTAAGTCCCCAACAGACCGTTTCACTTGTGAAACGATCGGTTCAGGTTGCGAGTTGGTTGCTTTTGTAGAAAATCTTGAACCCTTCTACTCCTGCTTTTAGTCCCACATTGCCTAGGATAGAGAACCCTGTCCCATGACCCTCCTATATATATAGGGGTATTGGGGGATTCTCAAAGTACAACTCAGTGCAACCAGTTTCTCTGGAAAGTTGTCATTCTCTCTGGTTTTGGTAACCGAGAGAGAGCCCGAGCAAGTGCTACCCGCAAAGGGAGGCGCAGTAAGGGAAAGACAACTGTAGTTGCAACTGGAGGCAGGAGATTGGGTTGGCGACTAGTACGTCAACAGGAGGGTGCGACTCCTTCCAACTCCTTGTGGGACAAGGAGTGTGGAGTTCCAGGTGGTTAGTGTGGACTACTTCAGAGGCGGGAGGTTTCTACCACTCAGGAGGACAACTGTCAACCCTAACAGTCCCGGTGAGAGGAGGAGTCATCAGTCCCAGTGCGACCAGGAGCTGTACAGACACCGTTCAAGACCGAAGTTGAAGACCGGAACAAGGCACGAGGTATTGTCACCGAGCAAGCCTCGGGACAAGGTATGATTCCACAAACCATCATTTCCTATTATATAGACGTTGACGCATTTCCTTGTTCCGGGTTTGGGGGAGAATTTTTTTGTTTCCGCTACCTTCTTTGCCTCCCCTAAAACCCAACAGTGGTATCAGAGCCACGTCAACTGCTCTATATTTTAGGAATATCGATATGATCGATTTTGGTTTGTCGCCTTTATTTATTGCATATGATGCAAATAAAATTGGCTTTTTGCATGTCAAATCCTAAATCCACAAATCCCAATTACATATATGATATGTATTATTAATGCACTCGATACGCGTCGCTCTTAAACGAGTTTTGTGGTGGATGTATAGCGTGGTTATGGCCAATAAACCCTATATGTGTATGGTTGTATGTGGTTTCTTGCATCTCGGTCTGCGCACTGATATTCCATCTCCTATTCCTGATGTAACTCGAAATAATTCGAGATTCTTTCCTACCTTTGCTCCCCCCAAATGTAACTCGGGGTTTCTCCTTTTATAATGTAAAATAGGATAGAATTTTATTTCTGTTATGTCGAAGAATGGCGGACATCCTGACGACAGCTGAGACAATCGGTTCATGGCATGAACCGATCGGTTGACGTTCCAGGCGATTGGTTCAAGGAGTGAACCGATCAATTGATGACCGGTTCGAGGAGAGAGATGAGCGGGTGGCGGCCATGAAGAGATGCACGATGACCAGGAGAACCGATCGGTTGGAGGAGCCAAACGATTGGCTGGTGGCACCCAGACGACCGGGCCAAAATGAGCAAGTTAATCATGTGATGAGTTGATGTACTCCAAAGGCAAAGCACAAAGTTCATCTTGTACAGGTTGCATGTGATGTAGACCTAGATGACCGTGATTCCTCTTGGCTCGAGGAATCACATTAGGATGGCCATAATCATCGCTTTTATCGTTTTGCATGTTTTCTGTGGGATATAGCATGTATATGATACATACTATGTATTGTGGTGATTGGATATGTATATGTATATAAAAACTAAATCCCTCATTAAATATTAAGTTTTAGATGCCTTCCAAATGCGAAACACGTGAAAAGCTTGATCGACCAAGTGTGGGCACGCCCTAGCGTGGTGCACCGTCTATCTCGTGGAAGCGTGAAGGATGAATGTGTGGGTTTGCCCTAGCAGGGTGCATATTCATCGTGTTTGCTTTGGGTCAGACTTAACAAGGAGATCTAGATGGGATCTAGTACCTTGAGGCATGGAGGTGATCATGGCAAGGAGTTGCATATGACATCTTATCAAGAGTTGCATATGATGCAATTGGCAAGAGTTGCCTACCTGAGAGATCTAAGTTGTGGGTGACAACCCTAGCTGGTCCATGACTTAGAGGATTTCAGGATCTTGCCCACTAGAAGATTGTACGCTGCAATCTTCCGAATTGATGGTGAGGGCTATCAATTTGAAGTAAAATAGTGGGAGCGATAATTAATTAAAGGCCTAATTATATCGTAAATTTTTCAAATCAATCAAACAAGTCAAAAGAGTTTTGGACTAAAATTGCATATTTTCCTTTTTGTAGCACAAATGACAACAAACAACAATCACTTTTCTTTGCGATCGGTCCTTGACAAGGATATGGGAGAAACTTCCACGACTGGTATCGGACATTGAGAATTGTTCTCACTCAAGAGCGAAAGCTCTATGTCCTAGATACTCCAATTCCAGAGGAACCCGCTCCTAATGCACCAAAGGCAGAAAGGGATGCTTACAAGAAGCATTTTGATGATGCCATTGATGCAAAGTTCTTGATATTGTGTTCTATGAACCATGAGTTGCAGAGACATCATGAGAACATGGGTGTCATTGAGATGATTCAGCATCTCAGGAACATGTATGAAGATCAGGCACGGTAAGAGAGATACAATGTTTCTAGGGCGCTGTTCAAATGCGTCATGACAGAAGGAGATCCAGTTGGTCCTCACACACTCAAGATGATTGGGTATGTGGAGAACCTGCAGAGACTGGGCTTTCCACTGAGCCAAGAGTTGGCTACTGACGTGATACTGCAATCGTTGCCAGAATCCTATAGTCAGTTTGTGATGAACTACAACATGAACAACTTTGATAGGACACTGTCAGAGTTGTTGGGCATGTTGAGGACAGCCGAGATACAGATGAAGAAGGACAAGCCCAAGTCTGTGATGGTGATCACGAGCAAGAAAGGCAAGTCCAAGCGCAAGGGCAAGGGCAAAGCTAAGAAAGGTTCTGATGCTAGCCAGGAGCCCAAGACATCTTCAGCTCTCAAGGCCAAGGGAGGCGTGACCAAGAAAGGAAATTGCCACCATTGTCAAAAACCAAGACATTGGAAAAGGAATTGTCCTCTCTATCTGGAAGAACAAAAGAAGGAGGCAACTGCTGTCTCCACATAAAGGTGTCATGAAAGTAAACTTGTAACACTTTTTGAGGTATATGATACCAAGATGTAAAGTGTAAAGCACTCATAATTGGGGCAAGTGTTGCCGCCATAGATAGGAGTACTTTAGTTTATTTTCAGCCTTCAAGGCATGTAATACAGTTATGAACTGCTATTTCATATTTGCCAATAGATAGAAACACTTTATTTTTTCATATTGTATGACAATGATGGCAATTAATAAAGTTGAGTTTTCAATCTTAAAGATATGATCTTTGTGGCAATGCCTTATTTATCTTGTGGTATTTGATATGCATAAGATAAAATGATACCTAAAAGTTACAGACAACTCAAACAATCAGATTAGCATAAATCATGAGAAATTCATTTCTAGTTTCCATGTGATGGATAAATCTAGACTCTTTTGGTTAGAGAACCAGTAAGAGACATGAATATCTTGGACATGATTAATCAATTTTCACTAAAGATAGAGGGAGAATGATTATCCTATTAGGTATAATACATGTGATGTATTTACATACCTATTGGAACAAATGCTAATACTTCAAATGGTGTTGAGAGAAATACCAATATGAATATCTTGAAGTGTTCAAGATTATCATAGATGAAGCACAAATTTGGTGAAGTGTTAATTCTTGATGAGATCAATGAATGAAATACTTGGACCAAATGTTTGAGATCCTTATGAGTGATTATGATAGTGTATCATAGTGAACTCATGATTAAGGCAAGGTGATGTCTAAATCAAGAAGGAATCATACTCTAAGGAGTTAGAGAATGATATCAAATAACTGAATTTTTCTTAATAAAAGAATACCCCACACTAATAAAGGACATTAAGAATCACAAGGAGTTGTGAGTTCATATATCCTTAACAGACACACCTCAATTATCTATGTGATGAGTTGTTCATATGATGAGTCAACTATCTAGATAAATATGAGGAACCGAATTTTGAGTTATGGTTTATGACCATTACATCCTAAATGACATCCATGTGAACCATAAGGTATGACCTTGATGGTAGCACCCATTGGATGAAATCCATAAGTGCAAATGAGTCTTAAGTGTTAAGACACATGGATAACATTTTGAGAAGGATGATGCTTGTTACAACTTAATGACTGAGACGTTTGGCATATGGATACTAAAACCGCATTCCCATGAGGAATAAAACAAGGATGTGCATGTGACACAACCTATAAGGTTTATGAATCCACTAATGCAAATGAAGTCTATTAGTTACAATGAACTAATCAATGTGATTGATTGAGTACAAGCAACTCAGAATTGGATCTTTACTTTGATGATATAGTCAAAGGGTTTGACTGATATGTCAAAGATAAAGAAGGGATCTGTGATTTAGTGGGAGCGTATTCACATTCCACATGTTGATGTGAAATGGATATGTTCTAGAATGGAAATCCAAAAGTGGAAATTATCTTTAAGGAAGATAGAGATGTTTACTATGTGATAGGAATAGAGATCTATAGAGATAGTTCTCGAAAACCTCTTCACCTGAAAAGAGAAAGCATACATTGGCAATTTGTACTGAAGGGTTCAGTATGCACAGATTCAGTGGGAGAAAACTTGTCCATGTCACATGGAGTTAGTATCCCAAGGCCAAGTGTCCAATTATTATGAAGAATGGGAACACTAAGAATAGATATGGATCTATCATGTATGTAATCATCCCATTATCTTGCATGTATCGACATGGCAAGAACAAAATGCATTCATCATCTTGCATGTAGGACATGACAATATGATGTGCTCATCCTGATAACTCGTATGTAAGACATGACGAGTGGATGTCTGTCTACTTCCAGTAAGAGTTACTGGAATACCATGAGAACTTGATAAGTACTTGAGAAGTACTAGTTCTATGGAGATAAGGAAGAGTTCAATGTAAAGAGTTACATTGATGCAAACTTCTGAAAAGATAGAAAATTAATCGCAAAACATATATATATAGATATATAAAAGTGAAAGTTTGTGGATGATTGGAAATGTTCCAATAAAGCCATTTTAAAGGGAAATGCCGAGTATCTATGTGTTAGAGAACACCAATGGATACTATATGGGTCTGGAAGTTCATGAGATGAACTTATAGATATTCCGCTCATTGATGACAAGTATGGAATCCTTGATCATGCAATGTGGCTAAAGGTTAGCAAAGGAATACTAGATCGCATATTACGGCAAAACCATCTCATACGTGTGACGTACAATGAAGAGATGAGAGACATGCAATTTATACAGACTTTGGAAAGGTGTTGCCATTACTCACTATGTTGGCACTAGAGCAGAGTGACATGTGGGTCATGTTTGAAGATCACTATGAATATGATTCAAGGGTGATTGGCTCGCAATGCAAGTGGGAGTCTGTTGGTGTGTATGCCCTGAGAGCCAATCATGGGATGATTGGTGGGATACATTAAGATTGATTTGATAAACATCAAAGGAAAGCTTCCAATTCTTTCTGGTTCAGTCATATGAGATAGTGATAGAACAGATTGAATGTCTAGAGAATGACAATACTCAATGATGTATGCCTTCAGGTTCAGGACCTGAACGATGAGATCATACGGATGCTAAGAGTTTGTACATTCTTGTTCTATCCCTAGTCGGATGTCATTGTGGAAGGTAGATAGACAAAAATGACACACAAGACTAGATTGTGGTGTTGGTTGATGACAGAATCTCATTAGTCATGATATAGAGATATCAAACCAAACACATATGTACTTGTTAGAGAACAAGTGTACCGGACAGACCCACCGTGAGTTTGACACATGGAACCATGACATGGTAGTCACAGTCAGTACTCACAGTGATGGTGGTGAGTGTGGTTCTTTGACCTGAAATCACTACACTCAACACATGTCGTTGGGCACACTTTGACATCATCAAACGCAGTCCTAAAACATGGGTTGTTATAAAGGTGATGATTGGGTGGCTTTGACACATGGGGCTTTTGAGGGGTGAGTGATAGATATGGGATTTGTCCATCCTAAGGGAGTTTGATATCCAAGGCCACTTGATGAGTAGGATTGAGATAGGCGTGCGCACACATGTGTGAATCAGTATGTGATATTGATGTCATACATATCTCGTTCAATATGCTCTAAGATCAAGAAAGTGAATGAACGTTGACAGGATGACTGTTCCATGCCTCGAGTTCATTCACGATATATGTGACAAAGGAATTATACATTCACTGTAACACCATTCACAGATTGTAGGATTGAAAGCTGTTCTCCAACTTTCTACTTTCACTTGGGTAGCACTGATGTGTGACTAGGCACCGCTCTTTGCTTGTGAAGTCATAAGTGTTATGGACTTTCACTGCCAACATGAAATGGACCTGTAGGGTCGCACACATAGGATTTAACCTGGAAGAGGAGTTTTGTCCACAAGCAATGTTTAAATTGATTACTAAAGGAGTTTAATAGTTCAATTAAACACTCAATCAATTGATAGCTCAATCTCATAATGTTCAAGGTGTTGGACACATTGATTGGAGTATCAGATTGATTGAAATCGCAATTGACTGATTCTGCACAACCTGTACTCCCAACCGATCGGTTCATGTGATGAACCGGTCGGCTGAGCTTGGTGAACCGGTCGACTCAAGTGTTGAACCGATCGGCTCAAGATCAGGGTGAACCGATTGCTTCAAGTGTTGAAACGATCGATTCAACTGGTGCAACCGAGCAACTTGGGAAAATAGGATTGGTGAGAATTTTCCTTTAGTTTCAATTGCCCAATTTGATTGGGAAATAGGATTGGTATTCGATACCAATTATAAACAAAAGAAGGAAAGTCAATCGGGAACCGACCAGGACCACCAATCGACCGGTTCACTTGTGAACCGACCGGTTGAGGTGTCCCAACCGACCGGTTCACTTGTGAACCGACCTGTTTAAGTCCCCAATCGACCATTTCAGTTGTGAAATGATCGGTTCAGGTTGCGAGTTGGTTGCTTTTGTGGAAAATCTCGAACCCTTCTACTCTTGCTTTTAGTCCCAAATTGCCCGGGATAGAGAACCCTATCCCATGACCCTCCTATATATATAGGGGTATTGGGGTCTTATCAAAGTAAAACTCAGTGCAACCAGTTGCTCTGGAAAGTTGTCGTTCTCTCTGGTTTTGGTAACCGAGAGAGAGCCCGAGCAAGTGCTACCCGCAAAGGGAGGCGCAACAAGGGAAAGACAACTACAGTTGCAACTGGTGACAAGAGAGTGTGTTGGCGACTAGTACGTCAACAGGAGGGTGCGACTCCTTCCAACTCCTTGTGGGACAAGGAGTGTGGAGTTCCAGGTGGTCCGTGTGGACTACTTCAGAGGCAGGAGGTTTCTGCCGCTCAAGAGGACAACTGTCAACCCCGACAGTCCCAGTGAGAGGAGGAGTCGTCAGTCCCAGTGCGACCAGGAGCTGCACAGACACTGTCCAAGACCGGAGTTGAAGACCAGAACAAGGCACGAGGTATTGTCGCCGAGAAAGCCTCGAGACAAGGTATGATTCCACAAACCATCCTTTCCTATTATATAGACGTTGACGCGTTTCCTTGTTCCGGGTTTGGGGGAGAAATTTTTTGTTTCCGCTGCCTTCTCTGCCTCCCCTAAAACCTAACACAGATGATATAGGTGCTTACCTTCTAGGGAAATGAAAAGTGTTCCGTAGACCCTGAGGAGGTTTAGTAACAAGCAGTGATGCCTGATTCCTAGTTAGTTGTCCTTAAGGAGGACTCAACTCTGAGGTGTTATTCAAGTGGAATGATAATAGGAAGTGCATGCCGTACCTTGTACATGCTTGGTACGTGGTTACGAGGTTGAGCATGCAGTTGGACATTAGAAAGGTGAACATAGGGTTCTTAGACCTAAGAGGATAAGTAGTGTACCTGATGCTCATGATGGGATTTGAGTTCAATAGATTCGAGCATGACACTCCTCATGTTGAGGAATGAGAACAAGTATGACCTAGCATAGTTTAGTAGGTGGTATGCTTGTGCCTTAGTAGCTTTCTAGGGCTAAGCATGCTCATGTGGTTGTAAACCCTAGACATACAGGCATTTGTGACCTTTGTTATCAAGATGTAGTTTCCTCCCATCCTGGGAGATGGACCCTTTTATAGGGTGTATATCAGCTTTTGTGGTTTGAGGTAACCTAAAGAGCTCTCATAGGATCTTGAGAAGCTAAGTGAAAAGTGCATAGTATGAGAATGAACATGTAGACACATAGATAACCATCTCTAAGTGCATGTGGATGTGTTACCATGGAGGTAACTGGTGTGGGTCCTGACCAAGGAAGGTAAGCCGCCATGACCCCTATGAAAGGATGTAAGTCAGACCATGATGTTGAGAGAGATGATGAAGACTTGGGTAAGGTTTCAAGATAGATATTTGCTGTGTTTGGATCCTAAGTCTATGCTAGGGTCAGGTAGGGATAAGACTGATGGGAGTAGGAGTTGCCTAATTCCCTAGTTGCACATGACCATAGGGTTGGGAGGTAACAACTATCATTGTCTGAGGGCCATGGCTTAGGAGATTGATCACCTTCATGAACTCATGGGACCCAAAGGGCAAATGAAGGGCACTCTCTGATGCATAAGGGAAGAGGGATGACCCCAAAAGTGCCGGCACCCTATAGACCTAGAGGAGATGAACAAGGATGGTATGATGACCCAAGTGGGTTCGAGACCAATTTTCCATGGAAGTAACCCTAATGCCGAGATGTTCATGATGTAGAGACATGGGATGCACATTTCCAGTTAGATCTGAAGGTATATTGGCGATGTGGGATGTACCATCTCTACTCCTGGAACATAAAGAACTTTGTGTTTGGACGGCCGCCAAATGCTTATTTTCCTCATGTTATGGGAGTGAGAGATAGGACAGTACACATGTCATACACCAATGATAAAGATAATGTGAGTTGAAATGTTGCTATGAGGTATGAGGATAGTGGTAATAACATACCCTTGTGGAGTGTAAGATATGTGGATGGTTTACAAACATCAAGAGAACTAAGGTAGTCATCATATGAGGATGTTTTTATCATGATCTATGTGGAATATATGAGTTATACAAGGTTGAGTTTGATAACCAAGAAGTTGAGCTCATAGTTTTCTGGATGAAGATAGACTTAGAGTTCGAGATGAGATAGTAAGTGGAATACATGGAGGTGTATGTCTTCAACTTTACCTAACACATAAAGATGAAAGGTAGTAATGGATGCTCTTGTTGAGATGCAACTGCCTAGTTTAGCTAGTGGAAAAGATGGAAGAGGTGGTTAGGTGAACCCTAAGTTTGTAGGATATGTTTGGTTAACACTCAGATGTAACAATATCTATTGATCGAGTTAGTGGTTGCTTGGTTAGCCAACCTAGGGCTTGTTGTGATAGAAGGATGGTTGTAGAACCTCAGATGCACTTCTCTAGAAAAGAAGGTGATGAAACTCACGACTAGAGTGTTTTAGGGTTTCGGAGGAACCAACCTTGAGGAATCATGACATACAGGAGACCATGATTTTAAGTTCAACATACACTGTGGTACTACGAAGATAGTAGTACTTTGGATGCCTAAGATGAAGTTGCATGTGGTTTGTCACCATGCATGCCAGGAGGTGAAGGACGAACACCCAATAACACATTGAGTCGATATAGAGGATAAAGAGTCCCGAAGGGGAATGAAAGTTCATCACTATGATGTTGTGGTTAGTCTCCCATGGACCGAGGAAGGTCAAGATGCAATATGGCTTATGGTAGATTGCCTTACCTAGATGACATGATCTAAGAGAAAGAGAGAGAGTACTGTCAGGGGACAGATTCAGTTGAACTATAGGTAAGAGAGAGATATGGTTCAACTACATAATGATGTGAGTTCAAAGGTTATTGAGTATAACCTAAAGATTCACCTCCATAAGGTGGAAGTAGATACATGAAGAACTCGATGTGCGTACAACTTATCAGCACTAACTAAGGGTTAGCATGATCTAGGCTAGAGGGTATGATGAGAGCATGTGTGCTCGTTCAGGGTGATACATGGAGACAGTTCTTGTCCTATGTAGGATGGGATGATAACCACCATAGACAATATTGAGATGTGAAGAAGCTCTGTAAGGGAGGTTGTGTCGGTCACCACTTCATTAAGATGATGTTGGTGAAGGGACCTCACGAAGGTCAGAAAAGGACCACAATGTGTGCAAATGAAGTCGCTTTGATCATGCGATGGCTAAAAGAGAGCCCAGGGACGACATGAGTCGTGAGCTGATGCAAAGTAGATTGACATGTAGTTCACTATGGGAGAATATGTGATATGAAAATCTGACTCCTCTGAGTTATAGCTGAGAAAGCTGAGTCCACGATACATGGGTCCATTTGAGATGGATTGGTGGAGAAGGTTATGTTTGACCTTACCCCTCAGGATAAAGTAATGTGTGATGAGTTCCACGTGTCCAATTTAGAGAACTATGTGAGGTACCCGAGCCATGTGCTGAGCAATGAACCTAGAGAGCCCTAAGGGAGGCTGAAATGTCCTGAGTCACATGTGAGGATTATAGATGCCAAGGTTAAAGAACTTAGAGAAAAGAATATGTGATGATAAAGGTTCTTTGGAAGCGCCATGGATGGGGTAAAGCCACATAGGTGTCAATGATGGATATGGAAAAGTCTTATCATGAATTGTTTGTTTGCTTGATGGAATTTTGAGGACAAAATTCTTATAAGAGGGGAAGGATGTTACAACCCCAATTTTGCATGTATTGATTTTATGAATTTGGACTTAATTGAAAAGGTTGCATGCTTTGCTTCAAAGAAGGGATTTATTTGTAAAATCTCCCCTTTGATAGGAATTTCGTGGTTCCTATTAATATATTGGCCCAATAATGGATATAAAAGAGAAGAAAAGAAGAAAAGTCCAAATAATTGAAAAAGATAAAAGGTAATGAATGTTAAGCAAAGTTTTCTTGAGAAATACTTGGAAATATCTAGCAAGTGGCATTAATGGTCACAATTGAATACAATTCGTTTACATATGTTTTCTAATAAAAGAAATATGAAAAGAGGAAAAAGGAAAGGAAAGATTAAGAGAAATCCTTGAAAAGAAATATCTTAATAAAGAAATAAGAAAGATAATGAGAAATGAAGAATGTAGATGCATCTAGAAGGATAATAAGCATCCTTCAAAAAGGATTTCGAAATCATAGGATTCCTTGGGTTCCAAGGAGTCCAAGTTGCAAAGATAATGCAACAAGAAAGAGAAAAGATTAATTAAATATTACTTTATTAAGAAGGAAATATGAAATAAGGATGAAATACAAGAAATATGTGGATATATGGATAATGGATCTATCTTGGATAAGATTTCGGTTCCACATGGTTTCTAATGGTAAAAGGAACCCAAATGAAGAAAATAGAAGATTAAGAGAGAGAAAATATGTTTAAAATATTCTTTATTAAGAGATAACTTGAATATAAAGAAAAGCATCTCATACTTTCAATTTTGAGTCTCAAATTTGGTACTACGTGGATCAACTCATCATAGAATTTCCTTTAAAATTTGGTATTAAAAGGATAAATGGTTTGAGAGATATGAATTTTACAAGTTTCTTTAAGTGTAAAGGATAACATTAAATGTAGCAATTGATGTTCTAATACTAGGCTTTCTAGCCATTGGATCCAGATCCAATGGTAGCTGCTTTTCGTTTCAGATTAGGAAAAAGGGAACAATATAATGTAAAATCAATTTGTTAGATCGCTTTCCCTGATCCACTAGGACTCTTGGAGAGTGGATAATCGATCTTGGGATTTCAAATCGGACTGGATAGACACTTTGGTCCCCCTGTTTTGTACGGTTTTGAGAGTTCCCCAATGGAGCCGGACTCCATGGACTCTGCCCAATAGTCTATCTATAAAAAGGGACTTTGTCCCCTCTTCATAGCCTATAACCATGCATAGGATGGTCCGTGTGAGTTCGAGGGACCATCCCAAAACCTCGCTTAACCCAAATAACCAAACCTGGAGAGGGATCGCTGACCGACCGGAGGTCTACGTTAAGGAAGTCGAAGAAGGAGGAAGGTCAGCGGTGTGAGAGTATAGCCAACAGAGGCGATGTCTGAGAGCACGGAAGGGCCTTGGAGTGCCTGCACAGTGGTTCCGGGGAGGAAAGGAGGGCACCGCGGGAGGGATTGGAGGCCGCCGCCAACCTGGTTCGCCATCCTCTATTTTATAGAGTAAACAGAGGTAGTCCGCGTCCTGTGAGAATGAAGGGGGTGACCAAGATGGGCAAATGGATGCACAACTAATCGGATCCAGAGGATGATCCGTGAGCAAGGGATTGCAAGAAAGGAAATTAAAGTACACATGGCGCTCTCCGATTGGTCAAGGGTGTGATTTTGTGAAAATCTTAATTAATTATTGGTAACTCAGATCTGGACATGTTATATATGAAAGTTGATTAGAAAGATGCAAGGAGTGCAATAAAAATATAATTGAGGCCTAAATATTCTTGCAATTTGAAAAGTTTATAAAGATATCATCTTAATAGTTTAATTAAAGGAAAACCCTTAGAATTAATGATAGTTGGATATAATGATGTTCTCTGAATGTTTTGAACGAATATTAACCTGATGATAATAAAAAGGATGATTTATATCTAAATAGATGATCTTTATGCATAATGGGCTTAATTTAGGGTTTCATATACCTGAGTATGCATTAATGGGCTTAGAAACCCTAATATAAGAGAATATGTCTTTTAATGGTTTTAATTGTATAAATCTATGAATAAGACAGAGTTATGTTGTTACAAATCCAATTTGAGTATAAACGATCATTAATGTGAATAATTTGGAAATTAGGGTTTTCTAGTATATAATAGCGAAATTAATGATAAATTAGGGTTTGCTAACCTAAAAGATGTGAAATATATTAATTAGGGTTCCTTTGAGAATCGAACTATAATTCTTTGTTGAGTTGTCAATTCAAAGGAACCTAAACATGATAATTGGCCTTAATAATCGTTTCATGACTTAAAAGGATAAAGATGGTAATTTTAGTGTAAAAGAGGCATATTGGACTTAATTGACTTTTAATTGTGCCTATGATGTTGAAATTAGGGTTTTTGGACTAAAAGAGCATTAAAAGTGATAAATGCATAATGAAGGCTAAAACCCTAATGAAACCCTAAAGTTGACCTAGGAATCCTAAGGTGGAATCCAAGTCAATCTCAAGAATGTTTTGAATAAAACAATGACACTTGGATGTTGTGCATTAATTTCAGGATATTGATGATTGCTTGATTGATTGTTCTTGAATATTATTGCTTGGACATCAAGTTGCTATGGATCAGGTATGTGGTTACACTTATGGTTAATCGCTTTAGTTTCACGGTGATTCCCAGATGTTTTATCGGTTGCTTGAAAATAACTGCTTGGATGACTTTTATTTCATGCAACTATAACGTGACTATGATTATCACCATAAATGTGTATACATGAGTAGCTCATATCTTGCTCCTCCTTTGTGGCTTTACTAATGATGAAAAGGGTAACCTAGAACATGGCCTACTTGTTAAGTAGGACATCAGGTTATCATGAGTTAGAAATTGGGCTACCCACATGTAGTGCCATGAGACTCTTTAGCACACCATGAGTTAAGGAGTGGGCTACCTATGGGTAGTGGCATGTGACTCAACCCTAGAAATTGATTCACATGTTAGGTAGGATCATGAGGGGTTTAATGGGGATCTACCATAAGGAAGGTAGCATCCAGGTCCACTGTAGGGACAATGCAAAGGATAGGGTATGTATGGATTGAACAGTTATGTTTAAAACGTAAAGTTGTTTGTTAAATCATATTTGACTGCAATATGTTGTTACTGTTAATTGCACGATTATTGTTTCCCCCACATACCGACATATTCATTTATACTGACCGATGTTTTGTTTGTCGACATTTTAGGTACAAGTTGAAAAGGACAAACAGTAAAGTGACATATTGTGAAATTAAGAAATAAAGTGCAAGGAGGATGAGTTAGAATAGAGTCCAGATATGGATAGAAGTTAGATATCCAATTTTTTGAAAAAGGTATGCAAAGTTTTATTTTATTCCATCTTTCAGTATAGTCATGGTAGAATTTGATAATAATTACTGATTAATTGTCGAACCTATGATCTGGGAAATTGGGATAACGACTCTGACCTCTTGGTCTCCCTTAATTGGGGGTTACCGGGAGGCAAGGTCGTTATAGCAACGTTGCATGTAAGGGATGATGTGGCGCTCACTGATTGGTTCAAGTAAGTAAATAATGCAAAATTCATATCTTTTTATTGGTAGCTCGTATGGATGCATATAAAATATGAAAGTTTCTCAAAAAAATGAGAGGAATTCATTAAAAATATATTTAGAAGATATTTCCTCTTGCAATTCGAAAAGTAGTGGAAGTTATCAACTTTAATGCTTTAATGTTTATGAAACCCTAATCTGAGATGATTATTGTATTAAGAAGGGTTTTATGGATGATTAAAGTTGATATTAACATGTTAATCATAAAAAGATACATTAAGATCGAAAAGGATGAACTTTGCACATAATTGGTTTAATTTAGAGTTTCATGTACATAAATGAGCTTTAATGGGCCTTGAAACCCTAATGTTAGTAATTGTGACTCTTAATAGCTTTAATTGTTCAAATTCGTGAATAAGCTGAGATATGATGGTTCTAAGCTATTGCAAGTATAAAAGTTCCTAATTGCAGATAAATACCCTTAATATGGTAATTAGGATTTTCTAATGAATAAAGGTGGAATTAATGATAAAAAGAGTTCATATGTGAATTAGACCATAACGAACTATGAATTGTTAATTTGAAAGGAACTAAAGATGATCATTGGACATTATGATCTTGTCATGAATTAAAAGGATAAAAATGGTAGTTTTAATGTAAAAGAGGCATAATGGACTTAATTGATGGTTAATTGTACCTTTAATATGAAATTAAGGTTATATGTTGCTAAAAGGTAACCTCAATATCTTTCTTGAAGAATAGATGAGATAATTAGGGTTTGTGAGTAATTGTATAAAATTAGGGTTTAAAATAGTATAAATGAAGAGAAACCCTAATTGCAATGGAAACCCTAAAAGTGGACTAGAAACCCTAGGAAGCGAGCTAGGTTTAATAGATCTTGATGGCATGATCAATGATAGGAAATTGTATGCATATTTTAGGATCTCTTTGTGTGCTTGCTTGCCTATTGGATTTCTTGCATCGATTGGATTAATTCTGTCTCAAATTAGCCTGACAGGTGTGTGGTTAATTATGGTTAATCGCATTAGTTTCCCAAAGATTTTCTAGATGATTTGATCACATTGATTGCAACCTATCAGTTTGGATGTTCATAATTGCAAATCATAAAGTCACTATGATTATCACAATTATAATAGAAGTGTGTATTCTCGCACCTACATGCCACCCTGATGGATGATGCCAAAGGTCAAGCCCAGGAGGGAAGACCAATGGGCACCATGAGTGGTGACCCCAGACACCAAGCTCGGGATTAAGAAGGTGGTCTTTATAGAATGACAAATGGGCACTATGAGAGGTGACCAAGGCACCAAGCTCGGGATTGAGAAGGTGGCCTTAAGTCATTGGCAAAAGAGAAACCCGAAAGGGGGTATGCCAGGGTTAGGGCAAAAGTGGTGGAGAATGTCACACTAAAAGCGTAATTTGGCTTGTTAATTAACTTGATTGTGATATTTAGATTGTTAGCCATATTTGTGAAATTTTGGTTGTCCCCACATACCAACATATTCATTTATGCAGACCAACATTTTGTTTGTCGGCATTTTAGGTACAAGATTGAAAAGGCCAAATGATAAAGTGGCATATGTGGAATTAAATAAGAATTAAAGTACAAAGGAGGATTAGTTAGAATAGACTCCAGATGTGGATAGCATTAGATATCCACGTTTTTGAAAAAGGTATGCAAAGTTTTATTTTATACCAGATTTTAGTTTAGTTCGGTAGAATTTCATAATTATTACTGATTTATTGCTGAACCTTTGATCCTATTAATTGGGATAACGACTCTGACCTTCGGGTCTCCCTTAATTGGGGGTTACCGGGAGGTGGGGTCATTACATTTGGTATCAGAGCATAGGTTCCTCATTTAATCTGTAATAATTATCAAATTTTACAAACTTTGTAGAACCCAAGGGAGTTATTAGAGGATTTTCCGAAAGACAGAGGTGTCTAGAAAAGGATCACGTCCTGGGGCTGGCAAGATTTTCCTCTGCACCGCTAGTTGGAATATGAGGACTCCCGAATTAGTGTGACTGCCTGACCAATGTCTCAGGTTTTGACTCGATATAAGATACCTTTAGGAATCTCTCATCTTGTTCATCCCTTCTCAACTCAAATGTTGTTAAGGACCTTAAGGATTATGGTTTTCTCTCTTTTCCTCACCCTCTTGAGGTATGGGTAAGGTTGATAAGGTTTAAGGAATCCTCCACCAAATTAATGAAAAGCATGTAAATAAGATGTCATGGACATAAGCTTAATAGATTAAGCATAAACTAAATAATAGATACATGCTTAGGTCGTATGACATAAGTTGTCATGTCCTCAGGAGAGACCTGAGGCTAGACCTCCTTGTCAAGAGGATGAATGGAGAAAGTTAGTCTTAGAGGTAGAGACCTCCATTATAAGTAGAGACATGGCACATCATCTGAGGATGATGCTAACCCTAACCCTAACCCTAAGTGGTGGTTAGAAAGAGAGATGACATGATGAGTTAGATGTCATGGTAGACCAGGTGTGGGGGTGGACATGCTTTTGGATGCCCATATGAGCCAGGAGAGGTTGGATGACCTAGTACCTTTGGCGACCCAACCAAGGGAAGGGTCGTGTCTGTTAGGGTGAAGGATAACTCCTTCAATGATGAGGTTAGTGAAGAACCAATAGAAACCCTATGAGATTATATGAGCACGGCATAGTATCCACCCAGAGTACGTCAGTAGTGCTGATAGTAGGCTAAAACCCTGGCCAGGGGAGTATGAAGGATAGCTTATGAGATAAGCATAAAGAGCTATGGATAATCTTGAACGAACATAAGTTTGAACATAGGCTTCACCCTTGTAGGGGTATGCTTGTGAGCTTGATCCTTCATGGAGAGAAGACCTCTAGTAGTAAGGCTTTTGTAGGGTTAGCTCTAGAGAGAGAGCAGGCCCCAGCTAGAAGGTTGGAAGCTTAGACTCTGAGATATGAGGAACAGTGGGAGTTGAGGATGATGCGACCTAAGTGGATGGTTGCGGTTGCCTCATGCATGATCCCTGGAGACTGATGATATCTTGGTTGCCTTTTGAGGAACCACACCTTAGAAAGAGGATGAGGTTGCTAGTACCTATATGCAAATAGGTGCTTACCTTCTGAGATGGGAAGAAGAGTTCCTTAGACCCTGAAGAGGTTTAGTAACTAGTTGTGAGGCCTTACACCTAGTTGGCTGTCCTTGAGGAGGACTCAACTTTGATGTGTTACTAGAGTAGAAGGATGATAGGAAGGGAATGTCATGCCTTATACATGCTTGGTTCGTGGAAAGAATGTTGGGCATGCAGTTGGACAGCTGTTGCATAAAGAAGTGAACCAATGGTTCCTAGGCCTTAGAGGGGAAGTGGTGTACCTGATGCTCATGATGAGATTTGAGTTTCTATAGATTCGAGCATGGTACTCCTCATGTTTAGAGGAAAGGAAAACCCCTTAAGTTTAAGGTAGGTTTGATGAACCCCTCACAGCTAAGTTGGAGACATGGGAATGTTTGTTCTTGGTCCAATGTTGAGGAATGAGAACAAGTATGACCTAGCATGGTTTAGTAGGTGGTCTGCTGGTGCCTTAGTAGCTTGTTAGGGTTAAGCATGCTCATGAGGATGTAAACCCTAGACATAAGGACGTTTGTGACCTTTGTTGCTATCAAGAGGTAGTTTCCTCCCATCCTGGGAGAGGGACCCTTTCGTAGGGTGTATACCAGTTTTGCTGGTTTTGAGGTAACCTAAAGAGGTCTCATAGGATCTTGAGAAGCTAAGTGAAAAGTACATGGTATGAGAATGAACATGTAGGCCCATAGATAACCATCTCTAAGTGCATATGGGTGTGTTACCATGGAGGTAACCGGTATGGGGACTGACCAAGGTAGGCAGGTCCCCATGAAAGGATGAAAGTCAGCCCAAGAATGTAGAGAGAGATGATGAAGGCTTGGGTAAGGTTCTAAGATGGACATGTACTATGATAGAATCCTAAGTCTATCCGAGGGTCAGTAGGGATAAGACCGATGGAAGTAGGAGTTGCCTAATTCCCTAGTTGCACATGACCATAGGGTCGGGAGGTAACAACTATCATTGTCTGAGGGCCATGGGTTAGGAGATTGATCACCCTTATGAACTCATGGGACCCAAAGGGCAGATGAGGAGGGCACTCTCTGGATGCATAAGGGAAGAGGGATGACCCCAAAAATGCTGGCACCCTACAGACCTAGAGGAGATGACCAAGGATTTTGTGGTGACCCAAGTAGGTTTGAGACCAGTTTTCCATGGAAGTAACTTTGATATAGAGATGTTTGTGATGTTGAGACATAAGTTGCACGTTTCAACTTAGATTTGAAGGTGTACTGGCAAGGTGGGATGTACCATCTCTACTCTTTGAATAGGAAGAACTTTGTATTTGGACTGCAACCAAATTCTTATTTCTTCTTGTTGTGGGAGTGAGAGATAGGACAGTACGCATGCCATACACCAAGGATAAAGATGATGTGAGTTGGAACGTTGCTATGAGGTATGAGGACAAAGATGATAAAATACCCTGGTGGAGTGAACTATACATGGATGGTTTACAAACACTAAGAGAAATAAGGTAGTCATCTTATGAGGATGTTTTTATCATGAGCTATGAGTTATACAGGGTTGAGTTTGGAAACCAAGAGAATAAGCTCATAATTTTCTTGATGAAGACATGCTTAAAGTTTGAGATGAGATGATAAGTGGAATACATGGAGGCGTATGTCTTCGACATTACCTAATACCTAAGCGTGTGAGGTAGTAATGGATGCTCTGGTTGAGATACATCTGCCTAGTTAAGCTAGAGGCTAGAAGAGGTTGTTAGGGTAACCCTAAGTTTGAAAAAGGAGATAAGTTTGGCTAACACTCAGATGCAACGATATCGGTTGATCAAGTTAGTAGTTGTTTGGTTAGCCAGCCTAGGCCTTGATGCAATGAAAGGATGGTTGTAGAACCTCAGATGCACTTCTTTGGGAAAGAAGGAGATGAAACCCCGACTAGAGTGGTTTAGGGTTTCTGAGGTATCAATCTTGAGGAATCATGACAATATAGGAGATTATGATTTTTAGTTCATCATACACCGTGGTACAACAAATGCCTAAGATGAAGTTGCATGTGGAATGTTGCCATGCATGACAGGAGGTGAAGGACGAACACCAGTAACCCAGTGTATTGATATAGAGGATAAAGAGTCCCCGAGAGGGAATGGGAGTTCATCACTATGGATGTTGTAAGTCTCCCCTAGACCAAGGAAGGTTGAGATGCAATATGGGTTATGGTGGATTGCCTTACCTAGATAACAAGAGAAAGAAAGAGTACTTTCAAGGGGCAGATCCAGTTGAACTACTTGTAAGAGAGAGAGATGGTTCAACTACACCATGATGCGAGTTCAAAAAGTTCTTGAGTATAACCTAAAGATTCACTTCCATGCGATGGGAGTAGGTACATGAAGAACTCGATATTAATACAATTTATCACCCCTAACTAATGATTAGTATGATCCAGACTAGAGGGTATGATGAGAGCATGTGTGCTCATTCAGGGTGATACTTGGAGATAGTTCTTGTCTTCTGTAATATGTGATGATAACCACTATAGCCATTATCGGGATGTAAAGAAGCTCTGTAAGGGAGGTTGTGTCGGTCACCACTTCATTAAGATGATGTTGGTGAAGGGGCCACGTGAAGGTCAGAAAAGGACCACAATGTGTGTAGATGAAGTCACTTTGATTGTGTAATGGCTGAAAGAGAGCCCAGGGGCAACATGAGTCATGAGATGATGCAAAGCAGACTGACACACAATTCACTGTGGGAGAGTATGTGATGTGAAAATCTGACCCCTCTAAGTTATAGCTAAGAGAGCTGAGTCCTGGCTGCATGGTCCATTTGAGATGGATTAATGGAGATGGTTGTGTTTATCCTTACCCCTTAGGATAATATGATGTATAATGTGTTCCATGAGTCCCATCTAGAGCAATATGTGAGGTACCCAAGCCATGTGCTGAGCCCTGAACCTATTCAGCTTTATGAGAGGCTAAAATGTCCTGAGTCACCTATGAGGGTACGATATACCAAGGTAAGAAAGAACTCAGATGGAAGAATATGAGATGATGAAGGTTCTTGAGAAGCACCATGGAAAGGGTGAGGCCACATGGGAGCCATGATGGGCAGAAGAAAGGCTTATTCTATTTGTTGTGTGCTTGGTGGAATTTTGAGGGCAAAATTCCTATATGAGGGGAAGGATGTTACAACCCCAAATTTTGGGTTCTTTTGGTGAGAAATGTAATTTCTCCTATTAAATATATTTGAACAAATAATGATATAATTTGTTTTGAATAAATGGAATTTGTTTACAATAGCCTTGTTGGTTGTTTTGTGGGCTTTATTGGCTATTGGGCCCAATAACAATGATAAGACAAAAGAAACTTCATTATTAATAAGAAATGGAGAAAAGAAAGCTGTAGAAACATATAGAAGGAAAACGAATATAATACAAAAGTGGATTTCGTACCTCTTGGGTTCCTTGGGTTCCAAGGAGTCCAAATTTGCAAAGATAATGCAACAAGAAAAGAAAAGATCAATTAAATATTTCTTTATTAAGAAAGAATTGAAAACAATGATAAAATGTGGGAAATAAGTGGAAAGAAGTATAATTGAGTTATCTTTGGTGGATTTTCGTATCCATAAGGTTCCTAATGTTAAAAGGAATTCCAATAAGAAAAATAAAAAGAGAGATAAAGAGAAATCCTCAAAAAGAGATATTTTAATAAAGAAATAAGTAAGATAATGAGAAATAATGGATATATATGCATCTAGAAGGATAATGAGTATCCACTAAAAAGGATTTTGAAATATTAGAGTTTCTTGGGGTCCAAGGAGCCCCATTGGAGAAAAATAAAGAGAAAATACCAATAAATACAAAAAAGAGGATAATGTGATACATAATTAATGAATTTGGTGGCATTGTTAAAAAGGAGGTATTTTCCACTAAAAGAAAATATAAATTCGTGCTAATGGATTAAAAGGCAAACATAAAGAGAATAAGAGAGAGAATTTTTGAATTCCTAAATATCCAAAG
This sequence comes from Alisma plantago-aquatica, assembly GCA_963693085.1. NCBI lineage: Eukaryota > Viridiplantae > Streptophyta > Magnoliopsida > Alismatales > Alismataceae > Alisma > Alisma plantago-aquatica. Next base: position 727,517,462 of record OY856411.1, on the reverse strand, counting down.
AATATAGTTTATCTAGGAGATAAATAGGAGAGATAAGATTACTTCTCTTTGAAGGAATCAGATTCCTATTGGAAAAAGGCTTTGTTTCTTCATGGGCAAGCATGCTGGGGTGTGGCTACCCTCCTTTATAAAAGGATAGAGCCCATGGCTAAGCCCAAGGAGAGTTCCACACATCCCTCTCTTCTTCTTCTTCTTCTCCTTCTTTGCAAGTAAACCCTAGCCAAGAGAGTAGATCAATCCCGAGGGCCCCGAGGAGCTGCGATGGGTCTCGATGGAGGCACGAAGCTCCCACGACATTAACAAGATGCTTGGTGGAAATCCCCTCACCCTAACCTACGCACAGCTGCACGTTGTAGTCAAGTGCTCTTGAACAAGCCACCTAGGCCACGAGCTGGGCGGTGCCCCAGGTGCGGCGGAGCTAGGGGAATGATCGACGACGGTCGTCGGGCCCTGGGAAAGGAGTGGGCAACCCCGCAAAGGGCAGCCATCGGCGGATGATCCAAGCTTGAAGACGACCCATGGTCGTTGGACCATTTTGCCCCTCCGCAGGCTGAAGGAACAACAACTTAAACAAGGGAAATAATGTAAATGCGTTATGTTTCCAAATAGGCAACATTGCATGCAAGGGATGACGTGGCGCTCGCTGATTGGTTCAAGTAAGTAAATAATGCAAAATTCATATCTTTTTATTGGTAGCTCGGATGGCTGCGTATAAAATATGAAAGTTGCTCAAAAAATGAGAGCAATTCATTAAAAATTTATTTAGAAGCTAATTCCTCTTGCAATTCGAAAAGTAGTGGAAGTTATCAACTTTAATGCTTTAATGTTTAAGAAACCCTAATTTGAGATGATTAATGTATTAAGAAGGGTTTTATAGATGATTAAAGTTGATATTAACCTGTTAATCATAAAAAGATACATTAAGACCGAAAAGGATGAACTTTTCACGTAATTGGTTTAATTTAGGATTTCATGTACATAAATGAGCTTTAATGGGCCTTGAAACCCTAATATTAGTAATTGTGACTCTTAATGGCTTTAATTGTTCAAATTCATGAATAAGCTGAGATATGATGGTTCTAAGATATTTCAAGTATAAAAGTTCCTAATTGTGTATAAATACCCTTAATATGGTAATTAGGGTTTTCTAATGATTAAAGGTGGAATTAATGATAAAAAGAGTTCATATGTGAATTAGATCATAATGAACTATGAATTGTTAATTTGAAAGGAACCAAAGATGATAATTGGGCATAATGATCTTGTCATGAATTAAAAGGATAAAAATGGTAGTTTTAATGTAAAAGAGGCATAATGGACTTAATTGATGGTTAATTGTGCCTTTAATCCGAAATTAAGGTTATATGTTGCTAAAAGGTAACCTTAATATATTTTGTGAAGAATAGATGAGATAATTAGGGTTTGTTAGTAATTGTATAAAATTAGGGTTTAAAATAGTATAAATGAAGAGAAACCCTAATTGCAATGGAAACCCTAAAAGTGGACTAGAAACCCTAGGAAGCGAGCTAGGTTTAATAGATATTGATGGCATGATCAATGATAGAAAATTGTATGCATATTTTAGGATCTCTTTGTGTGCTTGCTTGCCTATTGGATTTCTTGCATTGATTAGATTAATTCTATCTCAAATCAGCCTGACATGTATGTGGTTAATTATGGTTAATCACATTAGTTTCCCGAAGATTTTCCGGATGATTTGATCGCATTGAATGCAACCTATCAGTTTGGATGTTCATAATTGCAAATAATAAAGTCACTATGATTATCAAAATTATAATAGAAGTGTGTATTCTCGCACCTACATGCCACCCTGATGGATGATGCCAAAGGTCAAGCCCATGGCGGAAGACCAATGGGCACCATGAGTGGTGACCCCAAACATGAAGCTCGGGATTGAGAAGGTGGTCTTTATAGAATGACTAATGGGTACTATGAGAGGTGACCCCAGGCACCATGCTCGGGATTGAGAAGGTGGCCTTAAGTCATTGGCAAAAGAGAAACCCGAAAGGGGGTATGCCAGGGATAGGGCAAAAGCGATGGAGAATGTCACACTGAAAGCGTAATTTGGTTTGTTAATTAACCTGATTTTGATATTTAGATTGTTAGCCATATTTGCGAAATTTTGCTTGTCCCCACATACCAGCATATTCATTTATGCTGACCGACTTTTTATTTGTCGGCGTTTTAGGTACAAGATTGAAAAGGGCAAACGGTAAAGTGGCATATGTGGAATTAAATAAAAATTAAATTACAAAAGAGGATTAGTTAGAATAGACTCTAGATGTGGATAGCAGTAGATATCCAAGTTTTTGAAAAAGGTATGCAAAGTTTTATTTTATACAAGATTTCAGTTTAGTTCAGAGAATTTCATAATTATTACTGATTAATTACTGAACCTTTGATCCTGTTAATTGGGATAACGGCTCTGCCCTTCAGGTCTCCTTTAATTGGGGGTTAGCGGGAGGTGGGGTCGTTACAATATATCTAGTTTGTCTTCTACTATCATATCTCTTAATGATGACTATCATAGACTTAGACCCTCTCTGTAGAAATTCCTCAATGGGAAAAACTCCCTTAATGAAATCCTTAATCACTCTACCAAACAAAGTGGTACTAGTGGTTTGAGATTTATAGGGGGTGAACATAAGGGAAAGAACAAAGCCAAAGGTAAGAAAAAGAGTAAGGAAACCTCCTTTTTCATTGGAGAGTCTTCTAGCACTAAGAAAGCTATGATTTCTTCTCAATGCAAATGTGATGATCATTACTCTACTTATTGTCCTTACAAGCCTAAGGGGACCAACCTAAAGATGAAATGGGTCCCCAAGATAACTCTAGATCCTAAAGTTTGAGTTGGGAACTGACACTCCAATTTCTTGCCAGAAAAAGGTAGATGGATTGTTGATAGTGGCTGCACTAAACGTATGATAGGTGATATAAGCCATTTCAACAACTTCACTAAAAAGAAAGGAGGTTCAATCACTTTTAAGGATAACAAGAAAGGTAAGCTTAAAGGTGAGGGCAATGTAGGTGAACCCTTGTGTATCAAGAATGTTCTTTTTATGGATGGCCTACATCACAATTTAATAAGCGTAAGTCAATTATGTGATAATGGTTACCTTGTGTTATTTACTTCTTTTGAATGGTTGATTCTAGATTACCTCACCTATCAAGTCATATTTAAGGGAACTAGAAGTGGTAATCTTTATGTAATTGTGCTTGACTCTATTAAGCCTATTGTTGGTAGATGCCTTGTAGTCAATTTGAATGATATTTTTCTTTGGCATCGTCAGCTTGGTCATGTAAATATGCATTAGTTGAAGAAGTCGAGCAAAAAGGAATTGGTGGAGGGACTTCCCAAATTGGATATTGAAAAGGATGAGGCATGCCAACCTTGTACCCAATGAAAGAAAACCAAGTCCTCCTTCAAATCCAAAGGAGTCCTTAGTACAAAGAGAGCACTTGAACTTCTTCACATTGATCTATTTGGACCAATGAGAACTTAATCTCTTCGTGGTTTCAAGTATTGCCTTGTCATTGTCGATGATTTCTCTAGATATACTTAGACCTTCTTTCTTATTTCCAAGAGTGATACACTTAATTTTTTCTCAAGTTTTTTTAAACAAGTTGAGAATGAAGATTCTTTCCAGATCGTTTCCATCTAAAGTGATCATGGGGGAGAATTGGAAAATGGTCTTTTTGAACATTTTTGTGAAGAATATGGCTATGCACATAACTTCTCTTCACCTCGATCACCTGAAAAAATGGGATTGTTGAGAGGAAGAATAGGTCACTATAGGAGATGGCTAGGACCATGCTTTTAGAGTATGACACTCCAAAGAAGTTTTCAGCTAAAGTTGTCAGTACCTCATGTTTTGTGCAAAAATAGGTTTTTACACATCCTTCTTTAAAGAAAACCCCCTATGAACTATGGCGTGGCAGAAAGCCTTCCATCGGGCATTTCCATGTTTTCTGATGTTGTTGTTTTGTTTTGAATACGAAAGATTCTCTCAACAAGTTTGATCCAAAATCTTACAAGGCTTTATTTCTTGGCTATAGCACTAATATCAAGGCTTATAGAGTGTTTCATATAGATCTTGCCAAAGTAGAAGAATCTATAAATTTTAAGTTTATTGAGACTAACCCCTCTATTCCCAAAGATATTTTTCCAAATGATGATGTTGCATGTTAGGTAATTCCTATTCTAAAAGAACTCAACATCACCCAAAAGGGAAAAGAGGTGGTCACTCAAGAAGATGATAAAGATTAAGAGAAGAAGGATCCAACTTTCCTATTTGCAAAGAATCATCCAAAAGAAGTGATTTTAGGTGATCCTTTTGAAAGCGTGAAGACACGGGCTGCATTCAACAAAGAACAAGCCAACAAAGCCTTCATCTCACAACTTGAGCCAAAGAACGTCAAAGAAGCTCTTGGGGATGATGAGTGGATCCTATCTATGCAAGAAGAGTTGGAACAATTTTAAAAGAACAAAGTATGGACCCTAGTGCCAAGACAAAGTGATAAAAAGATCATTGGCACCAAATGGGTCTACCGCAACAAGCTAGATGAAAGCGGAAAAGTGGTAAGGAACAAAGCAAGGTTAGTGGCTCAAGGCTACAATCAACAGAATGGTATATATTTTGATGAAACATATGCACCTATAGCTAGACTTGAGTCCATTCGTATGTTTCTTTCTTTTTCTAGTTATAAAAACTTCTTCTTTATCAAATGGATGTTAAAAGTGTGTTTTGAATGGTAAAATTGAGGAGGAAGTGTATGTTGCACAACCTCTAGGCTTTGAACATGATAGTTTACCTAACCATCTTTATTTGTTGCAAAAAGCTCTCTATGGACTCAAACAAGCACCTCGAGCTTGGTATGAGAAATTAAAGAACTTTTTGTTAGATGATGGGTATATCATGGGCAAAGTAGATTCTACCTTGTTTCTAAAGCACACTTCTAACAATTTTCTTATCATTCAAATATATGTTGATGATATCATTTTTGGCAGAACTAACCTTGGTCTTTGCAAAGAATTTAGTGATCTTATGCAGAGTGAATTTGAGATGAGTATGATGGGTGATCTCACTTTCTTCCTCGGCTTTCAAATCAAGAAAACTAAAGATAGGAACTTCATCAACCAAGGCAAGTACACAAGTGAGCTACTTAATTATTTGGGATGGAGAACACCAAGCCGATGGGCACACCCATGTCAAACACCGCCAAACTTGATAAGGATGAAGAAGGTGAAAAGGTAGATGAGAATCTCTATAGAGGTATGATTGGAAGTTTACTTTACTTAACTACCTCTAGACCAAATATAATGTATAGTGTTGGCTTGTGTGCTCACTTTCAATCAAATCCTAAAAAATCACATCTTGTAGTTGTTAAGAGGATTTTAAGGTACTTACCCCAAACCCAAAATTTTGGACTATGGTATCCCAAGTCAAGGGACTTTACTCTTACAGCTTATAGTGATGCGGATTACACGGGTTGCTTGATTGATAAAAAGTGCACAAGTAGCACTTGCTTTCTCCTAGGACCATGCTTGGTGTCTTGTGAAAACACTAGAGGGGGGGTGAGTAGGGTTTTATAATATTTTTTAAAATAAGTCAACCAACAAACAACCACAAGGATGTTGAAGAAGGAGATAAGGGTTTAGAGTGGTTCCACCCTTAGCAAAAACTAAGGGAGTCAGTCCAGTACCCAATTGTTTCCAATTGGAATTTTGAAAGTATTTGAATTTTATTACCTTATCAAGGATGTTACACAAAATTACAAATACCTTCCCAAACCATTTGGACAACCTTCACCCGAAGTCGTCTCACCAACCTTGAAGCATCCTTCACTTGAAGTAACTTCAAGCTCCCCTTGAAGTATCCTTCCTCCTTGAAGTAGCTTCCCGTTGAGACCTTCTAGAAGTAGTCCAAAGTCCTCCTTCTCCACCTGAGAAGATTTCACCCTCTCCACTCTGCAACCTCCAACCTAGGAGTAGCAAGGAGAGTACAATGCAATAAGAAAGAACAAGAAAGGAAAAAGGAAATTACAATTACCACTTAAGCACAAGGCTTGAATCCTATATCAAATGTTTTGATCTCCTATCCAATGTGTATGAAAGTGGAAGTATAGTGGGTAGGAGATTCTAACCTATAGGACACGAAATGCTAGTAATGGAAATGATTTGCAAGTGTTGAAGTTGCTCAATTGCTCACAAGGATTGATTCCCAATTTCAAGTATGTGTACTCAAGTAAGTTTAGGTGTCCTAAGGCATGTCCTATTTATAGGAATGGCCTACTAGTGCTTAGGGACGTTCTAGACACTTTCTAGGGGGTTCTTGGTGCTCAACTAGCCGTTAGGTATCCACTAATTATGTTTGTAATAGCTAGTTAATTAACTCTGAAAAGTGCAGATAGAAACCTTCTCGGTCGAGAAGTTTGTCGACCGAGTGTCTCTCAGTCGAGAAATTTGTTGACCGAGGGTAAGTCCGGAGCAACGTTCAACTCAACTTCCAACTACTTTTTCCACTACCTTTAACGGCTATAGAACTAAGTCTAACAACTATAGAACCTGCTCGAGACACTGTCTCGGTCGAAGTAAAGTTTGACCGAGCCTTTCTCTGTGATGGTTTTTAGCACGTTTAGAAAGGATGTTCGTGCTTTAGACTTGGGAGTTTCTCATTCGAGAAAATGTTCGACCGAGATTATCTCGGTCAAGAAGTGTGTCGACCGAGACAAACTCTGTTTCAAAACTTTAACTCATGTGCTAAGTGTAAGAAATGAATGTACAATTGTGATGCTCACTTAGGGATGACCTATCTAAGTGTTATGTGTGGATAGGGAAGATATAAACACTTGATTTACATGATATCTAAGTACTTGTACATTATATATTTGTACAAGTTTACATTTATTTACAATCATGAAAATAAAGCAATTTAAGCATGTAGATCTTCCAAAACTTTGTCATCCACCTTGTTCCTGAAATACTCAAGTAGCACGATAGATCCACAAGAATGAAATGTTGGTTATTTTCAAAACAAAGGGATTTTTATGATGCCCATTTATCCAACAATCTCCCCCTTTTTGAAGATGAAAAACATTTCTAAATATAACTCAAATAAGCTTGAATAATATTGAGTTGAGTTTCATACCTGAAATTTACCTTGTGTTTACCTTCTCTTGTTTATGGAATGCGTGCTTATTATTCCCAAAGAGGTGTGGAACATAAAATCCAACTCTTTAGGGAATATAGCAACATTTGATGTGAAGCCAAGAGAGTATGTATGAAACTCATTGATTGAGTATTTAAGATTTATATTATTTCTTCCCCTTTGTCATTTCAAAAAGATAACCGTTAAAAACATTTGTTAAGACTCCCCCTTAATTAGTTCTCCCCTTTAAAAATATAACCATTAAAACATGCTAAAAGATGTCCATTTACAGCCAAAAGGTAAGGATCAAAGAAACCAACCGATTTTAAGAAGTACAAATGTCAAAGAAAACATCTTCTAAGGGAGTGATAAGTAATTTCTTCCTTATGTTATTAAATTGATCTAATGGAAGTGGTTTTGTGAAAACATCAGCCAATTGATATTCTGTATCAACATGATGAAGGGATATATGTTTTTTAGAAATATGATCCCTTGGAAAATGATGACGGATTTCAATATGTTTGGCACAACTATGAAAGATAGGATTATGTGCCAAGTTTATAGCACTTGTATTGTCACAAAAGATAGGCATAATCATTTAAAACTTATTGCATATAAAGCACTTGAGCACAACAATACCCGACTTCCATATATTCTGCTTCAGTGGTAGAAAGGGCAACCATGTTTTGTTTCTTGCTAAACCATGATACTAAGGCTCTTCCTAATAAGAAATAACTTCCACTTGTGCTTTTTTGGTCAAGTCAACAACCAGCATAATTGACATCGGTATAAGCCTTCAAATCCAAAGATTGTCTTTTAGGATACCATAAACCATAGTTTGTGGTGCCGGCTAAGTATCATAGAATCCTTTTGATAGCTTGAAAATGAGTTTGTATGGGTTTTGATTGAAATCTAGCACAAAGTCCAACGGAAAACATGATATCCGATCTAGAAGCGGTTAAGTAAAGCAAACTACCGATCATGGCCCTATATAAGGAATCATCAATGGGTTCCCCATTTTCATCCTTGTCATTTTTATTAGAGGTAGCCATTGGAGTGGTAGCATGTTTGCAATGTTCCATTCCAAAACGTTTTAAAAGTTCATTTGTATACTTCTCTTATCTTATAAAAATCCCAGCGGGTGTTTACTTTATTTGAAAACCAAGAAAGAAAGTCAATTCTCCCATGAGACTCATTTCAAATTCCTTTTGCAGAATATCACTAAATTGTTTACATAAAGATTCATTTGATGCATGAAAGATAATATCATCAACATAAATTTGAACAACTAGAAAGTCAGATTTATATGTTTTAAAAAATAAAGTAGAATCTGAATTTCCAATTGAAAAACTTTTATCAAAGAGATAATTTTCGAGCCTTTCATACCAATTTCTAGGTGCTTGTTTTAAACCATAAAGTGCTTTCTTAAGTTTGTAAACATGATCATCTTTACCAGGAATTTCAAAACTAGGTGGTTGGGCAACATATACTTCCTCTTGTATTATTCCATTTAGAAATGCACTTTTTACATCCATTTGGAATAGTTTGATGTTTTTGTGGGCAGCTATAGCTAGTAGCATTCTAATGGATTCAAGTCTTGCCACCGGTGCATAAGTTTCATCAAAGTCTATTCCTTCTTGTTGATTATACCCTTGTTCTACCAACCTAGCTTTATTTCTTACTACTTCCCCAACTTCATTTAACTTATTTAAAAAAACCTACTTAGTTCCAATAATGGTTTTATCTTGAGGTTTAGGAACTAAGTCCCATACATCATTCTTAGTGAATTGGTTTAATTATTCTTGCATTGCCATTATCCAATAATCATCTTTTAGAGCTTCAGTCACCTTCTTAGGTTCAATTATAGATACAAATGCCATATTTGCAACATCTCTAAAAGATGATCGGGTTTTTACTTTATCCTTAGGATTTCTAATGATCAGTTCTTGAGGATGATCCTTAATGAGTCTAGGGATGGGTTGTTGTGTCTCAATTTGTTGATCATTTTCAATATTTTGATCAACTTTAGTTGATATGGTTAGATCTTCAATTTGATGAGTAATATCAACTATGTTATCACTTTGTTTTTTTTCTTCATGAAAAGTAATGTGAATGGATTCTTCAACTTTTCTAGAGATGGTATTGTAAACTCTAAATGTTTTGCTAGAAGTTGAATATCCTAAGAAAAAGGCTTTTTGTGATTTAGAGTCAAACTTTTCTCTATCCTCTTTTGTGTTTAAGATATAGCAAGTTGAGCCAAAAGTATGAAAATAATCAACCCTTGGTTTCTTATTATAAATGAGTTCATATGGTGTTTTCTTTAAATAAGAGTGTATGGTTACTCTATTTAGCACATAACAAGTTGTGTTTACTGCTTCAGCCCAAAACATTTTAGATGTATTATGTTCAAGCATCATAGTCCTAGCCATTTCTTGTAAGGACCTATTCATTCTTTCAACTATACCATTTTGTTGTGGAGTACATGGAGCTGAAAAATTGTGAGTGTAGCCTTGAGATGTGCAAAATTCTTCAAATATATGATTCTCAAATTATCCACCATGATCACTTCTAATTGTGCATATTTTATTTTGTAATTGATTTTCAATCTTTGAGCAAAATTGTATGAACACTTGAATGGTATCATCTTTATTTGCAAGGAAATGAACCCATGTATATCTACTGTAATCATCAACAATAACAAAGCAATATCTTTTTCCACCAATAGATTGTGTCCTCATAGGTCCAAATAAATCCATATGAATAAGTTCTAGTGATCTGCTGTTGCTAAGGATGTTTTTGGGCTTAAAAGAATTTTTAGTTTGTTTACCCAAAGTACATGGTTCACAATTTTTAGATTGATCAAAAGATAGCTTAGGCAAACCACGTACAAGATCATATTTAACTAGCTTTTTGATAACATGTGAACTAGCATGACCTAATTTTCTATGCCATAATTGGAGAGAATTATCTTTTGCAAGTAAACATTTTCCAACTACAGATTGTATAGAGTTAGGTCTAAGAATATATAAATTTCCAATTCTTTTTCCTTCATACACAACATTTGTAGTGTTCTCTGCTAGTAACTTGCAGCAATTTTTATTGAATAAAACATCATATCCGGTATCACATAGTTGACTGAAACTTACTAAATTATGGTGCAGACCATCAACAAGTAAAACATTTTTTATTTCAAGGTTTGTACCAATATTACCTATTCCAACAATTTTACCTTTGCCATTGTCTCCAAAAGTGAATGTTCCACTTTTCTTTTCTTCAAAAGTTTGAAAAGCATCCTTATTGTCAGTCATGTGTTTGGAGCATCCACTATCAACCACCCAATCCTGCAATAAAGTATAGAGTTTGGTACCCATGTGATGGTCCATTATGGTTAGGTACATTTAATAATAAACTGAACATGATTACATAATTTAAGATTATCAGAACTTCATTCGGTCGACAAATACTTCGACCGATTTTGTCTCGGTCGACAATTTCTCAATCGAGATTGTTACTATTTTAACTAAAGATTTCAAATTTTGGTACAGGAATTCATTCGGTCGAATAATTTCTCGACCGAGAGATGTCTCAGTCGAACTATTTGTTGACTGAGGTTGTTTCTGTTTGTTTACAGCAATCTATTTATGTCAGTTTGGGCTTAAATCGTTGTAATATGCTAAGGTACCATTCTATTTAGTTGAGATGAGACATTAAGATATTCAAATGAAATATTAGGTCAAATCTCAACTTAATCATATTAAATTTGCTAAGTTTGTGGTCTTGGAACTCATACTATCTCAACATCCTTTTTCTTGTAAGGACATGTGAAGGAATAATGTCCAAGACGCAAGCAATAGTGATAACAAATAGAATCAATTTCATTTCTCTTTCTAGGATTTTGAGTTGTGTTTTTGGGCACAAACATTATCTTGGTCTTGGGTGCTCAAGTTCTCCTAGGTTTGGTTTGATTAGAGTTTTCTTTTGGAACATATCCTAAACCTCTTCTTCCACTATAACCAGAAGAGTTCTTTGGGATCTTATCAAGAATACCATTATTTCTCAAGCTACTAACTTCTTTTTGTAACTTAGAAATCTCTTCCATTTTCTTTATGATATCTAACTTTGCTTGATCTAGATCAGATGATAAAGCATCTCTCTCTTTAACAACAACATCATAATCTAGATGAGTACATAGGATAGGTTGAGTCTGAAAATTGTTTAGTTTTGCAAGCAATTCAACCTTTTCTTGAGAAAGAAGATCCCAGTTTGTTTCTAAAGCAAGCAACTTCATATTGCAATCATTTAAAGATGATTTCAAAGTAAGGTTTTCAAAAATAATTTTGTCCTTTTCAAAAGAAAGACTATTTAATTTAGCATATAAATCCTCATAAGTTCTAGTAATTTTCTTTAGTTTCTTTTTGTAATCAACATATTTGTCATGAGTATCTTGAAGACTAACAATTAGATCTTCTTTTGGCAAATCAAGAAGGCTTACCTCTTGAGAATCATCACTATCATCTTCTTTGGCCATGAGACACTCCACATTCTCTTCTCTACTCTCACTATCACTTGACTCATCCCATGCAACCTTGTATGCTTTTTCTCCCTTCTTCTTGGATGAGCTTTTCTTCCCTTTATTTTCTTTAGGACATTCATTCTTAAGATGTCCCTTCTTTCCACATTCAAAACACCTAGGAGAGGAAGAAGAAGAAGAACCAATAACTTTGTTAGATTTAAATCTTCTATATTTCTTACCATTTACAATTAGAGCTTCTTCTCCCTCATCTCCATCACTTATCACATCACTTTCTTGAGTGATGACCTTTGTAGCCTTGAAATCCATGTCCTTCTTTCTTCCTTATTGAAGTTCATGCTCTCATCTTTCTTCCTCCTCCAAGGTTGCCTCATGTTCTTCTAAGTTGCCAATGAGTTGCTCGATCCTTAGTAAGGTGAGGTCATTGGCTTCTTCAATTGCGGTCACCTTAGGCTTGTACTTAGGAGGAAGAGACCTAAGAATTTTTGACACTTGATCTTCTTCACTAATGGCTTTACCTAATGCATTCAAACCATTAACAATAGAAGAAAAATTTGCATACATTTCACTAATAGACTCATTTGGTTCCATACAAAAATGTTCAAACTTTTATTTAAGCATGCCAATTTTGGAATTTTTTAATTGAATAGTTCCTTCATAGGTAATAGAGAGTCTATTCCATATCTCATATGCAGTTTCACAACTTGAAATTCTATTGAACTCACCTACAGAAATTGAATAATAAAGAATACTTACAACTTTTGTATTTAATTGAGCTGATCTCACCGTGTTTGCATCCCATGTAGCATAGTCAGTTTGAGGAAGATCATAGGCATTTGACACCATTCTCCAGAGATCCCAGCTAATTCCTTGAAAGTAGAATTGCATCCTCCTTTTCCAATAGGTGTAGTTGGTGCCATCAAATGGTGGAGGTTGAGCCACAAGTGTTCCTTCCAAGTTGAGGTTGTTTAGTACCCCATCACCCATTTTCTTCAAGACTTTGTTAAAGTTCCTTGAAGCCTGCTCTGATACCAATTGAAATATACTAGGGGGGTGAATATGGGTTTATAATAATTTTTAAAATGATTCAACCAACAAGCAACCACAAGGATGTTGAAGAAGGAGACAAGGGTTTAGAGTGGTTCCACCCTTAGAAAAAACTAAGGGAGTCAGTCTACTACCCAATTGTTTCCAATTGGGATTTTGAAAGTATTTGAATTTTATTACCTTCTCAAGGATGTTACACAAAATTACAAATACCTTCCAAAACCCTTTGGATATCCTTCACCCGAAGTCATCTCACCAATCTTGAAGCAGCCTTCACTTGAAGTAACTTCAAGCTCCCCCTTGAAGTAGCCTTCCTCCTTGAAGTAGCTTCCTGTTGAGACCTTCTAGAAGTAGTCCAAAGTCCTCCTTCTCTACCTGAGAAGATTTCACCCTCTCCACTCCGCAGCCTCCAACCTAGTGCTGGCTAAATGGACATCATCAAAATCCTTTTGTTTTGAAAATGACAAACATTTCATTCTTGTGTATCTAACGTGCTACTTGAGTATTTTAGAAACAAGGTGGATGACAAAGTTTTGGAAGATCTACATGCTTAAATTGCTTTATTTTCATGATTGTAATCAAATGTAAACTTGTACAAATATATAATGTACAAGTACTTATATATCATGTAAATCAAGCGTTTAGATCTTCCCTATCCACACACAACACTTAGATAAGTCATCCCTAAGTGAACATCACAATTACACATTCATTTCTTACACTTAGCTTATGAGTTAAAGTTTTGAAACAGAGTTTGTCTCGGTCGACAAACTTATCGACCGAGATACTCTCAGTTGATCATTTTCTTGACCGAGAAACTCCCAAGTCTAAAGCACGAACATCTTTACAAAACCTGCTAAAATCCATCACAGAGAAAGGCTCAGTCGAACTTTACTTCGATCGAGATTGTGTTTTGAGCAGGTTCTATAGCCGTTAGACTTAGTTCTATATCCATTAGACTTAGTGGGAAAAAGTGGTTGGGAGTTGAGTTGAACGTTGCTCTAGACTTACCCTCGGTCAGAAAATTCCTCGACCGAGAGACACTCGGTCGACAAATTTCTCAGTCGAGAAGGTTTCTGTCTGCACTTTTTAGAATTAATTAACTAGCCATTACAAATGCAATTAGTGGATGTCTAACGACTAGTTGAGCACTAAGACCCCCCTAGAAAGTGTCTAGAACGTCCCTAAGAACTAGTAGGCCATTCCTATAAATAGGACATACCTTAGGACACCTAAACTCACTTGAGTACACATACTTGCAATTGAGAATCAATTCTTGTGAGCAATTGAGCAACTTCAACACTTGCTAATCATTTCCATTGCTGGCATTTCATGTCCTATAGGCTAGAATCTCCTACCCACTATACTTCCACTATCATACACATTGGATAGGAGATTAAAATGATTGATATAGGATTCAAGCCTTATGCTTAAGTGGTAATTGTAATTTCCTTTTTTCGTTTCTTGTTCTTATTGCATTGTACTCTCCTTACTACTCCTAGGTTGGAGGCTGCGGAGAGGAGAGGGTGAAATCTTCTCAGGTGGAGAAGGAGGACTTTGGACTACTTCTAGAAGGTCTCAACGGGAAGCTACTTCAAGGAGGAAGGCTACTTCAAGGGGGAGCTTGAAGTTACTTCATGTGAAGGCTGCTTCAAGGTTGGTGAGATGACTTCGGGTGAAGGCTGTCCAAAGGGTTTGGGAAGGTATTTGTAATTTTGTGTAACATCCTTGAGAAGGTAATAAAATTCAAATACTTTCAAAATCCCAATTGGAAACAATTGGGTAGTGGAATGACTCCCTTAGTTTTTGCTAAGGGTGGAGCCACTCTAAACCCTTGTCTCCTTATTCAACATCCTTGTGGTTGTTTGTTGGTTGAAATATTTTAAAAATTATTATAAAACCCTATTCACCCCCTCTAGTATTTTTCAAATGGTATCAAAGCAGGCTTCAAGGAGCTCTAATCGAGTCTTGAAGATGGAGGGTGGTGGTGTCTACAACCTCAAGCAAAGGAGAAACTTGGACCGACCTTCAACAAGCTGTAGCTGGTGTTTAGGAATGGGACACACAACATTTAGTTGCCCAAGGAAGTCAAAGAAAGAAGAGGTGCATAAAGAGGTACAATGTTTCGTTACTACAATAAATGAAGAAGAACAAGAGGTAAGTCTTTTTGATTTATCAAAAGAAGATTTAATTGCTATCCTTAAAGAAACACATGATAAGTATATTGATTGTAAGAAGAAATTAAAGAAATCTACTGAAGTAAATGATGATCTACATGCTAAAATTCTTGTTCTTACATATGAAAATGAAGATCTTAAAAACACATTGAACTTAACCATCAAAGACCATGATATTAAGCTAAAATCAATAGAAGCAAGTTGCAATCTCCTTTCTCAAGAAAAGATAAACTTGCAAGATCAAGTAAATGATCTTAAAAAACAACCTGTTTTGTGTACTCATTTAGATTATGGTGCTATTATGAAAGAAAGAGATAGTTTGTTGTCTAATCTAGAGCAAGCAAATTTAAATGTTAAAAAGAGAATGTTTGAGATGGCTATATTATAAAAAGAAATTAGTGGCTTGAGAAATAATGGTATTCTTGATAAAATTCTAAAAGATTGTTCTGGTTATACTGGAAGAAGAGGTTTAGGATATGTTCCAAAGGAAAACTTTTATCAACCTAAACCTAGGAGAACTCAAGCACCCAAGACCAAAATTATATGTGTACCCAAGAACAACTCAACTCAAAGTCCTAGAAAGAGAAATGAAATTGATTCCATTTGTTGTCACTATTGCCTGCGTCTTGGACACTATTATTTTTCATGTCCTTACAAGAAAAAGGATGTTGAGTTGGTATGGGTTCCAAAACCCCCAAACTAAATAGATATGAATTAATCAAGTTGAGATATGACCAATAATCTTGATTTGAACATCCTTATGTCTATCTCAACTTAATATAATAGAATAACAAAATAAATCAAAGTAATGCAACCCATAACTTGAACAAACAAATTGCTGAATAAAATCTACAGAGACACTCCCGGTCGAACTCATTCTTGACCGAATTATTTTCAGTCGAAGTATTTGTCGACCGAATAAGGTTCTGGAAAACTTGTTCAACTGGTTCAATTTGCTATAAACTTGCTATAAATTTGGTAAAAATGTAAATTGATTGGAAATTATGAATGAATCATAAATCTTGGAGACAACTCTCAAATCAGATATTGATAATTTGCATCATGATCTATATGATATACCTATTAAACATGCTATAAATTTACTAATTATGTGATCAAAACTATATGCAAATAGAAGCAGGAAATGTTTTCTTAAAATTAATGCACACACTGTAAAGCCCTAAATTGCTATTTCTCTTGAAATGATTAAGCATGTACATGGTTTGTCTTAAATTTAAAAATTGATGAACCATGATTGATCAAGAAAAAGATATTGCATTGATAAATCTTCCTTAAAAGGTATAATTCTCTACATTGTGTATCTGAAAACTGAAAATGTGATGATTTGAGTAAGTTTAATCAAGAAAATCATGGATTTGCTTCTCATGAGATTATTTTGGTTCATCTCCTACATGTTTGGCTTAAAACTGAAAATTATGAACCATTTTGATTTAATCAAGGACATTACTATTTTATCATAATCCACATGGTTTGTCCTAAGTATTCCTTGGTCTATCTATATAGAAACCATGTGTCTTGAAATTTGCTTTTAAATGATCATGATCATTGTGTTATGTATATGCCTTTATTGTTTCATCATGATCATTGTGCTTCATCTCTTACTTGGTTTGCCTAAAATAATCTTTTATCTATATATACAAACCATGAATGGATATTGTTTTCAAAATGATCATTGTGATTCAGCTCATTACATATAAAGATGATGTTATCATTGAAAATGCCATTTTTTCATTAAGGTAAATCTCTATGGCACAAATGCATCTTGACATATTAGTTAAATGATTATCTTGTGCTTAGCTTATGGAAAATGATATCATCCTTGTTATACATGAATACTTTTTATATGATACCATGTAAGCTATGTTTCAAATATTCAATCAAGTGGATCATTGTGAATGCTTAAACTGAAAATCTATAGAAATTGCCTCTCAGTTGAAATAAAAATCAACCGAGGGGTGCCCAGGTCAAAGTCAAGGTCGACCTAAAATAAGCTTGACAAAATGCTTAATTGAAAATCATTTCTTTGCACTTAGTATTAGTATATTGATCCTAAACTTGCTCATGATTGATTGACATATCTTTCTTGATTCTGATATGTTCTTAAAAGATCTCATATCATTTTCAGGCTTAACATTCCTCGTAAATGAATGAGAAATATATGAAAGTCAATCATTGAATAAAATCTATTATTTTTAATGGTTAATACTATAGTATGAATGAAATTACATGCTACTCCCCAAAATATACTCTCCTAAATATGGAAATTATACTTTGGAAAATACTCTTAAAATAATGTGCTCCACACTCTTAAAATTTTACAGTCTCTTACTTTCTTTTCATAACTGTTATTAAAAATAAGCTTGAATATCCTTCACAATAATCACTCACAACAGTCCTGTCGGTCTGCAAAAATCTCAACCAAGACAACCTCGGTCGACAAGTTTGTCGACCAAGAGTCACTCAGTTGGTCACCTTTCTAGACCGACACTCACCAAGTACATGTTGAACATTCGAACCCAGAAATAACCTCGGTCGACAAAATGTTTGACCGAGACCATCTTGGTGGACCCCCCATTCGAGTGATTTAAAAAGAATTTTTTATTAAAAAAACTGCAACAACTATTTTTCAAAACCCCGACCGAATTGACCGTTGGATGACCGAGGGGAGTGTCTGTAGAAACGACCGTTGCGGTTCTCGGTCGACAAATTGTCAACCGAGCAGGATTCTATTTTGCTATAAATAGAGCCCAAAACGGCCCCATTCTTCATCAATTCACATTCTAACTTCTCTAGCTCTTCTCTAGTGCCTTTTGTGTGAATTTTTAGCTCTTCTCCACCCCAATCTTGTCTTGCTTCTTCTCCACCTCAAATCTTCAAGATGGCTTCCTCATCCTTGCGTGGAAAGAAGTAGGTTGCGGCTAGGAAGGGAAGGACGGTCTCCCCGGCACCGACGATCATCAACGACATTCCATTCAATGACGTAGCTGCCGGAGATCGTTACCTCATGCTATCCTCAAAGTCTCCTCTTCCTCGACGACTGGTGGACGTCATGGACTTCATCAACATTGTTGATCTCGAAGAACTCTTTGAGGTGCAACATCTTTCTGATTTCCTAAATCCATTCTTCCGTTCCTACTCCTCCCAAGCCGTCAATGAATTCTATGCCAATCTAGCCACACATCCTGACCATGATCATTCTTTCTCTTCTATGGTTAGTGGGTATGGATTTCACTTTTCTGAGGAGGATGTTCTTACTATGCTCAACATTAATGTAGACGAATATAAGGGGTTTATTGATCTCACCACTGGCAATCCTCTCAATAAGCTATCCCAAGATGACACTACCACTAGTTTGAGTGATATTAAGAAAGCCATTTTTCTATCCAATACAACTTGCCATGAAGAAAGGGGTACCTATTATGCCATCAATTTAAAACCCGAAGCTAGGATAATCAATCTAATTGTTGCCACAAATATCTATCCTAGAGCAAACAAATCTGAAGTACCCACCTTTCGAATGTATCTTATTTATGCCATCCTAAATAGCATACCCATCAATTTTATTTGTCTTATTCTTAAGAACATGGTTGAGTTTTTTTGGCAATACACCCTATGCTGATTTTGTTTTCCAAATTACACAACATTGTCTTAAGAAAAGCATTGAGGACCTATGTTTCAAATGTGATAGGAAACCCCAAATGATCACTAGAAATACAGTAGAGAAGATGGGGATTGATTTTGGACACAAGAGGGCTAGGACTGAAGGGGAGCCATCCACCCAGGATACACCTCCCCCACCTCCTCCTCCTAGCCTACCTTATGAATCTATCACAAATACATTAACATACATTGCTGGTTCTCAATATCACTTAAGTAGGCAATTAGACTATAATCATCATGCCATGTCTTACTTGAATTAAAGGATGCAAGCTCTTTCTCCTGATACACCTGATGCATATCCTTATTCACTTAATCCTGGCATGCTCTAACCCTACAACCCATCCTACAAATACACTCAAATTCCACTTCCACCATCTCATGACCTCAACCACACTCAAATTTCCCCAATCCAACTCCAAGACATTGCTGCCCACTTTTGATTTGATCGTGTTCCCACCTTCTTGGAGGCTTATGCTTTGACCAAGACCGGTGCCTTGGAGTGGCAGACGTTGGTCAAATACTATGGAGTTGAGCCTTTTCTTGGGAAAGACCCAGAAATTGATGTAATTCTTAGGTCTTTTCAGTGAGATTATGTGATGGCTATCTCTATGATGAATGTAATGGTTATCTTTATGAAATGCATGTAATGGATATCTCTTATGAGCTTGTATGAGTATTGAGCTATCATGAATAAAAGTGTTTCCTATGGCTTCAATTGGACATATCCTTGTTAAATAAGAGTATTATATTAAGGGGGAGCATAAAAATCATATAATTAAGTGGGAGTAATATATGTCATGATCAAATTGGTTTCTCCGATCCTTACATTTTGGTTGTAAATGACATCTTTTAGCATGTTTTAACGGTTACTTTTTTTGAAAGGGGAGAACCAATTAAGGGGGAGTCTTAACGAATTATTTAATGCTTATCTTTTTGAAATGACAAAGGGAGAGAAATAATATAAATCTTAAATACTCAATCAATGAGTTTCATACATACTCTCTTGGCTTCACATCAAATGTTACTATATTCCCTAAAGAGTTGGATTTTATGTTCCACACCTCTTTGGGGATAATACGTGTTGGCTAAATTGGACATTATTATAATCCCTTTGTTTTGATGATGACAAACATTTCATTCTTGTGGATCTAACGTGCTACTTGAGTGTTGCAGGAACAAGGTGGATGACAAACCTTTGGAAGATCTAAATGCTCACAATGTGTAAATTTTATGATTGTAATCAAATGTAAAAACTTGTACAAGTATATAATGTACAAGTACTTAGATATTATGTAAATCAAGCATTTAGATCTTCCCTAGCCACACACAACACTTAGATAAGTCATCCCCTACAATAGTATCACAACTGCACACTGATACACACACTTAGTACATAGTTCAAAACATTGAAACAGAGTCATTCTCAGTCGAAAAACTTCTCGACCGAGACACTCTCGGTCAAAAATCTCCTCGACCGAGAATTGACCCAAATAGCCGTTAGACACAACAGACAAGGTAGTTGGGAGTTGGAATCAAACGTTATATACACTTGCTCCAGACTGTCCCTCGGTCGACAAAGACTTTGACTGACAGGACTCTCGATCGAAAATTCCTCGAATGAGACTGTCTCTGTCTGCACTTTTTAGAATTAATTAACTAGCCGTTGCTAAAGCAATTAGTGGACAACTAACGGCTAGTTGAGCACTAAGAACCCCCTAAAAAGTGTCTAGAACGTCCTTAAGCACTCATAGGCTATTCCTATAAATAGGACATGCCTTAGGACACCCAAAACACACTTATGCAACACTTGAGCATACATACTTGCAATTGGCAATCCATTCTTGTGAGAAATTGAGAAACCCCAACATTTGCTATTCATTTCCACTGCTCCAAATTCGTGTCCTATAGGCTAGCATCTCCTACCCACTGCACTTGCACTTCCATACACATTGGTTAGGAGATCAAAATGCTTGATATAGGAAATCAAGCCTTGTGCTACAACGGTAATTGTAATTTCCATTTTCCCTTCTTGTTCTTTCTTATTGCTTGTACTCTCCTTTCTACTCCTAGGGTTGGAGGCTGCGGATTGGAGAGGGTTTGATCTTCTCGGTGGAGAAGGAGGACTTTGGACTACTTCAAGAAGGTTGTCTCAACGGGAAGCTACTTCAAGAGGAAGGCTACTTCAAGGGGGAGCTTGAAGTTACTTCAAGGAAGGTTGCTTCGAGGTTGGTGGGACTACTTCAAGGTGAAGGCTGTCCAAAGGGTGGTGAAAGTATTTGTAATTTTATGTAACATCCTTGTGAGGTAATAAAATTTAAATACTTTCAAAATCCCAATTGGAAACAATTGGGTAGTGGACTGACTCCTTTAGTTTTTGCTAAAGGTGGAACCACTCTAAACACCTTGCCTCCTTCTTAAAGTTTCAATTGTGGTTGTTTGAGTTGAATTATTGTTAAAATAATTGTAAAACCCTATTCACCCGCCTCTAGTGGTTTTTCATTTGGTATCAGAGCAAGGCTTCAAGGAGCTCTAATCGAGTCTTGAAGAATGGAGGGTGATGGTGTCTACAACCGCAAGCAAAGGAGAAGCTTGAACCAATCTTCAACAAGCTGTAATTGGTGCTTAGGAACAAAACACACAACACCTCGCTGTCCATGGAGGTTAAAGAAGGAAGATGTGCATAAAGAATGCCTTATTGCTACAATAAGTGAAGAAGAAGAAGAGGTAAGCCTTTTTGATTTATCTAAAGAAGAGTTAATTGCTAGCCTTCAAGAGACACATGATAAGTATATTGAGTGCAAGAAGAAATTAAAGAAATCTAATAAAGCAAATGATGAGTTACATGCTAAACTTCTTGCTCTCACATCTGAAAATGAAGATCTTAACGAGACATTAAACTTAGCTATTAAAGACCACGATATTAAGCTAAAATCAATAGAGGCAAATTGCAATCTTCTCTCTCTAGAAAAGATAAACTTGCAAGCTCAAATTAATGATCTTAAAAAACAACCAATCCTATGTAATCATCTAGATTATGATGCTATTGTTAAGGAAAGAAATTCTTTATCATCTAATCTAGATCAAGCAAAGTTAGATATCAAAATGAGAATGGATGAGATTGCTAAGTTACAACAAGAAGTTAGTAGCTTAAGAAGAAATGATGTTCTTGATAATATCTTAAATGATTCTCATGGTCAAATTGGAAGGAGAAGACTAGGTTACAAGCCTAAAGGAAAATCCTATCAAAAACCTAGTGGGGGAAGGACTCAAGTGCCAAAGAATCCATCTATGTATGTACCTAAAGGCAAGTATACATATGTACCCAAGAACAATCTAGATCAAACTCATAAAAAGAGAAATGAGATTGATTCCATATGTTGCCATTATTGTTTGCGTCTTGGACATTATTCCTTCTCATGTCCCTACAAGAAAAAGGATGTTGAGTTGGTATGGGTTCCAAAACCCCCAAACTAAATAGATTAAATTAAGTTGAGATATGACCAAAGACTCTAAATTGTATATCTTTATGTCTATCTCAACTTAACATAATGAGATAACAAATTGATTCAAGTAATTAAAATTTCTAACTTGAAAATACACATTTTTATATAAACTTGTAGAGACACATCTTTAATAACTTGTTTTAGTTTAGGTTCCTAAAACCTAGAGATTTGAATATGATTAAGTTGAGATTTGACTCAAATGTTACTTTGATACTTGAATATTTTATCTCAACTAAACTGAGTTTTAAATTGCATAATTGAATTGAAAGTGATCTATGTTTTACTTGCAAATAATTACTAAAAAATGATGCAGAAACATTCTCAGTCGAGAAAATGTTCGACCGAGAACACTTTCGGTCGAGAATTAGTCGATCGAGCAGGTTACTATTTTTAAGCTTGCAAAAATCTGATAAAACCTGTACAAACAGCAGAATACTCGGTCGAGAAAATCTTCGACCGAGATAAATTCGATCGAAGAAAAGTTCGACCGAATCAAGTTCTGCTGAACCTGTTTTAATTGATATAGTTTGCTATCAATTTTCTATTAATGATTGATTTAATATGAAAATCAAGAATGAATCTTGGAGAAAATTCTTTAAACATATACCATAAATTGCAAGTTCATTTTTAATTTCTATAATCTCCTACATGGTTTGGCTTAAAATAAAAATATGAACCATGATTGGTTTAATCAAGGAAATTACTATTTTATCACAATCCACATGATTTGTCCTAAGTATTCCTTGGTCTATATATATAAAAACCACGTGTCTTGAAATTTTCTTTTAAATGATCATAATCATTGTATTTCATGAAATTATGGATATGCTTCTATTGTTCTATCATGATCATTGTGTTATGGATATGCCTTTACTATTTTATTATGATCCTTATGTTTCATCTTTTACTTGGTTTTCCTAAAATAATCTTTGATCTATATATATAAACCATGAATGGATATTATTTTCAAAATAATCATTATGATTCAGCTCATTACATATAAGGATGATGTTATCATTGAAAATGCCATTTTGCATAACAGTAAAACTCTATGGCACAAATGCATCTTGACATGATAGATAATGATTATTGTGTGCATGGCTTGTATCATCCCGTGAAATAAATGAATGATTTTTTCTAGATGACACTATGGCAAGCAAAATAGTTTGTTTCTTAGAACAAGAATATTAATGTCTTATCTAGTTATTTGTTCTAAATAATCAAAAGCAAAATCTTGATTTTAAGAACTTGAGTTCTATGAGATATAAAACTTGTCCTTAATTTATACTCAAGGATGACTAATTCTAAAGACTTAATCTAAAAATAAGAGACTTGTTTAGAATAAAGAGCTATTTCAATGTTACATTTAAAATCTATTACAACCAAATCAAGAGCAAGGTACTAAAATTTTACACAGGATTACTCTTAGGATATAATTTTGCATCATGGTGACAACATGACTTATGGAAATTTCTAATGATGCAAATAATCTTTCTTATAAATAAATGATTAAAATCTACATTCTTGCTATGATTGAATATGTTATATATGTACTTAAATTGCCATTTTGCAAGAAGAACAATCTTTGTGGATAACAAAATGAAGAACATACATTCTGAAAAATTTGCTTAGGATATAAATTTCTCTAAAAATAAAAATAAAAAACAAAGACTACATTGTGATGTCTATATTAAGTTTTCAATTGATAAAACTTCTTTAAAATAGGTATCCACTTAAAGTGCTTCAAATTGATATACATTTGATCATATTACATATCTCATATTAATGTGTAACTCAATGAGAGTGCTTAAACTATAAATCTGCAGAAATTGCCTCTTGGTTGAAATCAAGTTTGATCAAGGGGCGCCCTAGTCAAAGTCAAGGTCGACCTAAAATAAACTTGACCAAAGGCTTATTTGTGAATCATTTTCTTACAATCAATCTTAGTATATTGAAAACTAGACTTTTAGTGCATAGCTCTCATAAAAGGTTAACTTATTATGATCTAATGCTTATAATGACCTTAGAATCCTTAAATTATCTTGATTATAAGATTAAGGGAGAGTTCACAAAAACTTTGTAAACATCTTAAAGGAAATTTGAAACAAATTATGATCTTAGTATTTTTAAGGTAATCTTGTCTATGAAAAGGAGACTATAATATTCATGAATGTGATATATATATCTTGTTATTAATGGAGTTCTCTAAAAAAATTTGGGCTGAACATCCTGTGTATTTGGTTATAGATACATTCATGTACTCTAAGCTTAAAGGATTCTCATGTCATTTTCAAGGCTTAACATCCCTTGTAAAATGGATGAGAAATTAATATATGTATCTGCCATGAACCTAAAAGGATCTCATATCATTTCAAGGCTTAACACCCTTTTGCAAATGATTGAGAAATAAATTGTGGCTAAATTTGACAACACATGGTTTGCATTCATATTAAATCCCTTACTTTCAAAACTGAATATCTTATTAAGGGGGATCATAACAATAAGGGGGAATGATAAAAATCATACTTAATGATTATCTTGGTTATCTTTTTGAAATGACAAAGGGGGAGAAATAATATAAAATAAAATGAGTTTAAATGAGTTTCATAATATCTCAGCCAGTACACACTTGCACACAAGAAAATGGCTACAAAAGGTAAAATTCAGGTTTGAAACTCATATGATTTATATTTCCTTATTTTATATTTTGGAAATGTTTATCATCTTCAAAAAGGGGGAGATTGTTGGAATCGAACGTTATATACACTTGCTCCAGATTGTCTCTTGGTCGAGAAAGACTTCGACCGACAGGACTCTCATTCGACAATTCCTCGACCGAGATTGTCTCTGTCTGCACGTTTCAGAATTAATTAACTAGCCGTTGCTAAAGCAATTAGTGGACAACTAACGGCTAGTTGAGCACTAAGAATCCCCTAAAAAGTCTCTAGAACGTCCTTAACCACTCATAGGCCATTCCTATAAATAGGACATGTCTTAGGACACCCAAAACACACTTTTGCAACACTTGAGCATACATACTTGCAATTGGCAATCCATTCTTGTGAGCAATTGAGCAACCCCAACATTTGCTATTCATTTCCACTGCTCCAAATTTGTGTCCTATAGGCTAGCATCTCCTACCCACTACACTTGCACTTCCATACATATTGGTTAGGAGATTAAAACGCTTGATATAGGAAATCAAGCCTTGTACTACAACAGTAATTGTAATTTCCATTTTCCCTTCTTGTTCTTTCTTATTGCTTGTACTCTCCTTGCCACTCCTAGGGTTGGAGGCTGTGGATTGGAGAGGGTTTGATCTTCTCGGTGGAGAAGGAGGACTTTGGACTACTTCAAGAAGGCTGTCTCAATGGGAAGCTACTTCAAGAGGAAGGCTACTTCAAGGGGGAGCTTGAAGTTGCTTCAAGGAAGGCTGCTTGGAGGTTGGTGGGACTACTTCAAGGTGAAGGCTGTCCAAAGGGTGGTGAAAGTATTTGTAATTTTATGTAACATCCTTGCGAGGTAATAAAATTTAAATACTTTCAAAATCCCAATTGGAAACAATTGGGTAGTGGACTGACTCCTTTAGTTTTTTGCTAAAGGTGGAACCACTCTAAACACCTTGCCTCCTTCTTAAAGTTTCAATTGTGGTTATTTGAGTTGAATTATTGTTAAAATAATTATAAAACCCTATTCACCCCCCTCTAGTGGTTTTTCAATAAGCACACATTCCATAAGTAAGAGAAGCTATACACAAGGTAAATTTTAGGTATGAAACTCAACTCAATATTATTTAAGCTTGTTTGAGTTATATTTAGAAATGTTTGTCATCTTCAAAAAGGGGGAGATTGTTGGCTAAATGGACATCATCAAAATCCTTTTGTTTTGAAAATGAAAAACATTTCATTCTTGTGGATCTAACGTGCTACTTGATTATTTCAAGAACAAGGTGGATGACAAAGTTTTGGAAGATCTACATGCTTAAATTGCTTTATTTTCATGATTGTAACAAAATGTAAACTTGTACAAATATATAATGTATAAGTACTTAGATATCATGTAAATTAAGCATTTAGATCTTCCCTATCCACACACAACACTTAGATAAGTCATCCCTAAGTGAGCATCACAATTGCACATTCATTTCTTACACTTAGCATATGAGTTAAAGTTTTGAAACAAAGTTTGTCTCGGTCGAACATTTTCTTGACTGAGAAACTCCCAAATCTAAATAACAAACATCTTTGCAAAACCTGCTAAAATCCATCAAAGAGAACGGCTCGGTTAAACTTTACTTTGACCGAGACTGTGTTTCAAGCATGTTCTATAGCCGTTAGACTTAGTTCTATAGCCGTTAGACTTAGTGGGAAAAAGTGGTTGGGAGTTGAGTTGAATGTTGCTCCAGAATTACCCTCGGTCGACAAATTCCTCGACCGAGACGCGGGTCACCGCTCTCAGTCGCTCGCGACCGCTCGATGCGGTTGGCCTTGCCTACGTGGCAAGCTGCCATTGGTCGAGATAAAATAATTTTTATAAATTATTCCGTTGGTCAAAAATAATAAATAAATAGTGTTTTGAAATCAGGAAAACGAGATCTATTTAATAAAAATGTTTTTGAGATCTGGTTTTGAGTTTTTCAAAAAGGTGTTTTTAAAATCGACTTAATTAACTCAAAAATCATAAAAATTAACCCTAAGAATCCATATTTCCAAAATATACAATATTATATGTTATTTTGATCAGGAAAACCTAACTAAGATGATTATGAGGTTTTTGAAGTCTGAATCGAGAGTTTGTGCAAAAAGTTAGTAAATTAGGGTTTTCAATCTTTTAAGTGAATACATGTAATTCTAATATATGAATATAATGATGTATTAGGAAGTTTGGGTTTATAGTTCGTGTGAAGAGTTGAAAAAGAGGAAACTTAGGACACCTGTGGCCAAGGTATGCATTTAGTATGAGTTTTGTTGTCCATCTATCTATCAGTTGGGAAATACTTAATCCAATACCTAAATTTCTCTATGAGGTTTAACTTGATCTAAATCATTGAATTCTTGAAACCTAATTGTCTTATTTGCCTCAAAAATCAGATATAGTATTCTCTTGTTTGGGTATTCATACCCCACTGCCATGATATATATTCTTTTGCTTATCTTGCCATAAATCTCTTGTTAGCATGAAATTAAATGTTCTATTTAATCTTTAAGTAGTGGTACTTATGTACAACCACCCATAGAGGGCATGTATAAAATTGCCCTAGGGGAATGTTTATAATTCTCCCCATTAAAAATTTGTAGGTGATTTGGAAATGTTTATAATTCTTCCCTCACCTAAGGTTAGAGGTCTGGTAGGTGCCTCAACCCTACTTAGTTAGATAGACATATTAATAAACATGCTAAAACCTTTAATTATTTTGTTAATGGCAAGTTCTCTTATGAAAACCTCATACTCTTTGATATCTTCTTACACCAAATATCTAGTCTAGTTTACTTGTTACATTTTCCTTTGCCTTTGATAGATTATTAGTGTGACACATACTTTTCTTATTTTCCCTCTTGCTGGGTGCCTTCCCAACCACCCAGGTGTTGGAGCTGTGCAAGGTGAAGGAAGGGCTTGAAGAAAGAATCCTTTGCTGTGATCGTTTGCTTGACAAGAAGGATGGCTAGGTTGCTATAGCTAGATCCTCTATTCTATCTTATCTTTTCTTTTAGAAAGCAATGATGTAATAAACAATAAAGCCATTAGAAGGCTTGCTATTTCTTTCTTTCCACTGCTATTGACATTTTATTATGTATCTGGAATCATGCTTATTTATTTGGAATATTATGCAATCATCCTCAAAAGTCTAAATTTTTTTTGTTAAAATTGTGGATGTTTGTATTTTCTTTAAATTTTAGTAAAGAGGTGATCTCGCCTCTTTACAGCATGGTATCAGAGCCTTTAGGCGACTATTAGGGCATGCAGTTGAGGCAAGGGTGTCTAGAAAGGATCAGGGCATGGGGGCTGGCAAGATTTTCCTCTGACCCACTAGCTTGGCATACGGGGACTCCCGTGCCCATATGATCCGGCCTGGCCTGCGCCGAAACGAACTGCCCGAAATAGTATGCTTTTAGGCAATAGCATTCTAGTTATCCTTTTCTCATCTCTATTTCTTTTCCCTCTCATCTATGATTCTTTACTCCTGAAAATTTAATATGTTAACCCTAATTTCAGGAGAGGTGACCTGTTTGACAACACCAACCAGGAGTCCTCCACTGACAACCCCGACACTCCTGCGACTCCTGCTGTTAACCAACCAACATCAGGTGTTCCTGCCTTCACACCTGAGCATAAACTGGCGATGCTACGATAGTTGTTATCCTCCACTATGATGGGACAACTCAACACCATAGCTGTTGTTGCCTCCAAGCCGAGGGAGTTCACCCTCACTGACTTCATCAAGATGCAGCCACCCTACTTCAAGGGTGAGAGTGAGCCTAACATGGTGGACAAAGCTGATGACTGGGTGTTGGCCCTGGATCGGACCTTCTAGGGTATGGCTTGCCCTCCTCACCAGAAGGTTCAGTTTGCGACGTACGTGCTGGATGGACCGGCGCGTGTCTGGTGGAATGGAGTTGCCCGCACTCGAGACACCTCCTCCATGGAGTGGAATCAGTTCCTGAAGCTGTTCTGAGAGAAGTACATCTGCCCCGCTTTCTTGAGGAAGAAGGAGGCAGAGTTTTACAGTCTCAAGCAAGGAAGCATGAGCGTGGCCGACTACGTTCAGAAGTTTCTACTGTTGGAACGTTACGCCACCGACCTTGGAGATGACAGAAGAGCAACCTTGTTCTTGGAGGGCCTGAACTACCATGTTGGTCGAAGCCTCGTTCCACAACTGCCACTCTCGTTTCAACAGATGGTGGACAAGGCTCTCACCATCGAGTCATATCCGGGATTCCAGGCTTCCAGTAGCTTCAACAACAACAAAAGGAAGAATCCGAACCAGCATGAGAACCGTGGTCATGATCGCTGCAACAGATGCAATCGCTACCATCCTCTTGGAAGATGTCCCGCCAACAATGCACCTGCTCGTGTTGGCAATCGTCCTCCACCAACCTGCCATGAGTGCGGCCAGGTTGGGCACATCCGACCCAACTGCCCTCGTTTCCAGCAAGGGCAAAATAATGCTCAGCAGCCGCAACAGCCGAGACAGAACCCTCCACCGTGGAACAACAACAACAATAACAACAACAACAACCAGAATCAGAGGCGTCCGCCAGCTGAGAGGCAGAATGGGAGAGTGTTTGCTCTCAATGCTGAAGAAGATGGTGAAGGAAATGAAGTGATTGAAGGTACACTACACCTCAATTTGCATCCTTTAAAAGCTCTGTTTGATTCCGGTTCCTCCAATACCTTCATATCTAGACAGTTTGCCTCTATGCTTGAAATCGAATCTGAGTTTATGGATGATGTGTTAGATGTAAAAACTCCTAGTGGAAAAATCTACTCCTCGTACCTCCAAACTCCTACCTTGAACCTCTGTATATCCGGAATAATGTTTCCCACAATTTTTGTCTTACTTGATATGTCTGTCTTTGACATCATCCTGGGCATGGATTGGTTAAAGAAGTATAAAGCTGTTCTGTTCTGTGAGGAGTCCAAGGTTAGTCTGTTTCATCCTGATGAAGGAAGAGTGTGTGTCAAGGGCAAGAAGCGAGGGGAACGATAGTTCATCATCTCTTCCATCAAAGCTGAAAAGCTCGTCTCACAAGGGTGTAGAGCCTTCCTAGCCTCCATAGTTCTCGATGCTACACCTCCTGCCCTAGACCATGTTGATGTGGTGAAGGACTTCCCAGATGTCTTTCCTGAGGAGTTGCCCGGGTTGCCACCAAATCGTGAGGTGGAATTCTCCATCGAGCTCACACCTGGGACTTCACCAATATCGAAGCCACCTTACCGCTTAGCTCCTGCTGAGCTAGCGGAGTTGAAGAAGCAGCTTGAAGAGCTTCTTGACATGGGTTTCATTTGCCCCAGTGTTTCCCCTTGGGGAGCCCCTGCCCTGTTCGTGAAGAAGAATGATGGCTCTTTGCGGATGTGTATGGATTACTGCATGCTCAACCAGGTGACAGTGAAGAATTGTTATCCGTTTCCGCGCATCGACGACCTATTCGATCAGCTGAAGTCAGCCACCGTGTTCTCCAAGATGGATCTGCGAAGTGGCTACTACCAGATGCGTGTGAAGGATGATGATGTTCCGAAGACAGCGTTCAGAACTCGCTATGGGCATTATGAATTTTTGGTCATGCCTTTCGGTTTGACTAATGCCCCTGCTGCGTTTATGGACCTGATGAACCGAGTATTCCGCCCATACCTCGACAAGTTTGTAGTGGTGTTTATTGATGACGTTTTGGTTTATTCCGAGACGTTGGAACAACATCACGAGCACTTGCGGATTGTACTCAACACATTGCGAGAAAATCAATTATATGCAAAATTCTCAAAATGTGAGTTCTGGATAAAGGAAGTGATGTTTCTTGGTCACGTGATTTCTGCCGGCCATATAGCTGTTGATCCTGCAAAGGTAGAAGCTGTGACAAAGTGGAATGCTCCGAGAAACCCGTCTGAAATCCGTAGTTTCCTTGGTCTAGCTGGTTACTATCAGAAGTTTATCAAAGGGTTTTCTGAGTTGGCTTTACCTTTGACCAAGCTGACTCGGAAGGAAGTCAAGTTCTCATGGACCCCTGAATGTGAGGACAGTTTTCAGAAGTTGAAGATGAGTCTGACTTCTGCTCCCGTGCTTGCTTTGCCTGTTGAGGGTATACCCTATGTCATCTACACCGATGCATCCCGACAAGGTTTAGGGTGTGTTCTGATGCAAGATGGAAAGGTGATCGCCTATGCTTTTCGACAGTTGAAACCTAATGAAGCTAATTGGCCTACGCATGATTTAGAGCTGGCTGCCATAGTTCATGCTTTGAAGATCTGGCGACACTACCTCTATGGAGAAAAGTTTGAAGTCTTTTCTGATCACAAGAGTTTGAGATATCTGTTGACTCAGAAGGATCTGAACTTGCGACAACGTAGGTGGATGGAATATCTTAAGGATTACAATTTCACCATCACCTATCATCCTGGTAAAGCAAATGTCATAGCTGATGCTTTAAGTCGCAAGAAGGATGCTGTTTGTGTTGCTCTGAGATGTTCTGTGTGGGAAAACCTTGAACATGTGGCCAGTTGGAAACCTCAACCTGTCGATTCAGTGGATGAAGATAAGTTGTGTGTGCATATGGCCAGTTTGACTGTTACACCAACCTGGATCTCAGAAGTTGTGTCTGCACAGTTGGAGAGTTCCGAGCTTGAAGAGTTGAAAGCTTTATCTGAGAAACCGCAATCTGACTTCTCTGTCGGAGTGGATGGTGCTATCCGCTTCAGACAAAGGTTGTGGATACCTGATGTTGGTGATCTGAGACAGAAGGTTCTGAGTGAAGCTCATGGTTCCAAGTACACTATTCACCCTGGCACAACCAAGATGTACAAGGACTTACAGTGAAGTTTCTGGTGGAAGAACATGAAAAATGATATAGCTCTGTTTGTAGCAAAGTGCTTGACATGTCAGCAAGTCAAGATTGAACATCAACGACCTGGTGGTCTTCTTCATCCTCTTGAGATTCTAGAGTGGAAGTGGGAGAAGATCACAATGGACTTTGTTACTGGTTTCCCCAAGTCCAAGAGAGGTTATGATGCTATTTGGGTGGTGATTGATCGGCTTACAAAATCTTCTCATTTCTTGCCTTTCAAAACTACATATAAAGTTGCTGAGATGGCACACTTGTATGTGGAGTGGATAGTTCGTATGCATGGTGTCCCTACTGTGATAGGATCTGATCGAGACCCGAAATTCACTTCTTGTTTATGGGGTCAGATTCAGGAAGAGATGGGTACTGATCTGCGTTTTAGCACTGCTTACCACCCGCAAACTGATGGTCAGTCTGAGAGAACAGTTCAGATTCTGGAGGACTTGCTTTGTGCTTGTGTGATGGATTGGGGTGGTTCCTGGGATCGATATCTACCATTAGCAGAGTTTGCTTACAACAATAGCTACCAAGCCAGTATTGGTATGCCACCTTTTGAAGCTCTCTATGGTAGACCTTGTCGTTCACCTTTGCACTGGGATGATGTTGGTGAACGTTCCCTAGTGAAGACTGATGACATGCAGATGATGCTTGAGAAGGTACAGTTGATAAAGAAACGGATGAAAGCTGCTCAAGACAGACAGAAGATGTATGCTGATAAGAAGAGGTCTGATGTAAGCTTCTTAGTGGGAGACTATGCTTTTCTAAAGATCAAGCCTATACGTTCTATTGCAAGATCTAAAGTAAAAGGCAAGTTGAGTCCTCACTATGTTGGACCATTTGAAATCTTAGATAAAGTGGGGGATTGTGCATATCGCCTAGCTTTGCCTCCTGCTTATGATAAGATTCACAATGTGTTCCATGTTTCTGTGTTGAGGAAGTACGTTAAGGATCCGTCTCATGTGCTCACCATCGAACCTGTGGAGATTGACAATCTGACTTATGAAGAACTACCTGTGAAGATCCTTGACTCCCGAGTAAAGCAGCTGAAGAATAAGGAGATAGAGTTAGTGAAGGTTTTGTGGAGATACCATGGTTTAGAAGAAACCACTTGGGAGTTGAGAGATGAGATGTTGCGTACTCACCCTTCCCTCTTTGTATGAGATTTCGGGGACAATTTCCTTTTTAAGGGGTGGAGTGCTGTAACATACTGAAATCTCCTATGTACCTCTTTGTACTCTTTTCTATAAGCTTTGACCTTCATTTTTGTTCCATTTGTCCTTGGTCTTGATTTAAAAGAAATTAAGATGGTTATTGGTTAAATGTTTCCCATATAATCTTATTTCAAGGTTGCATGCACAAATGCCTCAGTTAGAATTAGATAATGGGTTTAAAATGCAAATTCACATTAGGTAATAAAAAGAGTAAAATAATTCGTCCTAGAATCTTCTAGTGCTTCCTAGAATATGAGAGATAAGAAGAAAATTCGAATTTTATAAAAGGAAGAAGATAAATGTAATGATTAATGGTAATATGAGAAATTATGGATAAAGAAGATAATTATAAAGATTTTTGCAATAAATATTATAATCTGAAACCATCATGATAATTTGATAGTTTAATTCGTTTCCTTGAGCAAAGAGTAACTTAAGGGTCAAGTATTATTTAAAATGAAAATATTAATAACATTATCAATAGAATATAGGAAATATGCCAATAAAAAGAAATAAAATACTTAATGTTCTCAAATCAGGAAAATAACTTCAAATTCGTATTCTAAGCATAAAAATAAGCCTCTGTGCAAATTTGCAACTAATTTGGATAATATATGAATAATGAGTAAAATAGAAGAGAGAAAGTGTGTAGAATGTTCTAATTAATTTAATAAATATAAAGATAATTTCAACTTGTGAAGATAATTGCAAATTCGTGTTCCAAATCATTAAGGAGACTTATGGGTGAAGTTACATTAATTTTAGATAATGTTATCACCTCTTTTGAAGGAGGAAAGAGAAAATAACATATTAATTATTTCACCTATTAAACTTTCTCAAAATGCAAAACTAACTCCATAATTGGATTCTACGCGTCGAAATAAGTCAGAATATACATTTTCATAATTTTTGGGCAACGTTTGAGCCTCCAAAAGAAGAAAGAGAAAAACATTTAAAATCTAATAGTTTTAATCGACTTTTGCTCAGGGATATTTCCCTGATCTAACGCGAGATCGGACGGTCCAGGTTCATTAGTGGACCCGTGTCCACCAATCCAACGACGCACGGTCGTCTTCTACCTTGAGTCGGATTAGGCAACAGACTTGATTTTTCGTTTTCTTAAAATCGCAATATCTTGAGATTTACTCAATGATTTTCCTTGATTTTTGTTGCGTTGGATTCCTTGCGAGATTTTGCACAGGATTATCCCAAACTTTTCGATCTTTGACGTGTATTTGCGAAACGCCCAAAGTAGCCGCCGGCCACTTCCCCTTACTCCTACCCACATCCTAGTCTAGGGTTCCTTGCCTATAAATAACTCAACCCTCGCAACCGCCATCACCTTAGCAACCTGTTCGTACCTCCAATTTGGGTTTTCATGGACGTTTCGACCCCCGACGAGCAGCCGAAGGTCCCAAGTTTGTGGCGCTTCTTGCTCCTCGTTTGCTCCTCCTCCGTCCAATTAACAGGTACCACCCACTCCGGTTCTTCTTCCTCTTTCTTTTGAATGCTTGAACGAGGATTTTCTTCGTGTGTAGCATTTTCGCCCAAATCGGCCGAGTTGCCTCTACGGCTCCTCACGCAGGTCGCGAGCCGGGGAAGAAAACGAGTCCCCATTTTTCCGCTTTTGCCCCTGCCGGCTCCTTCCTTTTCGTTTTCTCGCCAGGGGCATTGCCGCCCTTTTCCTCCGTTTGACCGTCGGGTCACTCGACCGGTTGCGAGAGACCCTGAGACGCGGGTCACCGCTCTCAGTCGCTCGCGACCGCTCGATGCGGTTGGCCTTGCCTACGTGGCAAGCTGCCATTGGTCGAGATAAAATAATTTTTATAAACTATTCTGTTGGTCAAAAATAATAAATAAATAGTGTTTTGAAATCAGGAAAATGAGATCTATTTAATAAAAATGTTTTTGAGATCTGGTTTTGAGTTTTTTGAAAAGGTGTTTTTAAAATCGACTTAATTAACTTAAAAATCATAAAAATTAACCCTAAGAATCCATATTTCCAAAATATACAATATTATATGTTATTTTGATCAGGAAAATCTAACTAAGATGATTATGAGGTTTTTGAAGTCTGAGTCGAGAGTTTGTGCAAAAAGTTAGTAAATTAGGGTTTTCAATCTTTTAAGTGAATACATGTAATTCTAATATATGAATATAATGATGTATTAGGAAGTTTGGGTTTATAGTTCGTGTGAAGAGTTGAAAAAGGGGAAACTTAGGACACCTGTGGCCAAGGTATGTGTTTAGTATGAGTTTTGTTGTGCATCTATCTATCAGTTGGGAAATACTTAATCCAATACCTAAATTTCTCTATGAGGTTTAACTTGATCTAAATCATTGAATTCTTGAAACCTAATTGTCTTATTTGCCTCAAAAATCAGATATAGTATTCTCTTGTTTGGGTATTCATACCCCACTGCCATGATATATATTCTTTTGCTTATCTTGCCAAAAATCTCTTTTTAGCATGAAATTAAATGTTCTATTTAATCTTTAAGTAGTGGTACTTATGTACAACCACCCATAGAGGGCATGTATAAAATCGCCCTAGGGGAATGTTTATAATTCTCTCCATTAAAAATTTGTAGGTGATTTGGAAATGTTTATAATTCTTCCCTCACCTAAGGTTAGAGGTCCGGTAGGTGCCTCAACCCTACTTAGTTAGATAGACATATTAATAAACATGCTAAAACCTTTAATTATTTTGTTAATGGAAAGTTCTCTTATGAAAGCCTCATACTCTTTGATATCTTCTTACACCAAATATCTAGTCTAGTTTACTTTTTACATTTTCCTTTTCCTTTGATAGATTATTAGTGTGACACATACTTTTCTTGTTTTCCCTCTTGCTGGGTGCCTTCCCAACCACCCAGGTGTTGGAGCTGTGCAAGGTGAAGGAAGGGCTTGAAGAAAGAATCCTTTGCTGTGATCGTTTGCTTGACAAGAAGGATGGCTAGGTTGCTATAGCTAGATCCTCTATTCTATCTTATCTTTTCTTTTAGAAAGCAATGATGTAATAAACAATAAAGCCATTAGAAGGCTTTTTATTTCTTTCTTTCCGCTGCTATTGACATTTTATTATGTATCTAGAATCATGCTTATTTATTTGGAATATTATGCAATCATCCTCAAAAGTCTAATTTTTTTTTGTTAAAATTGTGGATGTTTGTATTTCCTTTAAATTTTAGTAAAGAGGTGATCTCGCCTCTTTACAGAGCTTAAAGTTACTTCAAGTGAAGGCTACTTCAAGGTTGGTGAGATGACTTCAGGTGAAGGATGTCCAAAGAGTTTGGGAAGGTATTTGTAATTTGTGTAATATCCTTGAGAAGGTAATAAAATTCAAATACTTTCAAAATCCCAATTGGAAACAATTGGGTAGTGGACTGACTCCCTTAGTTTTTGCTAAGGGTGGAACCAATCTAAACCCATGTCTCCTTCTTCAACATCCTTGTGGTTGTTTGTTGGTTGAATTATTTTAAAAATTATTATAAAACCCTATTCACCCCCTCTAGTATTTTTCACCTAGGAGTAGCAAGGAGAGTACAATGCAATAAGAAAGAACAAGAAAGGAAAAAGGAAATTACAATTACCACTTAAGCACAAGGCTTGAATCCTATATCAAGCATTTTGATCTCCTATCCAATGTGTATGAAAGTGGAAGTATAGTGGGTAGGATATTCTAGCCTATAGGACACAAAATTCCCGTAATGGAAATGATTTGCAAGTGTTGAAGTTGCTCAATTGCTCACAAGGATTGATTCTCAATTGCAAGTATCTGTACTCAAGTGAGTTTAGGTGTCCTAAGGCATGTTCTATTTATAGGAATGGCCTACTTGTACTTAGGGACGTTCTAGACACTTTCTAGGGGGTTCTTAGTGCTAAACTAGCCGTTAGGTATCCACTAATTACGTTTGAAATGACTAGTTAATTAACTCTAAAAAGTGCAGATAGAAACCTTCTCGGTCGAGAAGTTTGTCGACCGAGTGTCTCTCGGTCGAGGAATTTGTCGACCGAGGGTAAGTATGGAGCAACGTTCAACTCAACTTCCAACCACTTTTTCCACTACCTGTAACAGCTATAGAACTAAGTCTAACAGCTATAGAACCTGCTCGAGACACTGTCTCGGTCGAAGTAAATTTCGACCGAGCCTTTCTCTGTGATGGTTTTTAGCAGGTTTAACAAGGATGTTCGTTCTTTAGACTTGGGAGTTTCTTGGTCAAGAAAATGTTTGACTGAGAGTATCTCAGTCGAGAAGTGTGTCGACTGAGATAAACTCTGTTTCAAAACTTTAGCTCATATGCTAAGTGTAAGAAATGAATGTACAATTGTGATGCTCAGTTAGGGACGACCTATCTAAGTGTTATGTGTGGATACAGAAGATCTAAATGCTTGATTTACATGATATCTAAGTACTTGTACATTATATATTTGTACAAGTTTACATTTGATTACAATCATGAAAATAAAGCAATTTAAGCATGTAGATCTTCCAAAACTTTGTCATCCACCTTGTTCCTTAAATACACAAGTACCACATTAGATCCACAAGAATGAAATGTTTGTCATTTTCAAAACAATGGGATTTTGATGATGCCCATTTAGCCAACATCTTAGTTCTCCAAGAAATGGAGCACATTGGCATTATCAACCATCGAGGATGAATATATTGTAGACGGAAGTTGTTGTGACCAGGTCTTATAGATGAAGCAAATGCTTCAAGCTTTAACATTCATTTTGAAGCCTCTCCTATCTATTGTGATAATACTAGTGCAATTAACTTGTCATATAATCCTATCTTGCATAGTAGAGATATGTATATAGAGGTTCACCATCATTTTCTTCTTGATCACATTGCTAAAAAGGATATTTATATCATACACGTGGACACGGAAAATCAGTTGGAAGACATTTTCACTATACCTCTAGCTAGAGAGCAATTTAACTTTATTAGATTTAAACTACTCATAACTACTTTGAATGAATCTGATATGCCGTATAGCTAGTTGTCATATATCCTATATGATTTGCCTATGTTTTGATCACCCTTGCTTGCTAATATGCTAAAAATCATTTTTCATGTTTTTTTTGCCTTATTTTCTCTTTTTTGGGTATTTTTTGCAAAGGCTTGTTTTATCGCAAAATCATACCCAATGATGAGTGATATGTTCCTAAGTATGATTCAAATGCAAAATGGACTTGAAAAATAAATTTATTAGCACTCTTATGGCTAGAAATTAGAATTTCTAATGTTGGTTCAGTTGGACCAACGGTCAAGTTGCCAACTCGACTGATCAGTGGACGAGAGCTTTTTTAAAGAGCCTATCGACCGAGTTACCAAGTCACAGAACTGGACCGATAGTCAGGCTAGAGCAAACATAAGTTAGGTTTGACCAACTTTTCTCCCTCTCAACTAGAGAAAAATCAACCGATCCAACCTCTAGCTCCCTCAAGCTCTCAACCCTAGCCCTGACCTTCCTCTCCCTAGCCCTAGTTTGACCTAGATCGACCTCCCTTGACCTCTTTACTATCAACCCTAGGTGTGTGGATGGGTTGTGTTGTTGTTTCTCGTGCTTTTTCTCTCTCCATCCTCTCAATTTTTTCTCCATGGCATCCATCAGGAGAAAGAGGGCGGCCCCAATTGGAGCACCATCTTCGTCCTCCAACTCGCATCTCATACCCTTTGATGATACCTTCTTTGTCTCCAATGAGGCTCTCAATAGGTACAAGGAGCTCCTTCCTAGGAATCCTTTTCCTTTCCTTGCCCTTTTGAGCCAACCCCACGTAGACAAAGGGTAATTGATCAAGTAGTCGAGTTCCTTTACAACCACCATCTCTCTGCCTTGTGTGTCGAATGCTTGTGCTATAACAATTCCATCACTAGCATGAAAGTCGTTCATGAATTCTATGCCAACTTGTAATGGAATTATGACACACTCATACCTCCACCTAATACTCAAGAAGTCCTCACTTTCATGATTTCCAGGAATAAATTCCAAGTCTCTGAGGATACCGTGAACATCTTCTTCTCAGGTATTGAGGTGACTGACACTTAGAGGAAGGATTACCCCAAGTATTTTGACTTAGTTGAAACTGCGACCTTCTACAAGAAATATGATCTCACTCTCCTTGATATTCATAAATACTTGAAGAAGCCTCACTTCCCATATAGGAAGAAGTGTACCCTTCCCTCTTCCGCCTTAGACCTCAAGAACCGCATACTTGCCCTGGTTGTTAACTGCAATATTCATCCCAAGAAAAATCAGACTGAAATTACAGAAAACACTACAGTAATTATGTACTGTCTCTTGAAGAACATCAAAGTCAAATGGTCTTATTATGTCCTTCACCACATGACCTATTTTGACTATGGTAAGAATACCCATGACACCCACCCACCCTACCCATCCCTGATATGTGGTCTGTTTCAACTTACTACTGGCAAATCTCTTTTCCATGACCTGCATTATAAACCACTCTATAAAGGAGTTTGCATCAGTGAGACCATACTTCAGAAGTCTATGCCTATTCCTTACTCTACCACACCTGGAGCCTCCACCTCTACCTCTACCAATCCACCTCCACCACCTCAGCCTTCTCGACCTGCATGTGCCTCTTTTCATGTGTCAAAGGAAACCCTTATGGGTTATATGATGCATCAATAGGCGTATAACCTTTAGGTTCAGGAGCACATGCATCAAGTTCTCTGTGCCATCATGTCCAACATGAACCTATCCTATGCACACCCTTATCCTGCCTACCAACCCTACCCAAGAGGTGACTATGCATCCTATGCATATGATCACTTTTACCCAGCCCCTCCACCTACTGCTTCCGTTGCTACACCCTCTATTGTTGGTGGATCTACCCTTGGAGTGTTGTCTCTTCCTACTGGCCCTTTGGCCACCTTGCTTGCTGGTGCCAATGAGCTTCATGCTCTTGGCATGTCTTAGACTGAGCAGAATGCCTGTTGGCCCGGCCGTGGTTTTGGTTCCCTTACTGATGAGGAGATGCCATACCAGGATGATGAGGAAGTTGTTATTAATGATGAGGAAGCTTCTAAAAATGAGGATGGTGATGATGGTTCAGATGGCTTTGCTAGTACCTCTAGTGATGAAGGTGATGTTGTTGTATCTGGTGCACCTTCAGAGGGAGATGATGACTACGAGCCTGAGGCTTCTGATGCTGATGCCAATGTTGATGATGTGGACATAGATGACCTAGATGTTTAGATTTTCTAGTTTTTAGTCTATATGTTGATCATATATATCTTTCTAGGCTATTTTGTACTAAAAACATCTTGGCACATTTTCTGAGGTGTACTATTTTATCATCATGTTTTCATCATTTTGGCTTTTAGTTGTTTCTGAGGACATGATCTCTGGGTTGTAATCTTAATCCTATGCACAGTTACTCTTAGATTTACTAATTTCATGAGTTGGTGCCATGTTTACCATATTTTGATTATGACTTAGATTATTTGTTTCTCTCGTCTCTGTTTGGTGTATGCTTTGAGATTGCATGTTATGGATGTATGTTTGGTTGTTCTTAGAGAAGACCTATTTGGTTCTATTCTACCCCTTTCTTTTTTATAATGTCAAAAGGGGGAGAGAATTTCAATGTTTTGAAGCTCAACCATATTGATTTTATTGTCTATGTGATCCTTTTCTTATTCATTATATGATTTATCATGTGATTTGCTAAAATACCATATAGTATATAAGTTATATTGCTTTGTGTAGATAGGCTAACTATGTAGGTAAGAGAAAGCATAGATTGAGGGGGAGCAATTCACATTGTTGAAATCATGAATCCCCCTGCAATTCACAAGGCAAAGGTATAACTTTACATATCCTTTTTAATATGATTGAGGAATAGTTTTTCATTATCAAAAGGGGGAGAATGTTGACTTGAGAGTTATACATTGCCCATATTTTGATAATGACTTGACCATTCCATTTCTATGTATCTAATATGTTTGTTCAGGATTGATTTCAGGCTTTAGGTACATGAAAAGGATCAAATTTCATAAGCCCTAGCTTGTTCAAGTTCAAGTCAAAAGTAATGCAAGTGCATGTTTTGGGAAATCACTCTAAATGACCTTAGATGATTTTTGTAATCACTTGTATTGATGATATGACTGGTAACTAAGATGAGAAAAAACCAGGGACACTTATTCAATATTTGATCACTCAAATGTCAATTTAGAAAATTTGTCACAGGCTGTTTATCGGTCAAGTTGGAAACTCGACCGATCCAATGATGGATTTTCTAGAGAGACCAATCGATCAAGTTGCACACTCATATAACTCGATCGATTGATCAACTAAGCAAAACTAATTTTGACTCATCAGTTGAGTTTCCCAGAACAAACTCGACCGATAGTTTGAAAATTGGCTTTGTCACTTAGTGGATCGGTCGAGTTATTTTTATTGAAATTGACCAAATACACTGTACAGAAAATGCAGAAAAAGTGATTATAACTGTTAGTGAGTTGTTTTGAGTGAGAATAGATCCGTTGTAACTTGGAAAATGGCTATATTTTTCCCTTAAGTGATCCCACACTCAAGGGAACACCCCCAGCTATAAATAGGACCCCTTGGAGTTCATTCCAAGTTTGCTCATTCATGCTATTCTAAGTCCTAGCTATAGTTCAGTGTGTTGCAACTCCTTAAGCCCCTTTCTCTCTCTCATTTATATAACATTTGATGATTATGAGTGAAATAGGCCAGTTATAAGAGAACTACCTTCATGTGCTTGTAAAGCTTTCATTCCAATCCATCTTCCTTACCCCCTTTCTCAAAGAAGAAAAGGTTCAAACAAGCTAGTTTGAGTGAAGGTGAAGCTGTTGTTGTTCTTCTTCAAGGTTGAAGAAGAGGTGAAGATATTCTCTAGGTGAAGGAGAAGGGCAAGGCTAAGACTCAAGAAGAGTGGGAAAATTCCTTCAAGGCCAAAGACTTGATGCAAGTGTGGGTAAGTCCTTGTTGAAGGATGAAGACATCTTAATCAAGTGGGTAAGTCCTTGTGTAGGTGGATAACTCTTGTCTTGAATAGGTAAGTCCTTGGATGTATGGTGGTCTCCTTGTATCTCTTATGAATGAATATAAGTATACACAAATTGAAAAGTCCTAGAGATTTACCTCTCTAGGTAGTGGATTGACTCTCTCCTAGTTTGGAGAGTGGAACCACTCCACCTTGTCCAAGTGCATGTTTCAATTTCTCTCATCCTTGCTATGCTTGCTTAGTTAGGACTTCAAATTGCTCTTAAGCTATTAGTTTCGATTGATATAACTTGAAGGTCTAACTTATCTTGTGAGAATTTTGAATCTCTATTCACCCCCCTCTAGAGCCCTAGATCTAAAATAATGTATAAAAATATGTTTTTTCTTGGGTGAGGTATTATATGCAGATGATAAGTGGAGAAGGAATATTTTGAATTTTAAATGAGGTGTTTGTTGTGAGAGAAGGAATAACTACAATTAGTTGGGTAGTGGGTTGTTCGATGGTGGAATTATATTTGTTATAGCATTATATGTATGCATCAAGCACACTAGCAGATTTCTCACGTAAAAGGTTGTGTGGTACAATGCAAAAAATGGATGTGCATGATTTTCAATGTGGGGGTGTGGATGTCGGTGGAAGTTGTGTTTTATGAATAATTTCCCTTAAATAAAGTATGACCAACACCTCCCTTATCGTGGAAGAAATTTTTCACAAGAACCATGTCGTTGTAAACTTGTTCCTTATGTGATTCATCGATGCAATTGCTTTGCCAAATTTGCACTTCTCATAAACCTATTGCAGATAACACATAAGGGGTCTGGGGAGCATGTAACAGACATGTCATGTGGTTCATTTCTGGTAAAAGGAGGGTTTACGTGTTGTCTACTCTAAACTGATTTTGTCACATGGATCATTGGCCATATAACTCTTTGCTGGAGTCTCTGGAGACTTTTAACTGAGGAGACTGTGAAAGGAGTTGGGAAGCACATGATCATTAACTGAGGGGGTCATCAAATGGACATTATTTCCCATGTACCTTGACACAAGTAGTTAGAAGTGTACACAAGAATATCTTTGAACATTGCATTGTTTTTGTTACGACCCCACCTCCCGATAACCCCCAATTAAGGGAGACCGAGAGGTCGAAGCCGCACCCATAACTTCCAGATCAAAAGTTTGACACTTAACCAAGAACAATTATTATATTTCAACAATCAATACTGAAAAGATGTAATAAAATTTTTCATACCTTTTTGAAAATTTTGGATTTCTATCCATGTAAACAGTCTACTCTAACTAATCCTCCTTGCATTTTACTTCATGTATTTCACAATATGATGATTTACTGTTTGTCCTTTTGGCTTGTACCTAAAATGCCGACAAACAAAACGCCAGTCAGCCGAATCTGGTATGTGGGGGAAACAATAAACGTGTAACCATGATAACAACGTAATCATTCAATTAATCATTTAACAACGAAGATTATGTTTTAAATATAACTCCGCGATCCATGAGTACCCTATCCTCTGTGCTATCCCTACAGTGGACCTGGATACTACCTTCCTTATGGTAGATCCCCATTAAACCCCTCATGGTCCCACCTACAGGTGAACCCGTTTCTAAGGTTGAGTCACATGGCACTACTCGTAAGTAGCCCACTCCTTAACTCATGGCAGGCTAATGGGTCTCATGGCACTACACTTGGTAGCCCAATTTCTAACCCACGATAACCTAGACCTTACTCTAGGTTACCCCTTTTTAGCCTTTACAAGCCACAGAGGTGGTCTTGGATCTAGCCAGTTATACATGTATATTCACAGTGATAGTCATAGTCACTCTATAGTTGCATGAAATAAAAGCATCCAACAGTTATTTCAAGCCATGAGGGAAACACCGATAAAATACCCGGAAAACTAGTCGAGATAATCATAAGCGTAACCACATACCTGATTTGATGATTTCACAAGCATTAAGCAAACCCAACCAAGAATGCAATCCAAGCAAGCAATTCAATCATCACATAATTCCTGAAAAGAATATGTACTCTATTTATCACACACTTTATCAAGAATCTACTTTATTGACTTGGATTCACTTTCTAGGGTTTTGTATCCATTTTAGGGTTCCATTAATCTTCATTAGGGTTTCTTAGATCAAATCCTCAAACTTTATCCCTTTTAGATCAACAAACCCTAAAAATACTCTTTTCTACTCATATAAACCCTAATTGCTCAAATTATCCATTTTAATAGTCTTTTATACCCAAATTGACTTAGGATCATCATATCCCTATTTATTCATGGATTTAAACAATTAAAGCAATTAAAAGACATATTCACCTAAATTAGTGTTTTCAAGCTCATTAATGCATATTCATGCACAAAACCCTAAATTAAGCCAATTACATAGAAAGATCATCTTTTTAGATCCTATCTTCACTTTTATCAATAATAGGTTAATATTGGCTTGAATTATCCAATGAACGACATTAAATCCATCCATAATCAAATCTAAGGGTTTTTCATTAATTACATCCTTAAAGATGATAACTTTATGTACTTTTCAAATTTTAATTATATTTATGCACATAATCTCTAAATTAAACTAATTACATACAAAGTTCATCCTTTTCGATCTTAATGTACCTTTTTACAATTAATAGGTTAATACCAACTTTAATCGCCCATTAAACTCTACCAATTACATTAATCATTTCAAAGTAGAGTTTCTTAATCTTTAATTCATTAAAGTTGATAACTTACACTAATTTTTTTAATAGCATGTAAAATTAGGCTTCAAACATAATTTCTTTGTATTCCTCTCGTTCTGAGG
Organism: Alisma plantago-aquatica; assembly: GCA_963693085.1. NCBI lineage: Eukaryota > Viridiplantae > Streptophyta > Magnoliopsida > Alismatales > Alismataceae > Alisma > Alisma plantago-aquatica. The sequence continues at coordinate 727,472,754 of OY856411.1, read as the reverse complement.
ATCAATTTTCATATAAGACTTGTTTTAATCCGAGTTACCCATATTTAATTATGAATTTTACAATGTTAATGGAACTCAACCAATAGAACATCGCCACGTCAGCATAAGTACCATATTATTGACTTACCAGAATCCCATGAGAATTAGATGGAAATGACCCTGCCGCCCTTGGGTCTTCAACGTGCATGAAGGGGCACTTTAGTCTTTTGGATGTGAGTTCTCTCCTTCCTCGTGCATGCGTATTCCGCCAAGCGCTCGCCGCCGGAGTCACGACGGGAACTCACGCTGTGTCCTGCTCGTCGTGCCATCGCCTCCTTGCCCAAGCCTGCCCTCTTCCACGGCCCAGTCCAGACTGCCCAAGGGAGGCTGACAGTGTTCTACCCCCAACCTCAGCACCATCACAGGTGAGGCTGCCGCCGATGCTGCTTATTTGAGTTGCTCATCTGCCAGGTCTCCGCCGGGTCTCTGTCAGGTCTCTGCCATCACGATCTAGCTCCAACCTCTTACAGAGCACCGCCTCAGATCCCTCTCCCTCTCTTTGCTATCTGTTATCGCAGGCACTATGAGATGTCAAGTGTTGCACCCACCGCTACCCAGTTTTCCATTGACGGACTGGTGGTTGCAGATTGCGGCGCCTCCCAAACCCTGGTCAGAAGTCGTCATATTCCGATCTCTAGTACTGTTTGCAGAGTCGCTCCCTTGCCAACAAAGACCGCTGGATATGGTGCCCAACTCACGTTGAACTCGGGGAACCAACCTCCCTGGTTTGTAGGCGATCCTGCTCTATGGAGGGTTGCAATGAGGGTCCCCATGGTCTCTCTCTATTTATATATATGCTTCCTAGGGGAAACCCTAATTGCTCCCATACTTTAACTACTAATCCCGCCACCTTCTTTCCATAAGATATGATTGTATCCTTAATACAAGTCGCACAAGGAAAGCCTCTTTTGGTACTCTCGATTTCTTTTATCCTTTCACTAAATATATTGGTATACTTGACTTGGACTCAACTGTTTCCTTGTGAGAAAAAGTATTATTGCGGCAATTAATGAAAATAACTTGGTAACGATTCATTTTAGGATTATTTAAAAAAAAATCCATATCTCTTTACTCGTTAATCCTTTTACTTCTAAATTTTAAAAGGGAAGTTCATGACTTGTGTGCCAAGTTTGAGATTTTCCCTCATAAGCATATTTTATGTATCTTTTCTCTCTCTTATTATCTTTGCAACTTGGTCTCCTCAAAACTCAAGAAATCCTAACATTTTGAAATTTCTTTTTAAGGATACTTATTATCCATTATTTCTCATTATCTTATTTATTTCTTTATTCAATTGATTTGCTTTTTCCTCTTTTCATATTTCTCTTATTATAAATCACATATAAATGAATTTTACTCAATTGTGGCCATTAATGTCACTTTCTAGATATTTCCTAGTATTTCTTATAAAGACTTTGCTTAATATCCATTAATGAGTTAATATAATAATAGGAACCACGAAATTCCTACTGTAAGGGAGATTTGCAAAGAAATCCCTTCTTTGAAGCAAAGCGTACAACCTATACAATTAAGTCCAAATTCAAAAAATCATTATATTTCAATTATGAAAATTCATGCAAAATTGGGGTTATAACAGTTTTTTTCCCGCCACACAGAGAAGAAGATAAAGCATCCCTTTCCAATAATGAGTTACAACAAGTAAAATGTTATGGGTGGATGGGCTGGTGGGAGGCCATTAGTTTATCCTAGTTTCTTGTCCCCCCCTTCTTCACATTGAAAGAGACTATGTCCAGTTTTCCTATGTATGTAATCTTTTAATTCAGATATATCTAAATTTTCATGCATTTGTTAACCATATAAAGAAAATAAATGCTATATCTATGCCTAGGTAGGTTTGGGACGTTAACCAATAATCAATTCAATATCATAGTTGATGAGCCTACTCATGTTTAAGTGTTGAATATTCTCAGTGACATGGATGACTACTTGTCTACTATGACTGATACAATTAATTACGTTTCCATTCTAAAGAAATGGAGGACTTTTGGTAATTAAGTTTTGAAAATAGTCCCAAATACTTTGGCTAGTCACCCTCTTTCAGATGACATGTTCAATACTTCAATTATCTTAATCCCTAAAGTTTCAAAGTCAGAAAGATGTGAGAAACTACGGGTATTGACAAGGATATGGGGAGGATAGGGAGAGGATGGACAACATGCTTGGTGAGGAATCACATGGGTGTGCTAGTATTTGCTTTTGTGGCATGGCAGAAGGTGACATCTCTTGGGGATCTTGGGCTTAGAGATTTAGTCGCTACACCAAAACTAATGAGGAAACAACACCTTCATGTCTCAACTATTGGGATGGACAATGTTAAATTAGAAAACATGGTTTGGGATAATGGTAAACCACCATTGGAATTGAAGTTGATTCTGAACATTATCAAAGCAACAATAGATGAAAGATTTATCTCAGGGTCTATCCTTGCACATGAAGGGAATGCGACTACTAAGGAACTAAGGAGTGGACAAAAAATTACTTGGAAGAGTTTTTCACATGCTTTGAACATGATCAACTACTAAGTAAGGTGAGACATTTGTAGAGGATGGAATCTATAGGTATATGATATATGTTACATAGATGGGAAAAGATGCAGTAGGATACATGTTTGTGTTTTTTGTTGAGTTTCTTAGGAGATCTGTGAGGGTGTATAGGGGTTGGCACTTTTTTGCCTCATGAGAGGTTTCGAACAACGTTTATGAGCAACAGATGTCAAAAGAGATGGTTTTTTCCCACATGAGGAGGGTAGGTTGAATAAGATTGCCTTCTGACTTCTTAAAAAGGTGTGGGAAATTGAGGGTTAATTCTCTTAACAATATTCACCTTAAACTGACATCAAAAGTGGTTGTTTATGTGTTGCATAATGTTGAAGGCAGGGAACCATAGGCTACCAAAAGCTCACAAAAAACTATAATCAGGAACTTGTTACCAAACTATTATTTGGAAAGAAATTGTCTAGGTCCTAGAATAGACAAGTTTTAACACCAGTTTAGATATTGCAACTTGACTTTAGCTACAAAATTTGCATAGGTCAAAGATGTAGAGATGACCCTAGAGTATGTGAAAAGAATATCAACATGAGACATTCATTATGTCCTTGCGTAGAAAATGGAGACAAGGGGATTGTGGTAGAAAATGTGGATCTCTCCTCTATTTGACTTGACATTGCATATATTTGTGCAAATACATTTATTGCAATATTTCTATGCATATTGACATCTTTTTTTAGTGGTACGCCCCTATTACATAGATAGAGATATGGAAGAAGAGGATACAGTAGGGTGGGGTTGTGCCACAAAAACTTGGAGCTTGGTGCTTTTAATGGTTTTTTATTTTCTTTTTGATGGATGGGAGGTAAGAAGATGGAAGAAGAAGTGTAGAAGAGGGGTCAAATCAACATGCAACTTGATTTGCAATTCAATCCACATTGTTGTTTTCCTAGTCCCAATAATGATAAGGGAAAATGATGATTCCATAAATTTGTTTCACTAGTTAGTTAGAAGAGAGTTGTGTTTGATCCCTCTCTGTTCCATAAATATCTACCATCTTTTCGATAGAGATATGATGTTTTGGGTTCCCAGGCCACACAGGGTGATTTCTATCATTGGTTGTCTCACAGATTGATCATAGTGAGCCTTTACTTTGAGTAAGGGGAATTAAATGATGATGGCATTAATGGATGTAAACAAGAATTTTAAACAAAGTTGACTAGATAATGGCTTTTATTACTCTAGAGATAAAAATTTTGAAAATTTTAAGCCTTAATGTAGTTATTCCATGCAATGATAATGTTGGGACATTTCTTTTGGTCAGCAATAATGGCAACCATTAGAGGGAAACCCAAAACCTAAACCCATATTATGAAGCAAAATAACTAATGCTCTACAAACCCAATTAACACAATATATGAAAAACACAGATAATTTTTTCATTTTTCTTTCTCATAAAATCTCATAACAATATCAACTCCAGGACAACATATTTAATCACCACAAATTACATTCAACTCCATCAAAACCAGAACCAAGACTTATTGCTCAGATACAATTATGTTTATATCAGTTACATGAATATGAAAAATAAACTTGATCTACAACCCATCTTGAGAAAGAGAGAGTATAGGGACACTCTAATCTATCTAGATTATTCTATTTACATTTTCTTTGTCACGACATCTCCACTGGATAGCATTATACTTTAAAATATTTAAAACAACCTCATGAGACTCATATAGAGCCCTAGTGAGTGGATACCTCCCACTCAAGTTGAGTACATGCATCACCATCAGGTTAAGTATAAGTTGTCATCATCAAGGGTGTATCGATCATGATTTATAGATGTTAGTTAGTGTCTCTTATAATGTGTCATGTTTTAAACATTAGGGTTCCACTTCCCTTATCCCTATAGAACTAAGATTTTTGTCAATATACTCATACAATCTCAAGGTGTGTTATCACGATCCATGTAATCGTGTTCATTATCATGTTTCTTAAGTTAATATTATCATCACCGCTAAAGTTCTTAAATTTCATGCATGATTTTGATACACTCCAAAATCCTAAAAGTTATCGCAATTGTGTTCATTACGTTATATTTTGGATCTAAAATTAACCATTTATATTTCATGGTTATTCAATCTAAGATCCCAAGGTATCATCATATCAAGCTTGAAATGTCCATACTTATATTGTTGGTATATTGTATGGTTTCATATTAGGCCAAGCTGACGAGAGTGACAAACATATGTACATATCAAATTTTAACTCCAATGAGATTATACTCACATATCATGCATCATTTTGAGTAATAACATTATCATCGATATCAAGGTTTGCTTTGGTAATTATCCCACTTCTAGTTAAAGAAAATCTTTGTAAGTAGGGGTTAGCAAATGATGGTCCAGATTGGACCAGACCAGTCAGTTTGGTCTGATTCGGTCCTGGACCTTTTGAGTTTGGTCTGGTCCACGGTCTGGAGATTTTGGAAATTCTATCTAAGGTCTAGTCTAATCCAAAACCAGTAGACTGCGGTCCAGACCATTGACCGCTTTTTATGTAAAATGCTTCTAAATATGAAATTTTATTATAAAAAGTATAGATAATTTATATATTACAACACTAGTAAGTGTAAATGTTTGATAGTAATGCTAAACAATAGTTATATGTAATTAAAATTATCACGGAAAAAAACTAAAATAACACTGTCTAACTAAAATATGTATCTGAATAGCATCAAACAATCTTATTTCCGAAACTAACCCACATTCGTCAAAAAGTGCTAAATGTTTGACGTTTTCAATGGGCCGGATGCTCGGCCTTTTTAGTGTAAAGCATCAGAAATGACGGCGTATGAGGGTAAAGCGCCAAGAGTTTGGAGTTTTCAGGATAAAGCGCCCGATCCTGGCATTTTAGGCTGCGTTTGGCATGAGATCGAAACCCGGTTTGGCCTTGTCTTTATGTGCCAACCCCGCCAAATAAGTGCCGGTTTGAGGTAGATTTTTGTTTGGTTCGCAACCCTGAAAAACCCCCGTTTTGGGATAACGAAACCCCATAACCCGGGTTCTCCCAGTCCCACGAGGGGCTGACCAGAATCAGACTGCGTTGCCAAACAAAATCAGACTGCATCGTGACTGCCCCAACACCGGAATCCAGACTAACCCCGACTAACCCAGTCCAGAGTCCAGATTCCAGAATCTCAGTCCTGTGCCAAACGCAGGGTTAAGGACAAAGCGCCCGACGGTCTCGCGTTTTTAAGTAAAGATGTCCTACGTTGCGTTTTCTTCTGTACTTCATGCGGCAAAGCTGTCTTTGCTTATTCCCGGGACGACCGCTTTCAAAGCCTGGGGGTGAAGCATATCGACACATCCCTTCAATCGCAGAAAGGTGGGTGGCTGGTTTGAATGTTGGCCGAGTTGCGAGTCCTTTTTCCTCTCCTCTCCCGTCAAAAGCTTCAGCCTGTACGCCGTTTTCGTCTGTACCTCCTTCGGTTGCTTCTCTACTTATTCTTCCCCTAGCAAGGCACGGCCTTTTCCTCTCCTCTATCTACTCCTCCAGTGCTTATCTACTTCTTCTTCCTCTAGCAAGACAGCTGCATTTGTGAGATCATCGTGCAAGCAAGTAAAGCAAGGAATCTGCACAGCAAGTTGAAATCTATCAAGGGCTCTACTCCTCTCTTCTTTGCCAGTTGCAGCCTGTTAGGTGAGCGTCCTTTCTTCCTCCTCTGTGTGCGAGCACTACTACAGAAAATGCTTTTGTTGTAGTTAGCATACTTATCATAACAAGTGCATTTTTATGTTGTATATTGTATATTTTATACAGCACAAGTCATTTACAACATGCCAAACCTGTTGTAGTATAGGCGGATACTACAACAACTGCTAAAGTATTGTAATATGTTGTAGTATCACAACATATTCAAAACCGTTGTAAAAGATGTTATTTATACAACATATTTTGACCTGTTGTAACAGTCACATGTTGTAATAGACCATCATTACACAACGCAGACTCACCCGTTGTAGTATGTATTAATTATACAACAGGCCTTTACATGTTGTATTTGATACATGTTGTAATAGACCACCATAATACAACATATTAAAACTCGTTGTTATATCCCAACATGAGACAATAGACTCCAACTTGTTGTTATATATTATAATTATACAACATGTTGTAACATGTTGTAATATCCACACATAAAACATCGTTGTAATAGACCTCCATTACACAACGTAAACTAAACCATTGTAATATACTATTATTACACAACATGATATCACATGTTGTACTAGCTACATATTGTAAAAGACCATAGTTAAACAACACGTCATATTCACATAATTCTCTGAAATTTTCAATTATTCGCGTATAATATGCGAATTTTTTATTAGACGTATGGCACACCTTAATTTCGTATTAAACTCATATTTTCCCCGAATTTTATGAATTATTCATGTTTTATTCGTCATTTACACATTTTCACGTATTATCCTGAACAAAACAATTTATTTCCGAATTGTTTAAAAAAAATACTCACTTAGCATTGTTTCATATTTCAATATATTCTAAAGACTATTTCCCCTCAATCACCACTACAAAACTCAACAAGGCCGAAGGATTTTTCCTCAAGGACATAATCCCTGACAAGTGTATTAATTTTTCTGAAGGCTTATCCCTGACCCTTGTGATGCTATCCTTGACGAGTATATTAAATTTTCCCAAAGGCTTATCCTTGACCTTTGGAAATATATCCCAGACTATTATTTAATTTACCCAAGGATTGCTCCTAACCCTCATTAACTTGTTTCCTAACCAATATTAACTATATTAAACCAACCATTATCTCTTTTACTTCCGTGAAGAGTCCATTTTATTGTGGACATTTATCCTTTTCGTTCTAGATAATCATAATTGTTTAAATGGATCAGCCGTTGATTTTAAACAACAATTGCAGTTTCCTTTTTTGTACCTTGTTGAATCCTAATTCATTTAGACGGTGGATTACTTTCCAATACATGCCTCCCTTCCGTTCTATATCTACCGCTCCGAAAATAAAACAACGACGCCAAACCCTCGCTCTCGCTCCCGCTCCAGAAATAGAACGACGCCAAAATCCTGTCTCCAAAATCAGAACAAGCACTCCCTCTCCTTGTGTCGCCGCAAGTCTTCTTCGTCAGGATTCAATCTGTTTTGCCTCTGTATTAGCCATCAGAAGTCTACGATTGTTTCTGCAAGGAGTCTTCGGCGTGGTTCGTCTACTGCGGCCAGGCCTAATCGGGTAACCGGAGACGTTGGATAGGCCATTATCTAGTGGGTGTCTTCTCCGGACGTTAAATTGTTCCTTATCCATTCTGCTCCGACGTTGGATAGGTCATTCTATTTTTTCCTCTACTTTTGGTGAGTGTCTTCTCCGACTATTAGATTATTCCTTGTATACTAAAATTATATTTGTCCCTGCACCAGGAACCATTATCCTTGGCCAATCTACCTAGATAGTGTTAAAAGGGGCATCTTTTAAATCACATCTCTGGGTGACCGACAACATTTAGGTCTTTCCTATTTTCTCTCCTCGAACAACAGTCTCCAAGGCACAATTGCGTAGTAGCAAGGACAATACAAATTAACATCTTTTCATTGCGGCTGAAGTTAGGTAATTTCTCATTTCTGAAAAATGGTTCCCGTATCTCTGATTTTTTTGTACATATATTATCAGTGTTCTTAAGAGTCTGTCCGAAAGAGAATATACAATATGCCTTTTTTGTTTTATATAATAAAAACCTAAACTTGAGAGTCATTGACATGTTTGTCTAGATATTGCATCCATATTTTTACATGTCAACCCGTCAAATGAGATGTTCTTGTTATTTTATATAAAACTTACATGTAAAATAATGATTTATTTGAACCATGATAGACATTACTCCCCCCTCCCTCAACCCCTAGCAGAGGCAAATGCTCAGAAGGGTGGTAAATTCAATGCGACATCTGAGAGTCAAACTCGGGTCCTTTTATTAAGGGACACCGTGCTTGACAAATCTTGTAGACGAGAATGATTTATTTCGTGCCTTGAGTTTGATTTAGGTTCTGTTTTTGTTGGAATTGTTGTTAATGCCATATTTAGTAATATTTTCTGATCTTAATTTTTTTTCATATTGCTGATAAATATGTGAGATCATATTTTAATTAATAATATTAGATCACTCTAAAAAATCAGTTTTATCACCATTACATACTCATGACAATCGAATATTATCAAGTGGTATTAACAATATCTTAGTGTTAGTATTAAAAAATCATGATTAACGTACATTGTTCATTCAACTATATAAGTTAATGACCTATTTTCTCATTGAGTATGTATTACTTGGATACAAAAATCTTAACCTTTTTCTATACATAGGCCAACATAGGATATATCTTAATTTTACAATACATGATCTATCCTCATTATTCTAATTAATTATATTAGGTTGCTTATATTTAAATTTGTTATGGCATCCTAGAGCATGGCGTTGTAGCTTTTTTAGATCACCATAAGGCTAAAGTCCTCTTTACCTTAAAAAATCATGTTTGTTCAACATAGCGATGAAGACAAATATTTTTAATAACTTTTCCATTCTTTTTTCTTTTCAGTTATCCTCTCTTTCCCACATGTTACTAAACAACCATTTTTAATAAATTTTCCATTCCCTTTCCTTTCCCATTTTTCCTTTCTTTCCCAAATGATACCAAACAACCATTTGTAATACCTATATCAACTAAATTATTAGCAATGATTTACTTTTAGAATTAATTACATTTATCTCATGTATATCCAAATTCTTGTCATTGTTTTATAATGAAATAAAATTTTGATATACATGTTTTTATTTTATTTATTTATTCATGGTAAAAAATTAAGATCAACTAGATATAGAATATTTTTAAAGAGCATGCGAAGTTTGTTTTTTGAACTACATTACTTGTACTTTTTCTCTACAAATGATAGATTTTTTAGTTAAGTCAAGTGATATTAGTTGAACTTTGTTTACATTTAATGATGAAGATATTGTAATATTGAATAATGTCATGTTGTTACACATTAGAACATGAATATTTAAAGAAGATAAAAACAAATTAATAAATTCCTAATTATAATAACACATTCAATACAACTTTAAATGATCAACTTGACGTGCTATGTTAGATGCAATAAAATATTATAAAAAAATTAATTAAATAAGGCATATCTTGCTCCAATTTTTATCAGTAGATTTTTCTATAACACTTGAATAATGTCATGTTGTAGACAATTACTATACTTACATGTGCACATTATAATTTTTTTCAAACATTCTGTAGTGATATGTATTTCTGGTTCATATATTTTCAAACGACATAGTCATAATTCAAATACAACTCTTTAATATAATGCTATTTTAGTTAAGTCAAATGATCTTAGTTGAACATTGTTTTCATTTAATGATGAAGATATTGTAATGTTGAATAATGTCATCTTGTTACACATTAGAACATGAAGATTTAAAGAAAATAAAAACACATTAATAAATTCCTAATTTCAATAACACATTCAATACAATTTGAAATGCCCAACTTTACGTTCTATGTTAGATGCAATAAAATATCATAAAAAAGAAGATTGCATAAAATCGGCATATCTCCAATAAAAATTTATTTGAGAATGTATCTTGCAAGCTAGGGAAAAGGAGTTCATCAAAATATCTAGAGAAGTATTTTTATTATTGTCATATGGATGATCAACTTATTTTCCTACTATGATACTAAATATATTATTTATTATTTTTGTAGATGGATTACTTAGCCGATAGAAGTTGGATGTACATTGAAAGACATTTCCTTAGTAAAGACTTTCGAGAGGGGGTGTCTGCATTCATAGACTATGCTCTTTCTCATCAAAGGCCTTTAAGAAACAATCAATTGTTGTGTCCATGCAACACTTGTAGCAATATGTATTTAAAATCAAAGTAAGATGTTTATGAACATGTCATGATTAAGGGATTGTTACCAAATAATATTTGGGTGACTGTCATATTCTTCGTATCATATAAATCATTGTAAAGCAAAATCCAGTTCTACTACTAATTAAACATCAATATAACTTATGTAATATCACATGTTTACATAGAAATTTTGTTTGAACATATTTAGATTATTTTCTTTTTTTATGTAGATGGTTGATCATATTGGTTGTAAGCGTTAGAACTTCAGAGTGAGGAGGCCGATGAAACCCTAGATGAAAAGGAAAGTGAGAGAGAGAGCTAGAAAGAGACTTAGAGAAGAAGCAAAGAAAGGGGGCAGAAGCGCGGGACTCTTTTCCCTTCTCAGTTTGAAACTCTCGCTTCTGTGAAACACAGAAGAGAGTGAAATATATACAACTGTTATCTTTTAACTAAATTAGAGAAGATGCCACCGAGGATAAGAAAAGCAAGCTTAATAAAGCTACTAGCATCTCGGCTATACTAACTAGCCAATACCCCCCCACGCAAATTGGACAAGGGATACCGAAGTCCCAGTTTGTCTCGTAAGCGTCGAAACACCGTCTTTGTGAGAGCTTTGGTAAATATATCTGCTGGCTGATCTTCCGACGGTATATGCGCTGTGATGATGTGCTTCAGAGCAACCTTTTCCCTAATAAAGTGATAATCGATTTCGATGTGCTTAGTTCGAGCATGAAAGACTGGATTAACGGTAAGTTGCAACGCACTCATATTGTCACATAACAGATGAGAAGGATGACTGAGGAAGATACCGAGGTCCTTCAGAAGAAAAGAGATCCAAGTTAATTCAGCAGCTGTTGAAGCTAAAGACCGATATTCAGCTTCACAGGAGGAACGAGCCACAGTGGTTTGTTTCTTCGCGCTCCAAGAGATGCAGGTGGACCCAAGAAATATACAGAAGCCAGTGGTAGATCTCCGAGTAGTAGGGCAACCAACCCAGTCTGAATCGCTGAAGGCAGTTAGTCGAATAGAGGAGGATGGGTGAATAACTAAGCTGAGAGACAGAGTTCCTTTTAGATAACGAAGAATGCGCTTAACCAGAGAAAAGTGTTCTTCTGTAGGAGAATCTAGGCTTTGGCAGGCTGTATTAACATCATAGGCTATATCTGGGCGTGTAATGGTGATATATTGGAGAGAGCCAACGAGTCTGCGATACAAAGTCAGATCCTTCAGCGGAGTAGAATAGGCTCTCCTTGTGAAGTTTAAGGCGATAGGTGTAGAAGCTGGTTTGCAGTCAAGAAGCTCTGCTTGCTGCAAAACCTCCAAGATATATTTCTCCTGACTAAGCAGAATAGTGGAGTGTTGATGGAGCACCTGAATGCCAAGAAAGTAATGTAGAGATCCTAGCTCTCGAAGATTAAAAGCATTACTCAGATTCTTTTGAAATTGAAGCAAAAATGTGGGGTCATTCCCAGTAAGGATAATGTCATCGACATATAGAAGCAGGTAAAGGACACGATGATCAGTATGAAGAACAAACAGCGAAGGATCAGCTGTGCTGCAGCAAAAGCCATAATCAATCAAGAATTCACTAAGCTTATTGAACCATGCACGAGGAGCTTGTTTCAGGCCATAAAGAGCCTTATTTAACTTGCACACATGTTTGGGATAGCTGGAATGAATGAAGCCTGGTGGCTGCTCCATATACACAGCTTCAGTAAGATCACCATTCAAGAAAGCATTACATATATCAATTTGAATGATACGCCACCGAAAACTGAGAGCAATTGTGAGAACAATTCGAATAGAAGTAACTTTAACAACATGACTGTATGTCTCCAAGTAATCAGTGCCTTCCTCTTGACTATATCCTTTAGCTACCAGACGAGCTTTTAGCCTGTCAAGAGATCCATCCGCTTTCAGTTTTACTTTGAATACCCATTTTGAACCAACAACATTATGAAAGGTTGGTCATGGAACTAGAGACCAAGTATTATTATTGTGCAAAGCTGTTAGTTCATCAGTCAGGGCAGCAACCCATTGAGGGTTTGACATCGCACTCTTTATAGTCTTAGGAGTGGTAGGAAAAATGGAGGATACAAGGGCATGCTTAGAATTTGAGGTTAGCATTCTGGACTTAGATCTGGTAATCATAGGATGAGTATTGATAGGGATTCCCTTGGTCGCATGTGGTGCACGAGTAACAGGTATGATAGCATCAGCAGGAGAACAAAGATCTGGTCGTGAAGTAGAACCAGTAGCAGATAAATCCAGATGACTGCTGTGAGATTCAAAGGGGACAATATCTACTGGTGAAATAAAGATTGCTTCTGGTTGAGTACTATGAGAAACTGCATCCGAAGCTTGATTCGATGCCATAGAATCTTGAGCAAGAATCACTCCTTGATTATGCGTAGAATCAAAATCAGGTGAATGCATTTGTGCCAATCTGGGTGAATTATCAATAATAGTAGCAGACACATCTTCAGTAGTGACATCCAGAAAATCAGAAAAAGAAGACAGTTCTCCTAAAGAGACATTACTTGGAATAGTATCTTTGTAAGGAAAAACTTTCTCATTGAACACCACATGTCTTGAATAGTATATACGACCAGAGGAAACATGAAGACAACAATAACCTTTATAGGTTTCACTATATCCCAGAAACACACAAGGTAAAGAATGAGGTTCAAGTTTATGTTTATTATAATCTCTCAAATAAGGGAAACATAGACAACCAAAGGATCGCAGAGTAGCATATTCAGGTGACTTGTTATACAATTTGTGAATGGGTATATCATACTCATGACATTTTGATGGCAGACGGTTAATTATGTAGACACCAGAGGAGAAGGCCTCAACCCAGTAGCATCGAGGAACATTAGAATCTAAAAGAATAGTAAGGCCAAGTTCAACCACATGGCGATGCTTTCTTTCAACCAATCCAACCTGTTCATGAGTATGCAGACAAGAAAGATGATGTTGAATTCCCTGTGTTAGCATAAATTCCTTCATCTTAGCATTTACAAATTCACCACCCCCATCAGTAACCAAAACCTGAACAGTAGTGTGAAACTGATTCATAACGAGTTTGCAGAAGAAAACAAAGTAACCAAAGAATTCAGATTTATTCTTTAATGGAAAGAACCATGAATAACCAGTGTACTCGTCTACAAACAAAGCATAATAGAAATATCCCTGTATAGAAACCACAGGTGATTTGCCCCATAGATCACAATAGACTTGTGCAAACGCACTATTACACTTGACATGCTTATTAGAGAAGGACAGTCTATGACTTTTTCCTAGAGAACAGCTATTACAGAACTCTAGATCTTTATTGGAAGAAGAAATTAAACTATTCTTTTCCATATATCTTTGGATGTCAGAGTGTAAATGCCCCAGACGTCTATGCCATATTGTAGAGGTTGTCACAACTTTCTTCAAAGTGACGAAGCTTTGTGGACACCAGGACTTGATAGTGTACATTCCTCCTTTAAGAACACCCCGAGCCAGAGTTGTGTGGTTCTGCAAGTGTTTGATTAGAAAGATGTCCTTGTAGAAGAGAAAATAACAGGGAAAGTCATGTGTTAATTGAGCAACAGACAGAAGATTTCTCTTTATGTGAGGTACAACTAGAACACGATATAAAGGTATAGGAGTTGTATGTATTATATGCGTGTTTCCTGTTTGAGTGATTGGTAGAAAGGTACCATCACCTATCATTATAAAATCAGAACCTCTGTAAGATATAACATTCTTCAATATACCTGGTGTTTGAGCAATGTGATTTGTTGCTCCTGAGTCTACATGCCACTCGTCCAGATTAAACTTTCCAGGTTCAGTGACCTGCATAGCAGCTAATGCCTTAGCTTGTTCAGCAATAGAGTCTTCAGTCAGAGATTTTGGGATCTCAGGGCTTTGAAAAGTGTTGTCAAACCTATGCCAACATCTCATGGCATCGTGACCTCTTTTTCCACAGATTTGACAAAAGAGAGGAGGTCTGCCCTGACTCATATAAGGGTGAATGCTCTGATTAAAACCTCGTCCTGCAGAAGAAAAGGACGGCTCCGGTGGTTTACTGCCAAGGATTCCAGGTGCTTGTGGCCTGAAGTAAGGAGAGGAAGTTTGATATGGAGCTGACTGCTGAACTGGAGAGGGATGACGATAACCTGGATGATTCCCATTGCTACCTCTGCCATAACCTCTATTACCATAACCACTGTTGTTTCCGCCATAGTTCGTCCTTTGACCAACAAAAACCAAATTCGGAGTAGAGAAGTTCTCAGAGGTGGTTCGGCGCATATCATGATCCTTCAGAAGTGACACAAATCATCGTAGCTAGGGATTGGTGGCCTCATCATAGACACAGTAAAACTTTCAAAGTCACTTCCTAATCCACTAAGAAGATAGTAGACTTTATCGTCATCAGAGAGAGATTTGCTAATAGCATGCAGCTGATCACAGATAGATTTGAAATCTCGAATATACTCAGCAACAGACTTACTTCCTTTCTATATTCGTCGCAGTTTGGTCATCAGCTCGAATCCCCGCGATTGAGTAGATTCACAGAAGTTCTTCGCTAGAGCTGTCCAGATCCGATGCGCCGTTGTATGGCCGACCACGATTCCAAGCACATACTCAGAAAGAGTCCCCATGATCCATCCTTTCACCAAGCGATCCGTTCTCATCCAGAGAGAGTAGTCGGGGTTGGAGGAGATAGAGCCTGCTTCATCGACGAGGATCTTCTCAGGTTGCTTCTCAGTGCCGTCGATGAAGGATTCCAGGTCATTGCTTTCGATCAATGTGCGGACTTGAATATCCCAGTAAAGATAGTTTGAACAGGTGAGCTTCAGAGAGACGAAATTGGCCACATTCACTCCAGCGGGATATGGAAACTTCTTCTGAATTGAGACGGTGGACGAGCTAGAAAGAACTTCAGAAGAGATGGATGATGATGATGCTGATGTCGCCATGGAAGAGGAAGCTTCTAAAGGATCGAGGAAGCTCTGATACCAAGTTAGAACTTCAGAGTGAGGAAGCCGATGAAACCCTAGATGAAAAGGCAAGTGAGAGAGAGCTAGAAAGAGACTTGGAGAAGAAGCAAAGAAAGGGGGCAGAAGCGCGAGACTCTTTTCCCTTCTCAGTTTGAAACTCTCGCTTCTGTGAAACACAGAAGAGAGTGAAATATATACAACTGTTATCTTTTAACTAAATTGCAGAAGATGCCACCGAGGATAAGAAAAGCAAGCTTAATAAAGCTACTAGCATCTCAGCTATACTAACTAGCCAATAGTAAGGAATGTCAACAAACATATGTCATTTTGATAATGATGATCATGTTGATCTTGAGCAAGAGACGACATAGAAATTATCCGTGTATTAAAAAATCATATGTACTTAGGGATAAGCCTATGAATAATACTTTGTTACTTATGAAGTTCTATTTAAAATATATATGATATGGTTTGCAAAATATAAAGTTTGTGATGTTTGTGGTACATTACATTTCATGTATTGTAACAAAATTACAGCAAACCAATCACATGGAACTCATTTTCCTGAAAAACTTTAATTTTTAAACAATTCATCTGAACTCAATTTCCAGGAACTATACTTCAGTTCCTGGAAAAGGACTTCCAAAAATACTCTACTTACACTGAACCAATCAGAGCCTTCCAGGAAAGTTTCAGTTACACCAAACCAGTCAGACCCTTAAAGGTCGATGTTTATCAATTGTACATATTTTTGTTTCTCAACTAAATTCTACACCTATAATTTTATCAAATTGACCATTGTGGTACCGTGGTGCTTTTATGTACATGTATGAATCTTGATAATTGTTGAACTTTTTGTACCAAATTACCAAGTAAAATTTGCATATATATATCCGAATTGTATCCGTTTTTTTCCAAAATGGTTGACCGAAACTTTTACCGTATCTTTGTCATTTTTTATCCAAAGTTCCTGCATAATTCCCGAAAACCAAAATTTTCAACCTCACCGAATAATGCCAAATGCTGAATTTGTGACTATGCAACATGCTATACATGTTGTTGTATCTACAACAGACTCCTACTTCTTATTATATACTGTGAACCGAGCTGGACACAATTTATTTTTATAGAATTTTTTCATAAACATGTAATCAGATCATGGTTTTTTTATAGAATTATTGTCAAATATGGGTACAAGTTCTTTATACCTTATAATGTGGGGTACACATACATTTTGTCGATTGTCTGTTATTTGTTTATTTTAAATGCTGCTTAAAAATACATTAATCTTAAAATGTAATACTCATGTATGCGTAGGGGACATAGGATACTTGCGTCTTCGACCCTATGTGGGGTAAGTGCCACTATCTTGATCCGTTACGAGGAAAATTATGTGGGAACGTGGAAAAACTCATGGAGTTGTAAGTAATTCATAAAACAATTTCAATTACATAATACATGTATTGAAATTTCCATATATAGTTACGAATGCATAGAATTCTTGATATGAATTTGAATAGGACTCATAAAGTTTATCAAAAGAGAGATGTGCAATATAAGAAGAATTTGAAATGGAAAATTATCAACGTAATTTACCATTTTGATCCAGAAAAATACTACTTTCTGATTCACCAATAGAAGTGTTGTTCTAGTTTCTTCAGATTCTGCTACTTGATTTCATATGGTCTTATTTTTACAAATGCTCTAATTTTTACATATATCGATTAGATCTTATTTGGGTCAATATCATCAAGTTGCTCGGGCATTATCCTTTGAAATAATATATTACACTTTGGATTTACAAGTAGACCCTATAGGTAGATCCCAATTGTAAGGACATTTAATAAGTTTGTAAAGAGCCTTCTTCTAGAATGTATGCAGGAGTTTAATGACTGTTTGCTTGACAGTGGTCTACTTGAATTGAATTTAAATGTTGTGAGGTTGTAGTTTAACAAATGTTCCTTTTGGAAGGGTGACATTCTTCTCTCTTACAAAATCCCCCTCTTGCAAGAGCAAGTTTTGCATCATCCAGTATGGCATATAAACCACCCTTTTTCAGCAATAAACCATGCCTTTTTCACTCTTATAGCATTTTTTATTCTATTTACACATACCTTTTATTAAGTTTTCTGGCTATTTATACCTTTCCATCCTCTTATTTGCTAACAAGTTCTCACAATTATTTGGATAACAAATTAATATTTATTTTGTACAGTGTCCAAACCAGCCGAACAATACAGATTGCGGGTATTATGTGTCGAAGTATATGAAAGACATCTTTGATGTGAGAAATAGAAATATTCCTGAATGTGTAAGCTACTTAACATTATATTCTTTTCGTTTGTTCAAATTTCTAAATAAATTGAAAAAATCACAATATGTTGATATATTTGTCATATGATTGCAGTATTATTCGAAGTATATTGGTTGTTGCTTCAACCAAGAAGAAATCGACGAGGTACGAAATGAGTGGACGACATGTGTTCTTGAGCACACATAAGATCATGTGACATGTGGGGGAGACATTTGTTCTTTAGCATAGACCAATGTGTGAAACTTTTTTAATTAGTTTTCAGTTCGATTCTAGAGTGGATACTCAGTACTTTATATTATTGAATCATTGTATGGATGATTTAATATTAATTAAATTTAGTACGAGTTTCTTTCAAGGTTTGATGGAAATTTTGTTCAACTATGTGTTTGTTTGTGAAATGAAAAAGTATAATTTCATATTTATCATAATTTATTAATAATATAATTAATTTGATCAATACAATTGATTCAATATATGACCTGTCAAACTCTAATCAATGACAACAGTTAATGATATGTTGTAAAATGTATGATTCTACAACAAACAACACATGTTGTGTTATCCACACCTATTACAACATGTTTGTCAGAAAAAAAATACACATATTACAATAAGTGTTTCTAGTGAACTACAACATGCATAACCTGTTGTATAAATTGTGTATATTACAACAGACACACACCATGTTGTCTAAACAATCCTATTACAACGGTTAAATATATGGAAAGACAACATACTTCAATTATTGTATAAACATGTATATTACAACAGGTGCACTGCATGTTGTAATATACCTACCTATTACAATGGGTGTGTTTAGTGAAAGACAACATGCTTCGACTGTTGTATAATATATATTACAACGGGCGAACCACATGTTGTAAAAAATACCCCTATTACAACGGGTGTGTTTAGTGAAAGACAACGTCGTTCAACTGTTGTATAATATATATTACAACAGGTGCACCACATATTGTGTAAAATACCCATATTACAACATGTCATTCCTTAAAAGACAACATGTTTCAACTGTTGTATAAAATACATCTATTATCTATTACAACATGCTATCACATGTTGTGTAAAACACCCCCCATAAGATCAAGCGATTTAATATAACATGTTAACACCGGTTGTAAATTAAGAAAAGAACTGTTGTAATTAGTAGAGGAGCTGTGCTAGCGGCTACAGGCGACGAGGTTCTTTTCTTCGTTTCTTCCTGGGATGCTGTCTTCTTTCCTCCTCCTTGGCCGATAGCTTCCGCAACATAGGCTCCATTCGGCAGCGTGGTTGTTTTTGTCGTGACAGTGGGACGCGGATTGTTCTTGTCTTGTATTGTTTGGCAAAGCATTGAGCAGTTCCCTGGCAGCGGTAAGTGATGCTTTCCCAGCGTGGGCAGGGATCTAACGCTGCAACAAAAACCAGCGATGAGTTGCTCGCCTATTTTCCTATTGAAATTTCTAATAGAGCGATGACATAGGAGCATATATATTTTCATCGTGTACCAGTGACAGCGTTTTTTTTTTTAGGTAAAGGCCATAGCATATATTTAAAGCACTACAAAGTAAGTAAACACATACTTTAGTGAGTTCATACAGTACGAAAGAAAGAAAAAAAAAACACGGTGAAGGAAAATGGTGATGTTTTAATCGTTTAGGGGAGGCACCCCTTAACAAGCCTCAGGAAGCATAAAATTAAACTTTCCTAGGAAATGAAATCAGCTCCTGGTCAGATGGAATCATTGATGTTGTTGCAGCAAACTGACTCCTGTTTCATCGTCCACCATGGCTTTTAAGTCGCAGAGAAAATGGGATTCCGATTCACCTTCTTCCGATTCACCCGTGACAGCGTTGAAGCTTGACGCTTTACCGAACGGTTGTTTTCTTCTTGTATTTCTCTTATCACGCATGTTTCTTTTTTTCCTTTTTCTTTCTATTTTTTCTTACTGAGCCTTTGTTCGACAAGAGGAATTAGAAGAGCAGCCGATAGAAATCCGTAAAAGCGGACAGACTACAACTACATAAGTATCTGAGCAGTCAAAAACATTTCTTTTCTTCTATTTCTCTTTCACGCTTATTTTTTTCTTTATTTTCCCTTTTTACTGTATATCTCCTTCAACGCCTACTTCTTTGTCTTCTCTAAAACATTAATATTTTCTTTATTTGTCTTTTTATTTTGGACCACTTATTCATTATTATTTATCTTTGTTCACAGTAGTTACTTATTGTGGTGATTCTAATAGGAGTGCAAGTGTTGGCATCGACAGTGTGCTCAAGTGCAGGTGTAGCTTCTATTGAGGACGTCTTTCTCCTTTAAAGGGTGAGATTTATTTTACTTAATCATTTTAGGTTAATATTTATTGTTATATTTTTAGGGATTATTTTGATTATGTGTTGCTTTATTAATTTTGAAAAGTTGTGTACTTAATTTGGACTGTATTTAATTGAGATTGTACTCAATTGAGACTGTGTTTGATGATGATTGTAATTTATTTGGACTATTTATTTCATACTGTAATTAATTTAGACTATTTATTTTGGACTATAATTAATTTTGACTGTAATTATTTTGGACTGTTATTAATTTGGACTGTTTATTTTGAACTGTAATTATTTTGGACTGTTTATTTTAGATAGTACTTATTTGATTAATTTCTTATATGCTTATTTTTATTTTTTTGTGTATGATGATATTTTTTTGAGTCTTGAATGGTTGTTGAATAGTTTAATATGCAATTTAATTTTCTATGGAGATGACGTTTGAGTATTTTGATGGTGATTTCATCATTATTCATGGCATATTTTTGGGTATCTCAGGTTGTGTGTGAAAATGGTTGTTTGTAAAGTTATTTTATTTCAAAACAAAGTCTAATCAAAGTTTTGAAATCTAGGGGTAATTTATAAAATCATTAGATTTTTTAAAATAATTTTCTTCAAAATATTCAGATATTCAATCACAACTAGCATAGATGCCACATAAGAAGGTGTTTTTAAAACTTCATCAAATTATCGTCAACATCCTTGTCAAAAAATACCCTCAATATGTTTTCCAAATTCACAATCAATTTATTTTTAGATACTTCATAAGCTTGAAACCTCTAGTTTGATTTGTCGATTCACAATCTATGGCATCAATTTGTTTTTGAATACTTCATCGACATAAATATCATCAACATGCTCTCTGATAATGTGTTTAAATATGCATTTAGTATCTTATATGTATAACACTAGATATCTATCTACTTAAATTGTATCACTATACCTAACTTTCACTAGTGAACATATTCAGGAAAATGGCCAATATCTCAAAAAACTTTTTCATTCGTTATGGTGGCAACTTATTGGCTGATGTATCATATTCTAGTGAGGTCTGCATGCCTATTCAAATATCTACAACAAGTACTTTTTTTTGAAATGAAGGTATACACACATCAAATTCTTGATATACACTCAATGATGTATGACCTTTGTCTAAGTTATAACTTTTTGAATGATATACATCCTGCTTATGACTTATTTCCTATTGAAGTAGTTGACGAGGATAGTTGGAAAACCCTCATTAGTGTATCAAATGGGAGGATTATTGACCTTTATGTTGAGAGATATAATCTGCCAAATGAGAGAATGAGTCAGTTCCAAGCTACGTCTTCATGGCAAGCTCCTACATATGTTGGATATCATATGAGTCTTTTGAGCCAAGTTACATTCTCTAGCACTTTCACTGCTAATATGTTTTCCACACATGCAAAAGTTGACCTTCCCCAACTCTCTAGTGGTGACTACGACTTTATGGTAGGATGCAAGGATAATAATGTTGGTGACACTAATAATGATGTTGATGCTGATATTGATGATGATAATGATGCTGATATTGATGATGATAATGATGCTAATATTAATGATGATAATGATGGTGATAGTAATGATGATAATGATGGTGACACTGATGATGATGAGCATGAGGATACTGATATTAATAATGACACTGGATTACTACAACTTCATATAGATGATAGTAACCATGAAGTTCTTATTGATCCTGAAATATGGCTGGAGGATTGGATGGATCAGAATCATGCAGATAATTATGAATACTTTAGAGAGGATGATTGGGTTGACAAATATGAAGTCCCTATAGACATGGAAGAGGCTCAAGTGGTTGTGGGGCATGGCTTCAGTATAGGTGAAATCTTTAAGACAAAGGCATGTCTCAATGATAGGTTGCAATCTTGGTCAATCAACAATAATGTCCAATACCAAACAAAGAGATCCAATAAGACTTACCTCACTTTAATATGCTTACACAACGATCAATGCTCATGGAGGCTTCATGCATGTGCTTCCAAGAGGGTTGGTTGCTTGTGGAAAATCACAAGTTATAGTGGTGAACACACATGCCATAATGCAATCATGTATAAGGACCACTCACAATGCAAGTCCTCATATATTGCGAGGATGATAATGCCGATGTTGAGAGCAAAACTTGACATGAGTGCTCGAGAAGTGATGGCAAAGGTCAATGCAGAATTGAATGTTATCATCTCCTATAAAAAAGGCATGACATGCACATAGAAAGGCTATTTCATCAATCTTTGGAGATTAGGAAGAGTCATATGGCTCAGTGTTGAGATTTCTCAAATGTCTAGGACAAGTGATTCTGGGGATTGTATACAATTTTCAAAATACTGTAACAACTGATGGAATGCCATATCATTTTAAATGTGTGTTTTGGAGTTTTGGGCCATGCATTCCGGGTTGGACTCACTGTCGACCGATACTAAGTGTTGATGGAACCTTTCTATATGGTAAGTATGAAGGGACACTACTTACAACGTCCGAGGTTGATGCAAACAATGGATTTCTTCCTTTTGCCTTTGCAGTTGTTGAGAAGGAGAACAAATCTTCTTGGATATGGTTCTTGAGATGCATGGATCAACAAATTCCAATAGTCAGTCAAAGGAATAATCTTTGTTTCATATCTGATAGGATGTGTGGTCTTGATAAAGCTATGCAAGTTTTTCCTCTTAGCACACAAAAATTTTGTTTGAGGCACTATAGGGATAACTTCCATAAGATTTTTAAGTCCACTGAGTTGTACAATTCAATGTGGAAGGTCGGTAAGGTGACTGAAATGGTAGAGTTTGATAAGCTCTTGGAAATTATAAAAGCCATTGACCGATCTTCGTACAGTTGGATCCTGAAACAGAACCTGAGAATGTGGGCTCTTTCATGTGATGGATGCCATAGATACGGTATAAAAACTAACAATTATTCTGAGATGATAAATGGAGTTTTAAAGCATGCTCACAACCTTCCCATTCAAGCCCTTATTTGTAGCACATATTATCTGTTGCGAACTGTCTGAACAAACCATCATTGACTAAGAGGAAGCGATCATTAGCAGCGGATTAACAAAAATCACTAAAAATTCAAACCTTTTTGCAAAGAGATCCAATTCCAGAAAACTCTTATAACAAGAACCAAAGTATTACATATACATTCTGGTTCACAAGTACATACCATGTACCATCTCTTCTCGAGGATTACATACAATAGTTGCTTTGCCAAACTATACATAAGCAACATAAAACTTCGAGGCGTTCAAGCCAAAATCTTAGATTGATGATAAAAACACTATCTACTGATTCCGAGGACCTGAGAGTACATAGACGACACATAGGACTTTCTATACAAAAAATATGACAGCCAATGCCTCCACCTGGAATTATCACTGTTGTCCCTGTTGTTGTTGCTGCTGCTCTTTCCTTGCTATAGGGTTTCTGCCTCCTCTTCTGCGTCTACCTAAAAAGTTGGATCCCACAGGGGTGATACAATTTGAAATTGTCCCAGCAAGAGATATAAATCTCTGCCAGAAACATCATTATTGCAGATATACAGTAATAAACTGAATAGGAGTTCTTTTATTTTAACAACAATATTAATCATTGTATGAACATAATAAGATAATCTCCTTCCTCAAGGAGAACATTGCATCTACCCATGGTAGGATTGTACGTCATCTATCTACTTTGCAAGGAATGTAAGGAATCATAAATATATCATCTATCAACTAAAGATGCATAAAGAAATGTAACATCAATCAATAATTTTTGTATTCAATCCTTAAGTAAACATGCTATACAACTAATTACATTTTACAATCACACTTATGCCCAGAGGAGATGAGGTATACCACTCATACTCCAACCGACCATTGCAAAGTCAAATCGGTGCCATACAAGGTCAATGGAAGAGCCGACTGCCATGAACTCCCTTATCTCGATCAGTACGAGATTCCATGCAGGACATCTTATGTCTCTGCTAAATAGCTTTGCAGGGTATACTGACAACTTCACTATAGAGTTATAGCCCGTAGCATATACTCCTTTTAGGATATGGCCCGTACCCAATGCCTGGTATTATGGAGTTATGGCCCGTAGCCATACTCTTATTGGGATATGGTCCGTAACCATTCTTGTGCATAGGATATGGCCCACAGGCATTCCTATGAGGTGTAAGGATATATTTGCCCATTACCCCCACATATTAAAAAATATGCGGCTTCCGGGTTATGCCGCGGAGCAACCCGTTTCACCATTCAACAAATTTTGACACTGATGGATCTATGGCCAGGGCACTACATGATGAGATTTCACTTGATTAATTAAGTGTATTACCATATTCTTTTAGCATCAATCAAGTTTCAAACAAGAATCATTATAACAAATGCTACACAGAAAGGTATAATACATCTATCAATTACTTTTCAAAACTTTATAAAACATTGGGATCTCAATTCCTTTTCACATCATGGGCATTCTCATCCCTTAACATCTCATCATCATGATTATGGAATATGGGTATTCAAACCCTCAGTTCATCAAAGAACACTTGTTACCACTTATCAGGTAACTAATACCTTCAGGTCATCTGACCAAGGTAAACATGATACTTGCTATACAATCATCTCACATGGTTCACAAGGCCCATTTAGTCTCTTGTTACCTCTTACTAGGCAACAAAGCAAATAATGGCTCACAAGGCCCATAAAGCATTTAAATAATTAACACATCATAGCTCATACCTGGCTATGCTCATCATCTCATGATTACCTGCATGATCATTACATGATAATAGTTATATCAATTACATATCAACACTATGCAATGTAAAAGTAGCATCACTATTCCCTTATTTAGGGTTAGGATTTCTCTTACATATCATCACCCTTCATTAGATTTAGGGTTTTCCATTATTAACCATTTAGGTTCTCAAGATCATATTATTAGTGATCAAGCCCTAATTCACTGCTCCACATAGCTAGGAGCCAACATTAATAACATAAGTATTCAATCATGCTTATATATTCTCATCATTTATCATTAAATGAAATATCAACACAGTATGAGTTTCTTTCTCAACTTTACCAGAATATGGTTACATCATACTTTATTAACTTGGCTTAACCTTTTCTTAAGGTATGTTAGCCTACATTTATCAAAGTGCATTATATCTCAATGTCACAATTGACATGACACACTTCATGTGTTACTCATCCAAGTATATTGGATTTAGAATACATGAAGATGTATCAATCTTGAGGTGCTGGATGTGATATCTATCATGTCTTGATGTATCACTTCCCTCATCACCTTTATCTTAAACTCATCAACTTATTTTGTATTAGGGTATCTCCCATCCTAATACTTCATGCACCAGTTCATCACATTTATCATGTAATGTATTGGTCACAAGTCACTTATTTGAAATATGCAGCCATTATCAATGATATACACTCATCATGAGTTAAGGCATTATTAATATAAGGATATCCATTATCAACCTCTTTAGGTGTTTCACTTATCAATATATTAGTCACTATTCCATTATTAGGAATGGGGTTTTCCATCTTTATCAATTAGGGTTTACATAACATCTCCCCATATTTGGATTTCACATAACATCACCCTACACTAGAATTTCACATAACATCCTTCTATATCAAGGTTTCACATAGTATTACCTGAAATTAGGGTTTCTCAACTCATAGCCCAAAGTTAGGGTTATGGTTTATCAGCATATTGCCCAAGATTAGGATTTCATGCATTATAACCCAAAAAACTAGGGTTTTGCATACCTTCACCCTATATCAGGGTAAGGTTTCATATAGCATTTCATAGAATCACCCTGGATTAGTGTCTCTCATCTCATTACTATATTAGGGTTCCATATAGCATTTCCCTAAATTAGGGTTAGGGTTCATCAACCTTCTCAATTAGGGTTTCATGATCTCTTTATTAAGGATCATACCCTGATTACATATTATTTTCATGTTGAGAGTGTGGAGGCTTAATCACTACATGCTTATTATACGTGTATGAATCTCTCTCTCATCCTCTCTAGGATGTTGATTACTTCAAGCTTGATTAAATTAGGTCAACCCTTCATTCAAGTACATACATCTATAGTTACCTTAGTGTATTGAATTACTTCTTCATAAGCATCAAAGGTTATCCACTCAAAAGATACTAATCACTTAAGTACCTTAAAGGTACAACCATTGTAATTATCTTTGATATACATCATTAAAAATCATGGGGTTTAATAGTACTTACATGGTTTGAGTTAATTAGACCTTCAAATGGTCTTGAGGTACTAGACCTTCAAACAGTCTTGAAGTACTTTGACCTTCAAACAGTCTTGAGGTATTAGACCCTCAAACGGTCTTGAAGTACTTTGACCTTCAAACGGTCTTGAAGTACTAGACCCTCAAATGGTCTTGATCTCAAAAACTCTAAACGGTTTGAGACCGTTTGAATAAAATATAATTAATCCCAAATGGTTTTGAAACCGAATGAACAACTTATCATTGAAACCGATTGAACATCAAACTGTTTGAGACTATTTTTTCTCCAAACGGTCTGAAGACCGTTTGATCCCAAATGGTCTCAAGACTGTTTGGACTCAAACGGTGTCAAGACCATTTGGTCCAAACCACCTTGAAACTGAATGGACCAATTAGGGTTTCCTCCAATCAATCAATTGATTTTAGGGTTTGCTTTATTGAATCACACATCAATTGGACCATTGAAAGTACATCAATTTACAACCCTTGGATCTCCAATCATCCATCACATCCCTTGACCTCCAAACGGTTTTGAGACCGTTTGAGCCATTCAACTTAGAAATCAGCTCAATTGATTTAGGGTTTCAACCATTCAATCTAGTTAGGGTTTGTAATCAATGGACCATCCATTCTTGGAACCAATTTAATTAAATCAATTTGAACCATTGGATCTTCATCATCCACATCAGAAATAGACCCCAAACGGTCTTGAGACCGTTTAACCTCAAACGGTCTTGAGAACGTTTGCTCTCAAACGGTCTTGAGACCGTTTAACCTCAAACAGTCTTGAGACCGTTGGGTCATCAAAACTCAAAACCGTTTGCCCTTGATTTTTATTGAGGTGTGTGCTAAGATGACATCATCAACTTAAAGCTACAAATCTTAAAAATTTGCTGTGATCTTTGTGGTGATTTCAACAATTAATCAAAAGGAAAATCGTGAATGAAAAAGAAATCAACACGATGAAAAAAAATGAGATCAATAATGATATTTAAGGGTTCAAGTTATATAACCCACCTTCAAAGTTGATTCCAAGGTTCAAGCTTCACACCCTCAATGGTGAATGAAGCTCCATCAACTCTCCAAGGTCCATTCTCAAGTCTTTGAGTGAAATGAATGGCTAAGGTTGAAGATTGAATGAAGAAAAGAAGAAACTAAGCATTAAATTTCGATTTCCACCATGAAATCAAGGTTGAAGATGACTATGGAGCTTACCTACAGGATGGGGAACGTATTCCTATTGCTCCTAAACTCCCTTGTGCACGGCCAAAGCAAGGAAAGAAAGAAGGGTCAAAAAGAGTCTTTCATGTGGGTGAAAAATGGGATATATGTAAAGGAATTTCATGAGAGAGAAAGTGATAAATAATTCCTTCAACTCCCAAAATTGGTGCCACATACTCCCCTAAATCCCTTGCATATGAAGCCATCTCCCCCACCTTGTAATTCCTCTTCATTATCCATGAATTAAAGAAAACAAATTAAGCACCTTAATCAATATAATAATAATATCCAAAATTGAGTGGATATTACTTTTTCTTTAACTAATGTGAGTGTGCTCCCCACTCACTTTAGATATTTCGTTGCCTTTGCAAGTCACAAGGACGTCCATACTTATGTAATTTCAACCATCACATTTTTGGTTGAAGGGCACTCCATAATATTTTTATTTTTGCATTAAATTGAATTAGGGTTTCAATTATGCTTAAATCTTGATTATTTTAATATCAAGATTCTCTCTCTTCCAAAGAGATTCAAATGAGATTCCCCTCTGATTTTATTGTATCTAATTGTTACCAAGAAACATTAGAGACTCTCTAGAAGTGGTATTTTGCATATTGAACCCTAGGTTTTTGGGTAAATTGCACATTACACCAAAACTAGGTTTTAATGCACAAACATTGCTTAACAAGCTCTTTCTTGGTGCTTAGGTTGTCTCAAGCCATACCTCTGCACCATTTTCATTCTTATGATGCTTCAACACTTGAGGAGAATTTATCATGTAAGATTTGCAAGTTAACCCCTCAACTTGGGTAATTTGCACTTTAGTCCAAAACAAGTAAAACATTGTTTCAACATTATTCAAATAGGACCAAAATTGATACATAAGTTCCTCTTGAGCCTTAATTACTTTTCAAAAGATAAAAGAAGCATATCATTATCTTTCTTAAACAAAACATCTAGGGTTAAAGCATAACCCAGGTTAGGGATGTTACAAATTATAAACCCCTAACAAGGATTTCATCCCCGAAATCCCAGGTAAAAGGGAGACAAATATTATTTATTCACTATATCATCAGGGCTCCACATAACATCTTAATGTCATGGAGATGCCATAGAACTTTGATCAACACAAAGCCCTTCCATACAGGGTTTTTATAGAACTTGTCACACAAGACACATACTCTACCGTTTCTTTTCATTATTGACTGTAGAGTCAACTCTGTGTCAGGTAATGCTTTTCCCGTAATGATTTTATAGTCGTTCCTTCAATTAATACATCCTTGTTGATGTTATGTTTATGCGGAGCATAAACCCCTAACATGCGATGTTCATACTATTTTATGTAACTAGTCTGATTTCACAATTGGCCAGTCCAGGTATCCAACATAAGTCATCTAATTAGGAGCTATGCTTTTACTTTTCCATACCACCTAATATTTCTTAGATACTAGAATTCCTTACTTTGGTATCCATTACATGTGTCAAAACACATCACATCCTCATCATTCTTTCATCTTGGGACATTATTTGTTACACATCTCTTTATCTTGGAACCAAAGTCCAAGATGAACTGATACTTTTCTAAGTATCCATCATTGGATTAGTTCTAATCTATGCACATCAAGTGTCGTAGTAATCACTTGATTTCCATATTCCAAAAAGAAGAGAACACAAAGAAACATATTTCTCTTTTCATCTTATCATCACCCAAGGTTGTTTATCAAAGAGAAAAGATTATCATCTCCTTTAGTTATTGTATGAACTTTCACTGTTCATGAGTCATTTACTCCTATTTTATCCTAGGTTCCTTGCTATCAGCATAGGAATTATAAGGATGATTATATGTCATTACTCATTCCTTTGTTATTGTCTAACATATTTATGAATATTTTGTGATTTTATCACATTTCCCATTTCCACATCATGGGAAAAGATCTTTACTATACTCACAGGATTTATCAGATAAGGATCATCTCCCTTGTCCTCATTTTCTTTATCACGAAGATTATACTTTTATTTCCTCATACACACAGATTAATCTGAGATCATTTCAGATTCAACTTTATTGTACTTAGGATGTGATAAAAATATCCATGCCATATTTCTAGTTTCTTTATGCTCTCTAGATTGTTTCAGAATGACTACTTGATCAGAGTAATCAGAAAGATAACAATCTAAGAGTTCCATACTTGCCTTATCTCCAATAATTATATACTTGGCCAGGGTATACAAGTACTGAGATTAGGTAGTATGCACTTTATTTACTATCATGTTCCTTACTTTTCATATCATTATAAATACATGATTTAACATTCCTGGATTTTCTTCAGGCATCACTTCTATATCTCATCCTTTTTCACATAATTAAGACAAATTATAAAGCATTTAAAGGAATACTGAGTAAAATGTAAGTTCTCATCTTCGTTGTGCCCTCATATGACTAGTCAAAGGAAGCTAAAAAACAACTACTTTCTTATATTTAACACATAGAATTACGAAATGATATATCAGAATGAAACTATTTCATCTGACCTGCCTCATCTCGCGGTTTGTTTGCTGCCTCAGGCTGATTCTTTTCATAGAATCTTATCGTTTCCTGATGTTGACTTTGTGCTTTGTTATTTAATGCAGTTGATCATGCCTGGGACGTCTATCCACGTCCTCGAGTGCCACCAAAAAACTGTCTCCTTTGATGACCTTGATGTCTCTGCTTCGGTGGTTGGGTTACTATTGTGTTTCCAATCGGACAGTCCCTTACTAGATGTTCTACCTGTCTACACCGGTGACAGGTTCTAAACTCTTGATATGGCCTAAAAGGTCCTTTACCCTTTCCCTAGTGCACTAGACCTTAGTTGTATCAAGGGTACCAAAAACTTCCCCTTTTTGGAACTACTAGGCCTCTGATCCCAAGTTTGGATAGGCCTTTTCTTAATTCTTTCCTCATTATACTTTCCTGGACAGTCTTTTCTGATATGACCAGGCTGCCTATACTTGTGGAAAATCCTGATTTCAGGTTGTAACCTATTCCTTTCATCATTATTCATTGCTTCAACATGTTGATGTTGAGCAAGAATCCTATTGGAATCCAAAACTTCATCATTGGGGGCTGGTAATCTAGGTTGTATTTCTAATATATGGTCCACTATATGCATCATTGATGTCCTAGTTTGCCCAACAGTGATATTAAAAGAAGGATTCCTTATCATTGTTGGGTCATCTTGGGGGTTCTCAGGCAGTCGTTATTCTCTCACCTGGTCCCTTACACCTTCTGTTGGTGCAACATTGCTGCTCTCACCTGAATGTTCTTTGTGTGATCTAGACGTCCTTAAGTTCTTCTTCTCCTATATGAGTAGAAGACTCTATAAGATAATCTGGAAGACAATAGAATAGACTCAACAACCTTAATGCTATGTCTCTATAGACTCAACGAACCTAGAGCTCTGATACCACTAAATTGTTGTGAACCGTCCAAACAAGCCATCATTGACTAAGCAGAAGCGATCATTAGCAGCGGATTAACAAAAATCACTAAAAATTTAAACCTTTTTGTAAAGAGATCCAATTCTAGAAAACTCTTATAACAAGAACCAAAGTATTACATATACATTCTGGTTCACAAGTACATACCATGTACCATCTCTTCTCAAGGATTACATATAACAGTTGCTTTGCTAAACTATACATAAACAACATAAAACCTCGAGGCGTTCAAGCCAAAATCTCAGATTGATGATAAAAGTACTATCTACTAATTCCGAGGACCTGAGAGTACACAGATGACACATAGGACTTTCTATACAAAAATATGACAGCCAGTGCCTCCACCTGGAATTATCATTGTTGTCCCTATTGCTGCTGTTGCTGCTGCTCTTTCCTTGCTATAGGGTTTCTGCCTCCTCTTCTGCATCTACCTAAAAAGTTGGATCCCACGGGGGTGAGACAATTTGAAATTGTCCCAGCGAGAGATATAACTCTCTTCCAGAAACATCATTATTGCAGATATACAGTAATAAACTGAACATGAGTTCTTTTATTTTAACAACAATATTAATCATTGTAGGGACATAATAAGATAATCTCCTTCCTCAAGGAGAATATTGCATCTACCCATGGTAGGATTGTAAGTCATCTATCTACTTTGCAAGGAATTTAAGGAATCATAAATATATCATCTATCAACTAAAGATGCATAAAGAAATGTAACATCAGCCAATAATTTTCGTATTCAATCCTTAAGCAAACATGCTACATGGCTAATTATATTTTACAATCACACTTATACCCAGAGGAGATGTAACGACCCCACCTTCCGGTAACCCCCAATTAAGGGAGACCGAGAGGTCGGTGCCGTTATCCAATTTCCGGATCAAGGTTCAGCAATTAATTGATAACAATTATTAAATTCTACTAGACTATACTGAAAAGCTGTAATAAATAAATTTTTTTTCATACCTTTGAAAATTTTGGATTTCTAAACTTCTATCCAGGACTGGGACTAACTAACTAATCCTCCTTGGACTTTAATTCGTGTATTTCACAATATGACGATTTACTTTTTGTCCTTTTTGTTTTGTACCTAAAACGCCGACAAACAAAACGTCAGTTAGCCAAAGCTGGTATGTGGGGGATTCACTAATCATGCAATTATCCATAATAATGTATTGCATTCAATTATCAATTAACAAACAATTTTACATTTTAAGTATACATACGCGATCCATGTGTACCCTATCCCCTGCGCTGTCCCTGCAGTGGACCTGGATACTACCTCCCTTATGGTAGATTCCCATTATACCCCTCATGACTTCACCTAATAGGTGAATCAATTTCTAGGGCTGAGTCACATGGCACTACCCGTAGGTAGCCCACTCCTTAACTCATGGTATGCTAAGAGTCTCATGGCACTACACATGTGTAGCCCAATTTCTAACTCATGATACCCTAGACCTTGCTCTAGGTTTTCCTTAGCCTTTGCATAGCCACAGGGGTAGACTCGGATCTATCCAGTTATACATGTATACTCATAGTGATAGTCATAGTCACTTTATAGTTGCATGAATTAAAACATCCAACAGTTATTTCAAGCCATGAGGGAAACGTCAATAAAATCCTCAGAAAACTAATCAGGATAATCATAAGCGTAACCACATACCTCTTATTGCAGATTCAGATACAAAATTAACTTTGTAGAGAAATAAAATACAAACAATCAAGGAATTGCACAGAAACCCTGAAATAAACATTCCAACTTCATTTTATCAAAATTTATCCAATTCCATCTTATTCCTTAGGGTTTCTATTCCAATTTTAGGGTTTCTTAGAAACTAGGGTTTTGCCTTCATTCTTAGTTATCATGAACCCTAATTCCTCAAAATCACTTAAAATCTTTAAATTCTCTCCTTTTAATATTCCTAATAGTCTTAGGATCATTATTTAGTAATTTATCAAAATAACAAGGTTTTCTTCTTCTTTTACCCTAAATTAGGGTTTTCATGTACATTATCTTTCATTTATAGACATAAACCCTAAATTTACCATATTTGTATTCAAAATGGATGAAAACTCCATGTTATCAATTAATAGATTGATAATCCTCAATTTAACCTATTAAGTTACTAAGAATCATCCTTTATGTACAGTTAGGGTTTCTAATTAACTTGTAATGCATTTTTCTAACAAATCAAGGAACTTTTGCAAAAGGAACTAGAACTAGGTTCTCAAATAATTTTTATCACGTTCCTTGCATTTTTATACCCAACTTTCATATATAAAGTTTCTTCATATGAGGTTCCTAGCTATTACTACGATTTTAGCAAGGAAAAGCAATTTTCTTGATTATTTGGCAGAGAGATAGATTTATTGAAATTCTTGGATCGTTGGATCGATGCGCCTATGGACCTCCTGGTCGATCTGACGCTCCTAACTGGCTGGCTCCACTAACTAAGTGGCGCGCCCCGCTGCTTGACGTCAGTCGTTGGATGATCCTTGGTCCACGGTGGACCCTCGATCAAACGCTTTGCGTTCTCCGACTCCACTACTCAGATGTGCGCCCTCTCCTTTTAGCCGATTCGTTGGATTGTGCTTGGGCTCACAGTGGTCCAGAGATCTATGGCTACTGCTTGTCGTCCTTCTCTTCTCCTTGCTTTGAACCTGCGGCGGCGCTGC
The DNA here is from genome assembly GCA_963693085.1 of Alisma plantago-aquatica. Lineage (NCBI taxonomy): Eukaryota > Viridiplantae > Streptophyta > Magnoliopsida > Alismatales > Alismataceae > Alisma > Alisma plantago-aquatica. Next base: position 727,438,913 of record OY856411.1, on the reverse strand, counting down.
GGCTGGGGCTCATCGGAGCAAGGTCAATCGCGAGAGGGGAAGGGCTTTGAGGCTCGAGAAGCTGCCGCCAAGGTTCGTGAGGGTGAGAGCAACCACCCGAGGGCCTATTTATAGGCTATGGGGGTCTCTACCTAGGGTTTCTTAACCCCTCCGTGCATTGGTTCTTTGTCCAATTGGGCATTTTTTCTATTTGTGACGGGATCCCATAAAAGTAGGGCCGAGAAGCTTCGCCTCTCACCCCCAGACCTATTGGATAAGTTTCCAAGCTCGAACAATCACTGAGTCGATCAGAATCAAAGGGGGAAGTTCCCTAATCGTGCTATAGTCCACGTCCCTCTGGGACTCTAGATGATAAGCTGGGTCATTTGGATCAAGATCCAACAGCCACAATCATCTGCGCTCAAACAAAAAGGGAAAGATTTCCCAAATTGCAAGGAAAATCCTATTTTGAGGATAATCTTGAAAAATCGATAACTCTCAACTCTTAACTCCTTTTTGCCTCAAATTTTAAGGGAAACTCTTTTATGTTTTTATCTTTCATCCTGAAAAAATTGGGATCATTATCTCAATTAAATGGTTTCTTTTCTTTAGTTGCAAGAAAACACCCTTTTATTCATATTATCCATATATTCTTTATTTCCTTTGCTATTATATAATTATCCTGAGTTCCTTGAACCCCAAGGAACCTTTATAACTCGAAATCCTATTTTGAGAAAATATCTTTTAGCCTTTTAATCATCCTTTATTCATTTTCTTATATATTCCATTATCCCATTGAATTCCTTTTTCATTTATTTTTCTTTCAATTGGGCTTAATGGCCAATAAGGCCCATCAAAAGAGCATGCAAGGCTATTATTCACGAAATTCATTCAAATCAAACCATGAAATCAAACATTGATCTTATTAATCTTTTAAAGGAGATTCACAAATCTCATTACATGTTTTGGAAAATGAGGTTATAACATCCTCCCCTCCTTATAGGAATTTTGCCCTCAAAATTCAACTATCAAGAAAACAAATCAGGATATGCTTTTTCCATGTCCATCTTTAGCTCCCATGTGGCCTCATCCTCCCCATGGTGCTTCCAAAGAACCTTTACCATCTCTATATTCTTATTTCTGAGTTCTTTTACCTTGGTATCTAGAATCCGCAAAGGCAACTCAGGGTAAGATAACTTTCCTTAAAGCTCAATAGGTTCAATGCTCAGCACATGGCTTGGATCTTACACATATCGCTTCAGATTGGACACGTGAAACACATCATGCATCATACTATATTAAGTGGGTAACACCAAATGATATGTGACCTCACCAATCTGTTCTAACACTTCAAACAGACCCACGTATCAGGGACTCAACTTTCTTCTATTCTTAGCTATAGCTCGGAGCGGTCGGATTTTCAGAAAAACATGTTCTCCCACAGCGAAATGCACATCACTCCGCTTCGCATCCGCATATGACTTCTGTCGGTCCTGGGCTCTCTTTAGCCTTTGCCTGATCAAAGTGACTTTATCAGCATACACTTGGAGTTCATCTGACCTCAATAAGGTCCTTTCACCAACATCATCCCAGTGAAGTGGTGACCGACACGGTCTCCCATATAGAGCTTCATATGGAGGCATCCCGATACTGGCTTGGTAACTATTGTTGTAGGCAAACTCAGCTATAGGTAGGTACTGCTCCCATGATCCACCCCAATTGAGCACACAAGCTCGCAGCAGATCCTCCAAGGTCTGAATTGTCCTTTCTAACTGACCATCTGTCTGGGGGTGATAAGCAGTACTAAACTTCAACTTTGTACCAAGTTTCTCTTGAACCTGCTTCCAAAACTTGGAAGTGAACTTTGGGTCTCTATCTGAGATGATGGAACCAGGTACGCCATGCAAACGCACTATCTCTCTGATATATAGCTCGGCTAAATATGATACCTTGGCAGTGGTCTTTAGGGCAAGGAAGTGTGCTGACTTGGTAAGGCGATCTACCACAACCCATATCACATCGTGACCTCTCTTAGTCTGGGGTAGACCCACCATGAAATCCATGGTGATCTGCTCCCATTTCCACTCTGGAATCTCTATAGACTGTAAAAGTCCGCCGGGTCATTGGTGTTCAGCCTTCACCATTTGGCACGTAAGACAACTGGCTACATAAGTTGCAATGTCTCTCTTCATTCCTAGCCACCAGAAAAACTTCTGCATGTCCTTAAACATCTTTGTAGTTCCTAGGTGTACCGTGTACTTAGAACCATGAGCCTCTTGTAGGATACGTTCCTTCAATGGTGAATCTTCAGGAACCCATATGCGATTCTCAAATCGTATTCCTCCATATATTCCCAAAGAAAGACGGGTCTGAGGCTTCTTCATCAAGTCCTTCATCTTGTCAAGTCTGCCACTGGCCAACTGTGCTGCGACCACCTCACCTAACAATTCAGTCTGTATCTGGATGTTGGCCAAACAAACTCGATCATCTAACGGTTGAGGTGACCATTCCACCAACTCTTCTAAGCTCTTCCAATGACTGGACAACACAGCTGCACACCTGAGCTGTTTCTGACTCAAAGCATCAGCTATGCCATTTGCCTTCCTTGGATGATAGGCAATGGTGAAGTCGTAATCCTTCATGTACTCCATCCATCATCGTTGTCGTAGGTTCAAGTCTTTTTGCGTCAGAAGATACTTCAGGCTCTTATGGTCTGTGAAGATTTCAAAAGTAGCACCATACAGGTAATGCCACCATATCTTCAGGGCATGGATGATAACAGCTAACTCCAGGTCATGTATCGGGTAATTCACCTCGTTGGGCTTGAGTTGTCGGGAGGCATATGCAACCACATGCCGATTCTGTTCCAACACACAACCAAGTCCCATCTTTGATGCATCAGTGAAAATCATGAAACCCTCATTGCCTGATGGTAGAGTCAAAACTGGTGCAGTGGTCAGCTTCTCTTTCAGCTCCTGGAAACGAGCCTCACAAACATCGGACCACACAAACTTCACATCTTTCCGAGTCAACATGGTCAAAGGCAAGGCGGTCTTTGAGAAATCCGCGATGAAGCGCCGATAATATCCTGCTAACCCGAAGAAGCTTTGAATCTCGGAGGGGTTCTTCGGTGCTTGCCAGTCTCGAACTGTCGACACTTTAGCTGGATCTACGACGATCATTCCTCCGGAGATGATGTGACCAAGGAACATGACTCGGTATATCCAAAACTCACATTTAGAGAATTTCCCATAGAACTTCTGCTTTCTCAAGATATCAAGGACTTTACTTAGGTGGTCTAAGTGTTGATCTAAGTCGTCCAAATAAACCAGTATGTCATCTATGAACACTATGAAAAATGAGTCAAGGAAGGGTTGAAACACACTATTCATAAGGTTCATGAACACACTAGGTGCATTGGACAACCCAAAAGGCATAACCACAAACTCATAGTGGCCATACTGGGTCCTGAAAGCTATTTTCAGGATGTCCTCACTCTTGACTCTCAACTGGTGGTAACCCGATCTCAAGTCGATCTTGGAAAAGACTCGAGCCGACTTCAACTGGTCAAACAAGTCATCTATCTGGGGTAAAGGGTATTTGTTCTTAATGGTAGCCTGGTTGATCATTCGATAGTCTATGCACATTCGGAGCGAACCATCCTTTTTCTTTACAAAAAGCACCGGCACTCCCCATGGTGATGTGCTAGGGCGGATAAAACCCTTATCCAACAATTCCTGCAATTGCTTCTTTATCTCAAGCAACTCACCATGGGCCATTCTATAAGGTGCTCGGGAAATTGGGTTTGTACCAGGGGCTATCTCTATGAAGAAATCTACCTCTCTTTCGGGAGGAATCCCAGGTAGATCATCTGGGAAAACATCTGCATAGCCCCTAACTACCTCTATTTCTTCTAAGGGTTGCACCTTGGGTTGTGGCTCGGTGACTACTGCTAGGAAAGCTCGACACCCTTTGCTCATCATCTGCTCTGCTTTCACGGCTGACACATACATGCTGGTGGTGGCATCTTTCCTACCCCTAATGACAAAAGGTGGGTGACCTAGTTTCTTAATCATCACTTTCTTCTCTCTACAGTCAATATTGACCCTATACGTATAAAGCCAATCCATGCCAATGATTACGTCAAAATCATTCATGTCAAGAAGGATAAAGTCTGTAGGAAACTCATGATCTAGATATTTCACAGGTATCAATGGAGTTTTGAAAAGGGAAGTAAAGATTCGACCACTCAGGGTTGTAACATCTAGGACATACCCTAAATCCTTGATATCCAAACAAAGCATAGTTGCAAGATTTCTCAAAATGAAAGTATTAGTAGATCCAGAGTCAAACAAAGCTTTTACATTATGTCCCATGACTTCAAGCATGCCTACATTGTTTTTCATCATGCATTAGACCATTACATGATTAGCTTAAAACATAAAAGAAAACTCTAAGGGTTATTACCCTCGATCAACTGATTAGCATTAACTTGAGCCTCCTCATTGTCAATGGCAAACACCCGAGCTTGCCTCCTTTCTCCAGTAGGAGGGGCTACGGCTATAGGTGGGGGTGCTATTGGTGGTGCTGCTACTGGTGGTGCTGCTACTTGTCCTGTTCCTCAGGGATCTGGCATAGGACAGACGGATTGCAGATGTCCTTCTTGGTGGCATCGAAAGCAAGTCTTCTTCTTGTAGTGGCATTCACCGGCGTGCCCCTTTCCGCAGGTGCGGCAAGGAGGTCAGTTGTTCTCTTGATGAGGTTTCCCTTTTCCTCCATGTTTTCCTTTAGCTTGATGACGTCCTTGACCCTTCTTGTGGTTGTTTCTCAGGCCTTGGGCTCCTTCAGTGAAACCCAAGTACCCCTTGGGTGGAAATTGGGTAGGCATCATAGTTCTTTCCATGTTGTAGGCTTCGGTGAAGGTTTTAGGCTTTCTTGCCATCACATGGGGCCTGATGGCAGGGTGAGGACGCTCTATGAAGTGATTCACCCTTCTTTCTTCGTCCATCTTGTACCCAAAATGCTCCAGGATTCGGAACTTGCACCTGAAGTCCGCCACAGAAGAGTTTCCTTGGGTCATGTTGGTGAACTCCCTTTCCTTTTCCTTCTTAGCTGAGACTGGAACGAATATAGCGGTGAAGATCATCTTGAAATCATCCCATGCCATGGGTTCCTCTGTCAAATCTCAGCCTATGATGTGGGTCTCCCACCATATCTTAGCTGCTCCTTCCAGGAGGTGAGCAGCAAAGAGGACCTTCTTGCTCGGCTGTACCTCAAGCATGCAGAAACCATTCTCGAATACAAGCAGCCAAACTTCTGCCTTGTCGACTACCTCAGTCTTATCTTCTCTCCAAAACTTCTCGATGTTCATCTTGACGAAGTCCAGGATGGTGGCCCCCAGTCTAGGACGAACCGGGAGCGGCTCACCATTCTCAGCTCTGGTTAGGTCTCGGAGGGCCAAGGCATTAATGGCCTCTGTCAGCTTCCTCTGCTACTCCATCCACAAAGCCTCAGGGGTGTGGATCATCATGGTCAGTTCTGGACCTCCAACTTGGTCCTCCTCCATCTGGTCTACTTCCTTGTACACATGTTGCTCCTCATACCCTTGGTCCTTTTCTTGATCAAGGTTACTGAAGGGTATCAGGTCAGGGTTAGGGACCTCATGAGTGGTCTCTTCGGGCCTCTTTCTCTTCTTAGAGGATTCACCATCACGGTTCTTCTTCCTCTTCTCTGAAGACCCCTTTCCTTTGTGGGAAGGCCAAGCACTCCTAGCTGGGTTCCCAGTGCCCTCAGGGATAGCAACTGTCTTTGTACGAGCCATCTACATAAGCATAACAAACAAACCTTTAGTTTATCATTAACCTAATTATACTTATGTCAGTGACGTCTCATTACGTATCTTTTATTAATTTGATGGAGGATTCCTTAATCCTTAACTTACTTGCCCATACCACATGAGGGTGAGGAAGAGAGAGAAAACCCTAACTCTTAAAGTCCTGAATAGAATATGTGATGAGAAGGAATGAATAAGATGAGAGAGTCCTAAGGTATCTTATTTCGATTCAGATCCTAGGACATCGGCCAGGCAGTCACACAATCCGGGAGTCCTCGTATTCTGACTAGCGGTGTGGAGGAAAATTTTTCCAGCCCCCGGAAGTGATCCTTTTCTAGACACCTCAGTCTTTCGGAAAATCCTCTAATAACTCCCTTGGGTTCTACAAAGTTTGTAAAATTTAATAATTATTAACAATTAAGTGGGGAACCTTGGCTCTGATACCAAATGTAACGACCCCGCCTTCCGGTAACCCCCAATTAAGGGAGACCGAGAGGTCAGTGCCGTTATCCAATTTCCAGATCAAGGTTCAGCAATTAATTGATAACAATTATTAAATTCTACTAGACTATACTAAAAAGCTGTAATAAATAATTTTTTTTTGCATACCTTTGAAAATTTTGGATTTCTAAACTTCTATCCAAGACTGGGACTAACTAACTAATCCTCCTTGGACTTTAATTCGTGTATTTCACAATATGACGATTTACTGTTTGTCATTTTTGTTTTGTACCTAAAATGTCGACAAACAAAACGTCGGTCAGCCAAAGCTGGTATGTGGGGGATTCGCTAATCATGCAATTATCCATAACAATGTATTGCATTCAATTATCAATTAACAAACAATTTTACGTTTTAAGTATAACTACGTGATCCATGTGTACCCTATCCCCCGCGCTGTCCCTGCAGTGGACCTGGATACTACCTCCCTTATGGTAGATTCCCATTATACCCCTCATGACTTCACCTAATAGGTGAATCAATTTCTAGGGCTGAGTTACATGGCACTACCCGTAGGTAGCCCACTCCTTAACTCATGGTATGCTAAGAGTCTCATGGCACTACACATGTGTAGCCAAATTTCTAACTCATGATACCCTAGACCTTGCTCTAGGTTTTCCTTAGCCTTTGCATAGCCACATGGGTAGACTCGGATCTAGGTAGTTATACATGTATACTCATAGTGATAGTCATAGTCACTCTATAGTTGCATGAATTAAAACATCCAACAGTTATTTCAAGCCATGAGGGAAACGTATATAAAATCCTCGGAAAACTAATCGGGATAATCATAAGCGTAACCACATACCTCTTATTGTAGATTTGGATACATAATTAACTTTGTAGAGAGAGAAAATCCTAACAATCAAGAAATTGCACAGAAACCCTGAAGTAAACATTCCAACTTCATTTTATTAAAATTTATCCAATTCCATCTTATTCCTTAGGGTTTCTATTCCAATTTAGGGTTTCTTGGAAACTAGGGTTTTGCCTTCATTCTTAGTTATCATGAACCCTAATTCCTCAAAATCACTTAAAACCTTTAAATTCTCTCCTTTTAATATTCCTAACAGTCTTAGGATCATTATTTAGTAATTTATCAAAATAACAAGGTTTTCTTCTTCTTTTACCCTAAATTAGGGTTTTCATGTACATTATCTTTCATTTATAGATATAAAACCTAAATTAACCATATTTGTACTCAAAACAAATGAAAACTCCATGTTATCAATTAAAATGTTGATAATCCTCAATTTAACTTATTAAGTTACAATGAATCATCCTTTATGTACAATTAGGGTTTCTAATTAACTTGTAATGCATTTTTCTAACAAATCAAGGAACTTTTGCAAAACGAACTAGAACCAGGTTCTCAAATCATTTTTATCAGGTTCCTTGCATTTTTCTACCCAACTTTCATATATAAAGTTTCTTCATATGGGGTTCCTAGATATTACTACAATTTTAGCAAGGAAAAGAAATTTTCTTGATTATTTGGCAGAGAGAGAGATTTACCAAAATTCTTGGATCGTTGGATCGATGTGCCTATGGACCTCCTGGTCGATCTGATGCTCCTAACTGGCCGGCTCCACTAACTAAGTGGCGCGCCCCGCTGCTTGCTGTCAGTCGTTGGATGATCCTTGGTCCACGGTGGACCCTCGCCCAAACGCTTCACGTTCTCCGACTCCACTACTCAGATGCGCGTCCTCTACTTTTAGCCGATTCGTTGGATCGTGCTTGGGCTCACAATGGTCCAGAGATCTACAGCTGCTTCTTGTCATCCTTCTCTTCTCCTTGCTTTGAACCTGCGGCGGCACCGCGGCTGGGGCTCATCGGAGCAAGGTCAATCGCGAGAGGGGAAGGGCTCCGAGGCTAGAGAAGCTGCCGCCAGGGTTCGTGAGGGTGAGAGAAACCACCCGAGGGCCTATTTATAGGCTATGGGGGTCTCTACCTAGGGTTTATTAACCCCTCCATCCACTGGTTCTTTGCCCAAGTGGGCGTTTTTCCTATTCGCGATGGGATCCCATAAAAGTTGGGTCGAGAAGCTTCGCCTCTCACCCCCGAACCTATTGGACAAGTTTCTAAGCTCGAACAATCACTGAGTTGATCAGAATCAAAGGGGGAAGTTTCCCCTGATCGTGCTACAGTCCATGTCCCTCTGGGACTCTAGACGATGAGTCGGGTCAGTTGGATCAAGATCCAACGGCCACAATCATCCGCGCTCAAACAAAAAGGGAAAGATTTCCCAAATTGCAAGGAAAATCCTATTTTGAGGATAATCTTGAAAAATCGATAACTCTCAACTCTTAACTCCTTTTTGCCTCAAATTTAAGGGAAACTCTTTTATGTTTTTATCTTTCATCCTGCAAAAATTGGGATCATTATCTCAATTAAATGGTTCCTTTTATTTAGTTGCAAGAAAACACCCTTTTATTCATATTTTCCATATATTCTTTATTTCCTTTCCTATTATATCATTATCCTGAGTTCCTTGAACCCCAAGGAACCTTTATAACTCGAAATCCTATTTTGAGAAAATATCTTTTAGCCTTTTAATTGTCCTTTATTCATTTTCTTATATATTCCATTATCTCATTGAATTCCTTTTTCATTTCTTTTTCTTTTTCTTTCAATTGGGCTTAATGGCCAATAAGGCCCATCAAAAGAGCATGCAAGGCTATTATTCACAAAATTCATTCAAATCAAACCATGAAATCAAATATTGATCTTATTTATCTTTTAAAGGAGATTCACAAATCTCATTACATGTTTTGCAAAATGAGGTTATAACAGGAGATGAGGTATACCGCTCATACTCCAACCGACCATTGCAAAGTCGAAATCGATGCCATACAAGGTCAATGGAAGAGCCGGATGCCATGACCTGCCTTATCTTAGTCGGTATGAGATTACATGTAGGTCATCTTGTGTCTCTGCTAAATAGCTTTCCAGGGTATACTGGCAACTTCGCTATAGAGTTATAGCACGTAGCATATACTCCTTTTAGGATATGGCCCGTAGCCAATGCCTGGTATTATGGAGTTATGGCACGTAGCCATACTCTTATTGGAATATGGTCTGTAACCATTCCTGTGCATAGGATATGGCCCACAGTCATTCCTATGAGGCGTAAGGATATATTCTCCCATTACCCCCACATATTCAAAAATATGAGGCTTTCAGGTTATGCCGCGGAGCAACCCGTTTCACCATTCAGCAAATTTTGACACTGATGGATCTATGGCTAGGGCACTACATGATGAGATTTCACTTGATTAATTACGTGTATTACCATATTCTTTTAGCATCAATCAAGTTTCAAACAAGAATCATTATAACAAATGCTACACAGAAAGGTATAATACATCTATCAATTACTTTTCAAAACTTTATAAAACATTGGGATCTCAATCCCTTTTCACATCATGGGCATTCTCCTCCCTTAACATCTCATCATCATGATTATGGAATATGGGTATTCAAACCCTCAGTTCATCAAAGAACACTTGTTACCACTTATCAGGTAACTAATACCTTCAGGTCATCTGACCAAGGTAAACATGATACTTGCTATACAAGCATCTCACATGGTTCACAAGGCCCATTTAGTCTCTTGTTACCTCTTACTAGGCAACAAAGAAAATAATGGCTCACAAGGCCCATAAAGCATTTAAATAATTAACACATCATAGCTCACCTGGTTATGCTCATCATCTCATGATTACATGCATGATCGTTACATGATAATAGTTATATCAATTACATATCAACACTATGCAATGTAAGAGTAGCATCACTATTCCCTTATTTAGGGTTAGGATTTCACTTACATATCATCACCCTTCATTAGACTTAGGGTTTCCATTATTAACCATTTAGGTTCTCAAGATCATATTATTAATGATCAAGCCCTAATTCACTGCTGCACATAGCTAGGAGCCAACATTAATAACATAAGTATTCAATCATGCTTATTTATTCTCATCATTTATCATTGAATGGAATATCAACACAAGATATGAGTTCCTCTCTCAACTTTACCAGAATATGGTTACATCATACTTTATTAACTTGTCTTAACCTTTTCTTAAGGTATGTTAGCATACATTTATCAAAGTGCATTATATCTCAATGTCACAATTGACATGACACACTTCATGTGTTACTCATCCAAGTATATTGGATTTAGAATACATCAAGATGTATCAATCTTGATGTGCTGGATGTGATATCTATCATGTCTTGATGTATCACTTCCCTCATCACCTTTATCTTAAATTCATCAACTTATCTTGTATTAGGGTATCTCCCATCCTAATAATTCATGCACCAGTTCATCACATTTATCATGTAATGTATTGGTCACAAGTCACTTATTTGAAATATGCAGCCATTGTCAATGATATAGACTCATCACGAGTTAAGGCATTATTAATATAAGGATATCCATTATCAACCTCTTTAGGTATTTCACTTATCAATATATTAGTCACTATTCCATTATTAGGAATAGGGTTTTCCATCTTTATCAATTAGGGTTTACATAACATCTCCCCATATTTGGATTTCACATAACATCACCCTACACTAGAATTTCACATAACATCCTTCTATATCAAGGTTTCACATAGTATTACCTAAAATTAGGGTTTCTCAACTCATATCCCAAAGTTAGGGTTATGCTTTATCAGCATATTGCCCGAGATTAGGATTTCATGCACTATAACCCAAAAAATTAGGGTTTTGCATATCTTCACCCTATATCAGGGTAAGGTTTCATATAGAATTTCATAGCATCACCCTGGATTAGAGTCTCTCATCTCATTACTATATTAGGGTTCCATGTAGCATTTCCCTAAATTAGGGTTAGGGTTCATCAACCTTCTCAATTAGGGTTTCATGATCTCTTTATTAAGGATCATACTCTGATTACATATTATTTTCATGTTGAGAGTGTGGAGGCTTAATCACTACATGCTTATTATACGTGTATGAATCTCTCTCTCATCCTCTCTAGGATGTTGATTACTTCAAGCTTGATTAGATTAGGTCAACCCTTCATTCAAGTACATACATCTATAGTTACCTTAGTGTATTGAATTACTTCTTCATAAGCATCAAAGGTTATCCACTCAAAAGATACTAATCACTTAAGTACCTTAAAGGTACAACCATTGTAATTATCTTTGATATACATCATTAACAATCATGGGGTTTAATAGTACTTACATGGTTTGAGTTAATTAGACCTTCAAATGGTCTTGAGGTACTAGACCTTCAAACAGTCTTGAAGTACTTTGACCTTCAAACAGTCTTGAGGGTCTTGAAGTACTTTGAACTTCAAACGGTATTAAAGTACTAGACCCTCAAATGGTCTTGATCTCAAAAACTCTAAACAGTTTGAGACCGTTTGAATAAAATATAATTAATCCCAAACGGTTTTGAAACCGAATGAGCAACTTATCATTGAAACCGATTGAACATCAAACGGTTTGAGACCATTTGCTCTCAAAATGGTGTGAAGACCATTTGATTCCTAACAGTCTCAAGACCGTTTGGACTCAAACGGTCTCAAGACCATTTGGTCCAAACCACCTTGAAACCGATTGAACCAATTAGGGTTTCCTCCAATCAATCAATTGATTCTAGGGTTTGCTTTATTGAATCACACATCAATTGGACCATTTAAAGTACATCAATTTACAGCCCTTAGATCTCCAATCATCCATCACAACCCTTGACCTCCAAATGGTCTTGAGATCGTTTGAGCCATTCAACTTAGAAATCGGCTCAATCGATTTAGGGTTTCAACAATTCAATCCAGTTAGGGTTTGTAATCAATGGACCATCCATTCTTGGAACCATTTTAATTAAATCAATTTGAACCATTGGATCTTCATCATACACATCAGCAATAGACCCCAAATGGTCTTGAGACCATTTAACCTCAAACGGTCTTGAGATCATTTGCTCTCAAACGGTCTTGAGACCGTTTGATCACCAAACGGTCTTGAGACCGTTGGGTCATCAAAACTCAAAAACGTTTGCCATTGATTTTTATTGAGGTGTGTGCTAAGATGACATTATCATCTTCAAGCTACAAATCTTTGAAATTTTCTGTGATCTTTGTGGTGATTTCAACAATTAATCAAAAGGAAAATCGTGAAAGAAAAAGAAATCAACACATGATGAAAAAAATGAGATCAATAATGATATTTAAGGGTTCAAGTTATATAAACCACCTTCAAAGTTGATTCCAAGCTTCAAGCCTCACGCCCTAAATGGTGAATGAAGCTCCCTCAACTGTCCAAGGTCCATTCTCAAGTCTTTGAGTGAAATGAATGGCTAAGGTTGAAGATTGAATGAAGAAAAGAAGAAATTAAGCATTGAATTTCGATTTCCACCATGAAATCAAGGTTGAAGATGACTATGGAACTTACCTACATGTTGGGGCACGTCCTTCTATTTCTCCTAAGCTCCCTTGTGCACGGGGAAAGCAAGGAAAGAAAGAAGGGTCGAAAAGAGTCTTTCATGTGGGTGAAAAATGGGATATATGTAAAGGAATTTCATGAGAGAGAAAGTGATAAATAATTCCTTCAACTCCCAAAATTGGTGCCACATACTCCCCTAAATCCCTTGTATATGAAGACATCTCCCCACATTGTAATTCCTCTTCATTATCCATGAATTAAAGAAAACAAATTAAGCACCTTAATCAATATAATAATAATATCCAAAATTGAGTGGATATTACTTTTTCTTTAACTAATGTGAGTGGGCTCTCCACTCACTTTAGATATTTCGTTGCCTTTGCAAGGCACAAGGACGTCCATACTTATGTAATTTCAACCATCACATTTTTGGTTGAAGGGCACTTCCATAATATTTTTTATTTTTGCATTAAATTGAATTAGGGTTTCAATTATGCTTAAATCTTGATTATTTTAATATCAAGTTTCTCTCTCTTCCAAAGAGATTCAAATGAGACGCCCCTCTAATTTTCTTGTCTCTAATTCATACCAAGAAACATTATGGACTCTCTAGAAGTGGTATTTTTCATATTGAACCCTAGGTTTTTGGGTAAATTGCACATTACACCAAAACTAGGTTTTAATGCACAAACATTGCTTAACAAGCTCTTTCTTGGTGCTCAGGCTGTCTCAAGCCATACCTCTGCACCATTTTCATTCTTATGATGCTTAAACACTTGAGGATAATTTATCATGTAACATTTGCAAGTTAACCCCTCAACTTGGGTAATTTGCACTTTAGTCCAAAATAAGTAAAACATTGTTTCAACATTGTTCAAATAGGACCAAAATTGAAACATAAGTTCCTCTTGAGCCTTAGTTACTTTTCAAAAGATAAAAGCAAGCATATAATTATATTTATTAAACAAAACATCTAGGGTTAAAGCATAACCCAGGTCAGGGATCTTACATTATCATTTGGTATCAATGTTCTTCCACAAAAGAAACATATGTGCAAAATTATCTGGTCCATTCACAAAGAAAATATTTTCTAAATTGGTTAAGTTAGAGGCTAAGGCAAGGAAACTAAGGGTTATTTGTAGGATAAATGAGTTTGATTTTACAGTCAAAGATACATCTGGAAACAATTATCAGGTTCATCTCTTCTAGAATCCTGTTTGTTGTCAGTGTACTTGTGGCACACCTCTAGTTTCTCAGTTGCCATGCTCACATGTAATTGTAGGCACTGGATCCATTCATTATGAACATCATCAGTTTGTCAATACTTGGTATACTCTAAACAAATATCGAATGATATATACTCCCAAATTTAGAGGCATTCATGTATTGGCCTGATTTTGAGCCATCCATTGGGGTTGTTCCTGTATTACCACCAATTTTCACTGCATGTGCTGGATGACCTAAGATGAAGCAGGGGAAGACTAATATGGATATATATCCCAATCAAGCTACATACAAATGTGGAAAGTGTGGGGGTCGTGGACAATGCAAGAACTTGTAGAACAAATGATTCTTATAAATGTTGGTGAAAGTAATCCTACTTAGTGGTAAGGCATCATATTAAGTACAATTAGTGAATGTAATCCTACTTAGTAGTAGGGCATGATATTAAGTAAAATTAGTAAATGTAATCTTTTTTAGTAGTAGGGCATGATATTGAACTAGTGAATGTAATCCTACTTTTATCACTCACATGAGGAGGGCGAGATGAATAAGATTGCCTCCTGACTTTCCCTAATAAAGGGTGATGTATATAATGTTACTTTACTAACTAATATTTTGTTTGAAAATTATGCTCACTAAAGGTTTCTTTATTTGAAAATTTTGTAGAAAATGGTGAAGGACGATGAGACTTTGCGGATCACATGTCATTCCATTGAGGTTGATAGGTGGGAGTTGACGGATGTACATGTTTTGGGTTATATACACGCAGCTGGATTTGCATCTGTCACTAAACTATCCAGAGTAATTTTTGATTCTTCCTTGATCACAACACTTGTTCAAAGGTGGCATTCAAATAAAAACTCATTTCATTTTCCTATATGAGAGTTAACCATCACTCTGCAAGATGTTGCAGTGTTACTAGGGTTAAAGGTTAATGGCGATGTTGTTGTAGCACACTATCTTATAGGGCCAAACAATGATCAATTTAGTTCTTGGACGACCCTTTGTGACAATATTCTAGGGTCACACCCAGATGGACTTCACCATGGTTCTGTTCATTTAAGTTGGTTGTGTTCCACATTTTCAAATATGAATTTGGAAAATGCAGATGACCATGTTAAGCGTCGGTACATCGGTGCATACTTGTGATACCTTATTGGTTGTTTCCTTCTTCCAGACGATACTGGAAATGAAGTCCACCTTCATTACCTTCCAATTCTAGTGAATTTTGATAAATGTGGCATGCACTCATGGGGGAGTGTAGTTTTAGCTTGTCTTTATCGTCAGTTACATAGATGTCATCTTGGTTCTAAGCAGAAACGTATATTGGGGTGTGTCCATCTATACAATTGTGGTCTTGAGAAATATTGTATATTGGTAGAACAGGAAGAGTGATCATGGATCAAGATCATGAGTGGCTAAAAGATGCTCCATTAGGATTCAGGTTTGTCAGGAACATGTATATGTATGTATATATTCTATTAAAAGTTTTTGTTTCATGATTAACATTTTGAATATGATGATAAATGGAACTATCTTATGGAGCATGTACATGTTCCAGAGGGGACAATGAGATTTTACCTTAGTGAGTTTGATACACAGGAGCCGAGTCAAGTGATAATTTATATTTTATCTAAATGTTACATTTTAGTATTTAATGAAATTTTTTAGTAACGACAGTTTAAAAATGCAGTTAGTGTGGATACCATATAGTGAATAATTATTGGCAACTATGCCAGAAATATGTCGTGAAGGAAGAGAAATTTGGATGGCACGTGTTCCTATCATATCATTCACAGTAATGGAATGGCATGTTCCTGAAAGAATATTAATACAGTTTGGCACTTAAATCCAACCTCAACACCAATCTTTCCTAGATTATCAAAGAATTGATGGTAGAGTTCGAAGCATGACTGACTAGTTGAATTAATATAGTACAAAGTTCAACATATGGGATGACCGACAAAATCATGTAGTTCAACTTCTAGACTCTGCTACTGTGCCACAAGTACCTAATTGGTACAATCTTGAGTATCACATACAATGACCAGTTGAGCTGCAGACTCTTTACTATCCTCGAGGTTATGTGGAGTGAGAATTTGTATGTAATGCTTATATACATATAGATAATTAATTATATGAGTTTTTATATGAAAATATGATAATGTTACTATGTTTTGCACATCCAAAGTCATATGGATATCATGGGATAATTGAAAACACTAACCAATGAAACACCTATTAAGGATTGGATGAGAGTGCATGACAACATATATGGTGTGCAGAACGCATGGTTTCAACAAATGCTGAGTCACTTGTAGCCAAATTTGAGTTTTCATATCCTGTGACGACTTCGGTTGTCCTATTCCATCTTCCATGGAAGCACAACAGTCCACACCATGCCACACTATAGAAGGATACCCCAGACCAATAGGTCATTCAACTACATTGGGACAATTGACACCAATAGGGCACTCAACATCAACATGACAATCAACAATAGCAGGACACTCTAGGGAATATTCACCTTCCTCAATCCCTGGAATATTTTACTCTTATTCTTCTTCATCATTAGACAGTTTTGGAGTTCCTTCCATCTTATCTTGGACTCACCCAAGTTTTGGTCAGTTTCAACATGGAGCTTTCTCTTCATTTTCTGGATCAACTAGTTCTTCATTTTTGGGATCACCTCTACCCACGAGGACTATGCCCTCCGATCGTCCACTCACACCACCAATCCCTCCAAGTAGGCATGCACAAGCATCCCAACAGACATGCTTGAGTCCAATTGAGCCTTCTCTAGACTCAAAGCGTTCTTCAGGTCCATGAACCCAAGGTAGAGGAAGTAAGCGACGTTAGGTATGCATTAATTTTTCTAGCACTTTACTTATAAAAGACTATATGTGGTTAAGTTAATTTTTCTATTTTGATTACATGGTTTATTTCGCTACATGCCAGCTTCTTTGTTTTTTTAGGATGTTTTGCCACTACGGATAGTGCAAAAGAATGCATTCTTCTTCTCATATTGTGGCATATTTAAATGTACCTCTTTTCTTTGTATGAGACTTGACTAATATCTTTATCTATTTTGATGTTAGTTTTATTATTATCATTGATATGTGAATAAAACACCAACTAAATGAACCTGGTTGATAAAAATGCCAAACTTGTTGGTGTAATCATGAAGCCGGTTGATAAAAATGCCAAACAACTTGGCATATAGATGATGGTAGTTGATAAAATGTTGATGTAGTTGGTGTATTTACTAAACTATTTGTTTATTAATAGCTTAAATATTGAAAACACCAAAATGACTGGCGCTTTCAGTGCCTCCTCCAATATAAATGCCAAAATGTTTGGTGCTTTCTCCTAAAAGTGGGCTAGTTCCAGAAATAAGATTGGTTTGATGCTATTCAGATACATATTTTAGTTAGACTATGCTATTTTGGTTTTTTTTACTATTAAACAAGTTATGGAATTCTAAAGGTTCTGATTACAGTACAAACAGTCCAGTCTCAGTTCGGTCCTACTTTGAAATGGTCTGGTCCCGGTCCAGACCTAGTTCAAAATAGTCTAGTATGCGGTCCATACTTTTGCACAAATATGGTCCTTGGTCCAGTCCAGTCCGGTGTAGTTTTGGAGGATGCTCACTGCTATTTGCAAGCTCGAGCTACTGAAGCTCAAACCCAAATATGTTGAGGAAAAAAATGTAGTAACCATCAACATCTACTCATATGAAACTTTTACCCAACTTTCAAAACAAGGGAAACTACTATATTCCTTTACAAATCCCAATAGCATGAGTATGAGGCTCATCATGGAGAAAATATATCTTGTACATCATCTTAGGGTTTTGGGACATCTCCCTTACCTAGATGGAAAACATCATATCTTCAAATGCATCTTTACCTAGGATCATATCTTTTCATAGGAAATTTAGTGTTTAACATCATCAATAGCTTCACACAATAGGAGACTAAACTCATTAACTCAAAAGTATTCTAACTAGGGACTCGTCATCAAAATTTCATTGTGCATATATTTTCAAATTTCATACATTATTTTGGAGGTTAGGTATTCTAACCTTCTCCCATTTCGAGTTAACCCACATCAAGAGTTCACCCTTATAATATTTTCTATGCTAGAGATCCTCCTTTGTTATGAGATTGGGGCTTATGTTGATCTCAAACCATATCTCACATATCATATCCTAACATATATAAGACTAAGCACATGCAAATATGCCAACCCACTAGCTATGTGTAGAACATCAACCAAGCTATATGTACCATACATGGCGCTAGACTTATCTAGGGCTGCACTCCTCATATCATCAAGCATACTAGAGTATTCCATCATCAACTTAAATCATAATCAAAGAAAAACATAACATCAACATCAACATTGAGACCAATATCAACATCAAACTTAGGCCATCAAGGCTACTTACTAGCCTAACCTTAATCACGTCTCAAGACAACTCTAGAGACTACATCTATCATCTAAAAACTCTCATCTAGACTAATGTTACATCTCTTTCTCTTAGGTTACATGTACACTAATTTTCTTTATAAATGTGATAACATTTTCATAATTACATATATACTAATATTTGAGTAGGTTTTGTCCACTGTAAAAACTTGCAATAGAAAAGCATCGTACTCCTTTCTATGAAATTAGAATCAAAATGATTTACCAGACTCATTAGGCAGTCTACTATCATGACACCTAGAGAACTAGCAAGAACATGGTGCACAATTGTGTAGTTACCCTAAACACATGCCAGAAACATATGTCTAGGGTTATAATTATAAGATGTCCCCTTTCTCACCCTACTGAACCTACAACCCATACTATAGGATAGAATGATGAGACAAGAAAGATTTTAGGATTTACACAAGTGTACACGTAGCTCTAGAACGTCTAGGTTCTAACATAGAGGCTAAGTCAACTTAATCCACTAAAATTGAAGTTTGAATCAATTTGAGTTTCATGTGGGCAATGAATTGTTTATGTATTGTTCATGCTCTTATACCATCTATCGCAAAACTTTTTTACTCAAATCCTACCTCCAAATGACTAGAAAGTCAATGGCTAAACCTGAGTGTGTGTCCTAGGAAGGTAATACCAAAGGGTGAATGTATAATCATAGAACATTAGCATAATGAACATATAACAACATGTAAACACCAACAAGATCTCAAAATTAAGCAAGAAATATTAAGAAACATTGTTTTATCACATGATTCAAGTTACATATTGAAGAGTAAAATTATACAAGCATGGTTAGGTATATTAGCTAGGATATTATAACAAGTGCACCTAAACATATTCTCATGGACCATCAACTCCCAATATATCTTTGAACCTAAAATATACATGAAACAAGTGGGTCGACACTTAAGGTGTTGAACATAGGGTAGAAAGATACATATACATAATGCATAAGTATTCAAACAAGAATAAATAACCTAAGTCTTAGCAATAAGAGAACCCTTGTTTTAATCTATTTTACTCTAGTTATAACAATAATATCATGTATCATAAGGCGTTTGACTAAGACCCCAGTGGAATAGTTTGTGAGGGTGCTTAAGGCTTAGTCCATTAGTTACCATGTTTATCGACAAGGCCCTTCCTATCTTGACAACTCAAGTAGGACGCCCTGCCTTTGTCCTTACCCAGAGATTATGGGAAAGTGTACAAGGTTTGTAAAATGGATTTCTATATTATGTTTTCAAGTTATAAATCATTGAGAAAAGGTATTGAGTACGATACTACAATACTACATGGCAATATCTGAGCACGTAAACAAGTGCATATATATATATATAAAGTTGCAACAAGAAAACCATAATCATATAATTATTAAAGCACATACATGATTCAAAGATTCATAACTTAACTTATACATTACCATCTATATATCAATCAATACATGATTAGAATAATATTAAATGTATGTATTAGATTCTTATCATTAAACCCAGATAACGCCATTTTAAGGGTTTTGGTTAAGTTAGGTTCAAAGTTTCTCATTAGTGTATTTTATGATCTTTTACTAATTTAGGGTCCATATAAAAGGTTTAGTTCAAGTTTCAAATCATTTTGAGGTTCCATTCATTCTATATGATTATTTCAATGTTAATGTCAGTTATTATGTACATTTCACAGCCAAAACACTCATAATAGGGTAAGATTCATCCAGCCATGAGATCCAAACATGAATGATGATTAAGGTTCGCAAGGCTAGGACAAGATTAACATATATCCAAGATAGGTGTTTGGTCACCTAAATCTAGGTTCAAAAGATACAATATTATGTTCAACATTATCAACATACATTCAAATTCCAACATTGTTCACTTAGTCATTAGGGTTTAACATATGACTTAGGTGAACATCCATATCAAAGAATATCGTAAAGATTAGGGAATTCACTAATTTAAGAGGAGAATCATAAAATTTGTATTATTATCAAGTTTTAGTCATGCAAGAGCATGATAAGTAATTTAAGATCACATTTACATCACATGAGCCAAACACAACAAAATAGGGTGGAATATCATTTTTATATGTTAAAGGCATCATAGAGATTACTTATTTTGAGGAATTATGGATATATCAAATTTGATGTATCATCTAGGTCAAAGTCAACACTTTTTACCAAGGTATGACATTTGATATCATATAGGGTCATTTTCATGAAATTGATATTAATAATATCAACGCAAAGCATGAGGTTATCATAGGTGGGAATTAGTGTCATAGAGTGGCATGTGATTCTGATTTCAAGGATGGTTGATCATTTGATGCCATTTGAAATTAGATTGAAAATTATAATCAATTTCACCATTACAGCCTAATGCAAGTCATACTTAAGCATTAGAGTTAACCTTTTAGTAGAGGGGATGATTAGGATGTACATACTGCTCAATGTTCATTAGAATTACTAGTTCTGTGTTTAGGAGGTAGCTTGAGAACCATTGATCCAAGGGTACTCACAATCATGTATTAATTTCATCCAAACATGGTTAAATATTTACGAAACTAGCAACCCAAAAAGATCATGTTTGGAATTAGGGCTTGTAGATAGTTCCATTGGGTTGGGTAGGTGTAATGACCCCATCTCCTGGTAACCCCCAATTAAGGGGGACCCGAAGGTCAGAGCCGGTATTCAATTAACAGGATCAAAGGTTCGACAAATAATCAATAACAATTAATAAACTTTACCAACTATACTGAAAACTGGTATAAAACAAAACTTTTATTACCTTGTGAAAACTGGGATTTCTAAACTTCTATCCATGAAGATGCTAATCTAACTAATCCTCCTGTGCATCTTACTTCTCATTTAATTCCACATATGCCACTTTAATATTTGTTCTTTTCATTTGTACCTAAAACGCCGACAAACAAAACGTCGGTCAGTATATCGAAATATACTGGTATGTGGGGACAACCAAAAGTTTGCACATATGGATAACAATTTAAATATCACAATCAAGATATTTAACAAGCCAATTTACACTTTTCAGTATGACATTCTCCACCGCTTTTGCCCTAACCCTGGCATACCCACCTTAGGGTTCCCTTTGCCAATGACTTAAGGCCACCTTCTCAATCTCGAGCTTGGTGCCTGGGGGTCACCACTCATGGTGCCCACTAGTCATGCAATATCATAGGCCACCTTCTCATTCCCGAGCTTGGTGCCTGGGGTAACCACTCAAGGTGTCCATTGGTCTACCCATCTAGGCATGACCTTTGGCATCATCCATCAGGGTGGCATGTGGGTGCGAGAATACATTCTTCTATTTTTAATGTGATAATCATAGTGACTTTATGATTTGCAAGTATGAACATCCAAACTATTTAGTTGCAGTCAATGCGATTAACCATCCGGCAAACACGCAGGAAACTAATGCAGTTATTCATAAGTGTAACCACATACCTGATCCAGAGCAACTTGCTGTCCAAGCAATAATGATAAAGAACAAGCAACAAGCAATCAACAAGTATCCTGAAATTAATGCATGACATCCAAGTGTTATAATTTATCCAGAACATTCTAAAGCTAGACTTGGATTCCACCTTAGGTTTTCTAAACCACATTAGGGTTTTATTAGGGTTTTTGCCTCCATAACACTTTTATCATATTAAATGCTCTCTTAGTTCATAAACCCTAATTTCAACACCATAAGCCCAATTAAAGTTGATTATTTCTCTTTATACCAAAACTACCTTCTTTATCCTTTTAATCTATTTCAAGGTCATTAGACTCAATGATCACCTTTAGTTTCTTTCGGATTAACAACTCATAATTCATGATGGTCTAATTCCCATATGTACTCTATTTAGTATTAATTCTACCTTGATTCAATCGAAAACCCTAATTTCTATATTAAGGTTATCTTTCCACAAATTAGTGATTTTAATGCTCAAAATAGCATATTCCAACCTTAATCATGAAATTAGTCAATTAAAGCCATTAAGAGTCGAATTTACCAATCATTAGGGTTTCATGGCTCATTAAAGTATTATTCATGCACATTAAACTCGACAATAAACTAATTACATGCAACTTCATCCTTTTCCAATCTTAATGATCCTTTTTATCATTAACAGGATAACATCAACTTTATATACTCATTTAACCCTTTCTAACTCATTAATCATCAAAGGTTAGGGTTTTTTTCATTGATTAAACTATTAAAGATAGTATCTCTATATACTTTTCGAATTTCATAAGGAATCGGGCTCCAATTATATTTTATTTAGATTCCCCTCGATTTTCTAATCAATTTTCATGTATAACATTTTCTCATCGAAGCTACCAATTAATTATTATGAATTTATCAAAATTCACTTACTTTCAGCCAACGGGAGGTCGCCACGTGTTCAGGCCCATGCACGTCGCGGCTTGGTTTAGAACATTTCGAAATCTCGTTTTTCCCCTGTGTAAGTCAATTGTGTCTTCAGTCCGCGGAGGGTATAACAGTCCATCGCCCGGGGACCTTCTTCAAGCTCGAGAACGGCCACCGCGGCAGCCCTAGCCGCGGCTTGCTGCCCTCGTCCTCCCTCTCTTGAACCCCGGTGACCACAGGGAAAGGTTCTGCTACCTCCGGCGGTCCTTGGCGCACGCGTAGGTCCCACTGGATCGGGGCCACACTTGCCAAGAGACAGCTTAATAGGTCTGCGATCAAAGCAGACCTGCAGCCATCCTGCAGCAGTTGCGGGTAGGTTGGGGCACAGGGATGATGGCCTCATCTTCCTTCGAGGTCGTGGGGACGTCTAACACCCCTCAATGTCGTTTACTTCTCCCAAGTTTCCTCACAAACGTGCTACGATTTCTTCATAGGGTTTAAAAGCGAAGAAGATGATCAGAGAGAGAAAGGAATCCTTGGGATTCTCTGGAGCTCAATCCAGAGGGTCTACCCCTTTTATAGGGGAGGATAACTCGCTCTAAAAGGCCCATCAAAGAGGGAACAAGTCCCTTTCTCATTAGGAAACCAAATCCTTCATTACGAAGTAGCCTTCCCTCTTTCTTTATCTTTTGATTTTTTTCTAATTTCTTTTTCTTCCAAATATGAAAATTCCTTCCCTTATTCTTTTTAGTCTTTTCTTTTAAACCATTGATCAAGAAATCATGTTTTCCTTTAGTAGAAAATACCACTTTTAAACAAAGTCACAAAAACCATTAATATTGTATTATATTATTCTTTAATTTTGCTTTATTGGTATTTTATCTTTCCTCTTCCTTCATTGTGGCTCCTTGTACCCCAAGAAACTATATTATTTCGAAATTACTTTTTAAGGATACTTATTATCCTTCTAGATGCATCTATATGCATTATTTCACATTATCATGTTTATTTCTCATTAAATTATTTCTTTTTGAGGATTTCTCTTTATTTCTCTTTTATTTTCCTCATTGGTATTCCTTTTATTATTAGGAATCATTGGGACACGAAATCCCACTAAGGATTACCTAATTATACCTCTTTTCACATATTTTCCACATTTCATCAATATTTTGAATTTCTTTATTAACAAGGAAATACTTAATTGATATTTTCTTTTCTTATTGCCTTTTCTTTGCAACATTGGACTCCTTGGAACCCAAGGAACCCAAGTGGCACGAAATCCTCCTTGGATTTGCTTTCTAAAGGTTTCCATACCTTTCTCATCTCAAATTCTCAGTTATTCATTAATTAATTGAATATCCTTGTTATTGGGCCCAATAGCCAATAAAGCCCACAAATAAATCAACAAGGCTATTTTAAACGAAAATCATGCATCCATTCATTATTTGTTAATTTATCTTTAATATGAGAAATTACATTTCTCAGCAAATGAACTCAAAATTTGGGGTTGTAACATCCTTCCCCTCTTATGAGAATTTTGCCCTCAAAATTCCATCAAGCAAGCAAACAAACAGGATAGCCTTCTTATGTCCATCAGGGCTCCCACATGACTTTACCCTTTCCATGGTGTTTCCCAAGAACCTTCATTATCTCATATTCTTCCATCTGAGTTCTTTCTTACCTTGGTATGTCGTACCCTCATAGGTGACTCATGATATTTCAGCCTCTCAAAAGCTGAATAGGTTCAGGGCTCAACACATGGCTTGGGTACCTCACATGGTGCTCTAGATCGGACTCACATTACACATCATGTTATCCTGAGGGGCAAGGTTAAACACAACCATCTCCACCAATCCATCTCAAATGGACCCATATATCGGGGATTCAGCTCTCTCAGCTGTAGCTTAGAGGGGTCGGATTTTCACATCACATATCCTCCCACAATAAACTACATATCAGTCTGCTTTGCATCAGCTCGTGACTCATGTCACCACTGGGCTTTCTCTTAGCCATTGCACGATCAAAGCGACTTTATCTGCACACACTTGTGGTTGTTTTCTGACCTTCGTGAGGCCTCCTTCACCAACATCATCATAATGAAGTGGTGACCGACACAACCTCCCTATAGAACTTCTTGCATCCCGATAAAGGCTATGGTGGTTAACATCACATCTTAAGAACTGTCTCTATGTATCACCCTAAATGAGCACGCATGCTCTCTTCAGACCCTCTAGTCCGGATCATACTGTCCATTAGTATGGGGTGATACACTGTACAAACACTGAGTTCTTCATGTACCTACTTCCACCTCATGGAAGTGAACCTTTGGGTCACATCAAAAAACTTTCGAATTCGCATCATGGTGTAGTTGAACCATCTCTTTTCATATGTAGTTCAACCAGATCTATCCCTTGACAGAACTCTTCCTTTCTCATGTCATCTAGGTAAGGCGATCTACCATAACCCATATTGTATCTTGACCTTCTTGGTCTAGGAGAGACTCACAACATCCATAGTGAAGAACTCCCATTCCCTCTCGGGAACTCTTTATACTTTATATTCATGCACTGGGTAAATGGTGTTCGTCCTTCACCTCCTGGCTTGCATGGCCACATGCTACATGGAACTTTGTTTTAAGCATCCAGAATGCTACCATCACTGACTATCTTTGTAGTATCAAGGTGTATCATGATCTTAAAACCATGATCCCTTGTACGTCATGATTCCTCAAGATCGATACCTCAGAAACCCTAAACTACTTCCATCAGGGTTTTATTACCTCCCTATCCAAAGAAGTGTATCTGAGGTTTTATCACCATCCTTTCACTACCTCAAGGACTAAACTGGCTAACCAAACAACCATTAACTTGTTCCACATATCTTATTATATCTGTGTGTTAGCCAAAACTCGTCTTCTTTCCAAACTTAGGGTTAGTCGAACAACCTCAACCTCTTCTAGCCTCTAGCTAAATTAGACAGCTAAATCTCAACCAGAGCATTCATTACCACTTCACCTCCTTAGGTGTCAGGTAATGTGACGATATACACCTCCATGTATTATACTTATCATCTCATATCAAACTCTGAGTTTATCTTCATCAAAGCACTCTAAGTACATCCTCTTGATTATCAAACTCAACCTTGTATCACTTGCAAATTCCACATAGCTCATGATAAAACATCCTCCCAGATGATTTCCTTAATACTCTTAGTGTTTGTAAACCATCCATGTATTATTCTCTCCACAAAGGTATGTTATCATCTCTATCCTCATACCTTGTAGCAACGTTCCAACTTACATCATCTTTATCCTTGGTGTAAGGCATGCGTACTTTCCTATCTCTCACTCCCATAACAAGAAGAAATAAGCATTTGGCTGCAGTCCAAATACAGAGTTCTTCCTGTTCCAAGAGTAGAGATGGTACAGCCCACCTTGCCCGTACACTTTCAAATCCAAGTTGAAATGTGCAGCTTATGTCTCTATATCACAAACATCATGGTATCCACACTACTTCCAGGGAAGACTGGTCTCGGACTTACTTGGTCCAAGCATAATCCTAGGTCATCTCCTCTAGGTCTATAGGGTGCCGACACTTTTGGTGTCATCCCTCTTCCCTTATGCATCCAGAGAGTGCCCTACTCATCTGCCCTTTGGGTCCCATGAGTTCATGAAGGTGATCAATCTCCTAACCCATGGCCCTCAGACAATGATAGTTGTTACCTCCCGACCCTATGGTCATGTGCAACTAGGGAATTAGGCAACTCCTTCTTCCATCGGTCTTATCCCTACCAGACCCTTGGATAGACTTAGGATTCTAACATAGTACATGTTCAACTTAGAACCTTACCCAATCCTTCATCATCTCTCTCTGCATTCATGACTGACTTTCATCCTTTCTCAGGGATCATGGCGACCTGCCTATCTTGGTCAGACCCCATACTGGTTACCTTCATGGTAACACATCCATATGCACCTAGAGATGGTTATCTATGGGTTTACTGATTCGTTCTTGTACCGTGTACTTTCCACTTAGCTTCTCAAGATCCCATGAACCCTCTTTAGGTTACCTCAAAACCAACAAAACTAGTATACACCCTACCAAAGGGTCCCTCTCCCAGGATGGGAGGAAACTACAACTCTTGACAAAAAGGTCACACCTGCCCTTAGGGTTTACCTTCGCATGAGCATGTCTAACCCAACAGCTACTAAAGCACAAGCTGGTCGCCTATTAAGCCATGCTAGATCGTACTTATTCCCTTTCCTCAATACTGGATCAACTTAGTTGTAAGGGGTTCATCAAACATACCCTCATCTTAAGGGATTTCCTTTTCCTCTACACATGAGGAGTACCATGCTCGAAACTATAGAGACTCAAATCTCATTATGAGCATTGAGTACACTGCTTCCCCTCTTAGGCCTAGGAGCCCTAGGTCCACCGTTGAGTATCCATCTGCCTATGCAATCTCTTAACCATGAATCCAACATTTCCAAGGCATGTCATGTACTTCCATGATCCTTTTATATGAGTAACATCTCAGGGTTGAGTCCTCTCAAGGAAAACCAACTAGGTACAAGGCCTCACAACCTATTACCAAACCTCTCCAGGTCTAAGGAACTCTTCTTCCTATCTCATAAGGTAAACTCCTATACCACAAACACATAGGTACCAGAAGCATCATTCTCTTTTTAGGGTTTGGTTCCTCTAAAGGCAACCAAGATATCATCAGCCTTCAGGAATCAAACATAAGGCAACCACTATCGTCCACTTAGGTCACATCATCCTCAACTACTCACTGTTTCTTATGTCTCATAGTCTAAGCTTCCAACCCCCTTGCTTGAGTCATGCTTTCTCTCTCTTACCACCCGAGGTCCTTTCTCCATGATGAATCAAGCTCACTAGCCTACCTCCACATGGGTGAAGTCTATGCGGGAACTTATGTTTGCTCAAGATACCCCCTTATGCTTATGTCATAACACATCCATCATGATCTCTTAACCAGGGTTTCATCCAGCTATACCCTACTTGCCTAAGCCCATAGGGTAACTATAGGTTCTTCTCTAACCTCATCGAGGAAGGAGCTATCCTTCACTCTAACATGCATGACCCTTTCCAGGGTTGGGTTGCCATAGGTACTTGATTATCAACTTCTCATGGTTCATATGGCATCCAAGGCATGTTCAACCAAACACTCGGTCAACCATGGTATCTAACTCATCATGTCATCTTCCTTTCTAACCTTCACTTAGGGTTAACATCATCCTCAAAGGATGTGCTAGGCTTCTACTTTTAATGGAGGTCTCTACCTCCAAGCTTAACTCTCTCTACTTATCCTCCTACCAAGGAGGTCTATCCTCAGATCTCTCCTGAGGGCAATGACAACTCATGTCATAAGACCTAAGCATGTATCTATTCCTTTATGCTTACTCTATTAAGCTTATGTCAATGACATCTTATTTACATGCTTTTTATTAATTTGATGGAGGATCCCTTAATCCTTATCAACCTTACCCATACCTCAAGGGGGTGAGGGAAAGAGAGAAAACCCTAATCCTTAAGGTCCTTAATAGAATTTGAGTTGAGAAGGGATGAACAAGATGAGAGAGTCCTAAAGGTATCTTATTTCGATTCATACCCTAAGACTTTGGCCAGGCAGTCACACGGATCCGGGAGTCCTTGTATTCCGACTAGCGGTGCGGAGGAAAATATTGCCAGCCCCCGGTCGTGATCCTTTTCTAGACACCTCTGTCTTTCGGATAATCCTCTAGTAACTCCCTTGGGTTCTACATAATTTTGTAAATTTTAATAATTATTAATGATTAAATGAGGAACCTAGGCTCTGATACCAATTGTAACGACCCCGTCTCCTGGTAACCCCCAATTAAGGGAGACCCAAAGGTCAGAGCCGATATTCAATTAACAGGATCAAAGGTTCGACAAATAATCAATAACAATTAATAAACTTTACCAACTATACTGAAAACTGGTATAAAACAAAACTTTTATTACCTTGTGAAAACTGGGATTTCTAAACTTCTATCCATGAAGATGCTAATCTAACTAATCCTCCTATGCATGTTACTTCTCATTTAATTCCACATATGCCACTTTACTGTTTGTTCTTTTCATTTGTACCTAAAACGCCGACAAATAAAATGTCGGTCAGTATATCGAAATATACTGGTATGTGGGGACAACCAAAAGTTTGCACATATGGATAACAATTTAAATATCACAATCAAGATATTTAACAAGCCAATTTACACTTTTTAGTATGACATTCTCCACCGCTTTTTCCCTAACCCTGGCATACCCACCTTAGGGTTCCCTTTGCCAATGACTTAAGGCCACCTTCTCAATCCCGAGCTTGGTGCCTGGGGGTCACCACTCATGGTGCCCACTAGTCATGCAATATCATAGGCCACCTTCTCATTCCCGAGCTTGGTGCCTGGGGTAACCGCTCAAGGTGTCCATTGGTCTACCCATCTAGGCCTGACCTTTGGCATCATCCATCAGGGTGGCATGTGGGTGTGAGAATACATTCTTCCATTTTTAATGTGATAATCATAGTGACTTTATGATTTGCAAGTATGAACATCCAAACTGTTTAGTTGCAGTCAATGCGATTAACCATCCGGCAAACACGCGGGAAACTAATGCGGTTATTCATAAGCGTAACAACATACCTGATCCAGAGCAACTTGCTGTCCAAGCAATAATGATAAAGAACAAGCAACAAGCAATCAACAAGTATCCTGAAATTAATGCATGACATCCAAGTGTTATAATTTATCCAGAACATTCTAAATCTAGACTTGGATTCCACCTTAGGTTTTCTAAACCACATTAGGGTTTTATTAGGGTTTTTGCCTCCATAACACTTTTATCATATTAAATGCTCTCTTAGTTCATAAACCCTAATTTCAACACCATAAGCCCAAATAAAGTTGATTATTTCTCTTTATACCAAAACTACCTTCTTTATCCTTTTAATCTATTTCAAGGTCATTAGACTCAATGATCACCTTTAGTTTCTTTCGGATTAACAACTCATAATTCATGTTGGTCTAATTCCCATATGAACTCTATTTAGTATTAATTCTACCTTGATTCAATCGAAAACCCTAATTTCTATATTAAGGTTATCTTTCCACAAATTAGTGATTTTAATGCTCAAAATAGCATATTCCAACCTTAATCATGAAATTAGTCAATTAAAGCCATTAAGAGTCAAATTTACCAATCATTAGGGTTTCATGGCTCATTAAGGTATTATTCATGCACATTAAACTCGACATTAAACTAATTACATGCAACTTCATCCTTTTCCAATCTTAATGATACTTTTTATCATTAACAGGCTAACATCAACTTTATATACTCATTTAACCCTTTCTAACTCATTAATCATCAAAGGTTAGGGTTTTTTTTCATTGATTAAACTATTAAAGATAGTATCTCTATATACTTTTCAAATTTCATAAGGAATCAGGCTCCAATTATATTTTATTTAGATTCCCCTCGATTTTATGATCAATTTTCATGTATAACATGTTCTCATTGGAGCTACCAATTAATTATTATGAATTTATCAAAATTCACTTACTTTCAGCCAACGGGAGGTCGCCACGTGTTCAGGCCCATGCACGTCGCGGCTTGGTTTAGAACATTTCAAAATCTCATTTTTGCCCCTGCGCAAGTCAATTGTGTCTTCAGTCTGCGGAGGGTATAACAGTCCATCGCCCGGGGACCTTCTTCAAGCTCGAGAACGGCCGCCGCGGCAGCCCTAGCCGCGGCTTGCTGCCCTCGTCCTCCCTCTCTTGGACCCCGGCGATCACAGGGAAAGGTTCTGCTACCTCCGGCGGTCCTTGGTGCACGCGCAGGTCCCACTGGATCGGGGCCACGCTTGCCAAGAGACAGCTTAATAGGTCTGCGATCAAAGTGAACCTGCAGCCATCCTGCAGTAGTTGTGGGTAGGTTGGGGCACAGGGATGATGGCCTCATCTTCCTTCAAGGTCGTGGGGACGTCTAACACCCCTCAATGTCATTTACTGCTCCCAAGTTTCCTCACAAACGTGCTACAATTCCTTCATAGGGTTTAAAAGCGAAGAAGATGATCGAAGAGAGAAAGGAATCCTTGGGATTCTCTGGAGCTCGATCCAGAGGGTCTACCCCTTTTATAGGGGAGGATAACTCGCTCTAAAAGGCCCATCAAAGAGGGAACAAGTCCCTTTCTCATTAGGAAACCAAATCCTTCATTACGAATTAGCCTTCTCTCTTTCTTTATCTTTTGATTTTTTTTTATTTCTTTTTCTTCCAAATATGAAAATTCCTTCCCTTATTCTTTTTAGTCTTTTCTTTTAAACCATTGATCAAGAAATCATGTTTTCCTTTAGTAGAAAATACCACTTTTAAACAAAGTCACAAAAACCATTAATATTGTATTATATTATTCTTTTATTTTTTCTTTATTGGTATTTTCTCTTTCCTCTTCCTTCATTGTGGCTCCTTGTACCCCAAGATACTATATTATTTCGAAATTACTTTTTAAGGATACTTATTATCCTTCTAGATGCATCTATATGCATTATTTCACATTATCATATTTATTTCTCATTAAATTATTTCTTTTAGAGGATTTCTCTTTATTTCTCTTTATTTTCCTCATTGGTATTCCTTTTATTATTAGGAATCATTGGGACACGAAATCCCACTAAGGATTACCTAATTATACCTCTTTTCACACATTTTCCACATTTCATCAATATTTTCAATTTTTTTATTAACAAGGAAATACTTAATTGATATTTTCTTTTCTTATTGCCTTTTCTTTGCAACATTGGACTCCTTGGAACCCAAGGAACCCAAGTGGCACGAAATCCTCCTTGGATTTGCTTTCTAAAGGTTTCCATACCTTTCTCATCTCAAATTCTCAGTTATTCATTAATTAATTGAATATCCTTGTTATTGGGCCCAATAGCCAATAAAGCCCGCAAATAAATCAACAAGGTTATTTTAAACGAAAATCATGCATCCATTCATTATTTGTTAATTTATCTTTAATATGAGAAATTACATTTCTCAGCAAACGAACTCAAAATTTGGGGTTGTAACAGTAGGTCTCATTATGCTGATCAATTTGATATGCAACTTTGTTTATTTCTAGCCATCATAACATTATTATGAAGGCTTATAAAAGCCCAGACAGTTAAATTGAAATGAAAGCAAGATATCACCTTGGTAGGCATGAGGTGGGCATCTGGGCTTCCTTGTGTGGTGCAATTACTGCTGGACAATCCATGATATTGGCCTGAGCAATGGCTCATGTGTCGAACAAAGTGGGAGTCTCCTCATCCCCTACCCCACTAGTGCATGGACACATTTCCACAAAACAATAGAGTCAAAATAGCGACATGCCATTTGGCTTCCTCAACGCTTCCAACCAGCACCCATAAAGGTGGGGAAGGGGATAGATATGGGTCAAGGAGGTTTATGAGTCAAACCATTTCTTGGGTCACTCTCACTCTCATTGTAGGGAGGCATGAGGTTGCCTATTCTTTTAGTAGGTCTTGGAATGTCAAAGGCTCAAGGTGAGGGGCAGTAAGTAACCCATTAAGATGCCTCAACTTTGAGAGCTTGATGGTCCTCACAGTAGATATGTGAAGAGATTGGAGGGTGGGGAAGACCCGAGGGAAGCTAGGGCGCCTCAACATCCCAAGGCTCTATGACTCGATTTAGGGTCCATAATAAGAGTGTGGTTCAAGTTATAAGGCATTTCGAGGTTCCTTATGGGCATTGCAAGAATTGAGTCATTTATGTACATAACTAGGTCATAAGACTCACAATAGGGCAACAAGGCTCATATCTTATCAAGTCAAGATGTCCAAGCATAACAAGTGATTTGGGTCAGCAAGGTACAAACATGTAGATCCTAGTCAAACATAGATAGATGTCCCCCAAGGGTCAAGGCATTGAAGTCCAACATTGGTATCAACATATTCACATATATTCCATCCTCAACACAAATCACCTATACCATCAAGATTTAACATGTGACCTAGGCGGGACATCCACATCCAATACATCATAAGGTATAGAACAACTCTGATTCAGAATAGGAAACAGAGGAGATTTAGATCCATATCAACACTTGGGGCACAAAGAAGACAAATCAATAATATGTGTCACACTAGGTCACCGCTAGTGGACCTAGGGTTTCAAACATCATCATCATATCAAAAGGGGTTGATCATAGTCATTTAAGTTACAAGACATCATAAGATAGAGATATAATAGAGTTGGATGCATATGTTAGGTCAAACCCAACATTGGTTCAAGGTATAAACAAACATTCACATAATAGGGGTACATACATGCATTTGATGCCAAAAGAAACAACCATAAAAAGGAGGGTCCTAGGGACTGATATTAAGGTCTAGCAGAGACATATATAACTAATTTGGGGTTGATTAAACATCATTCCATAATTAAGTAGTAAGATTATCAATTTAGGACAAGATACATCACTAATATCACTAATAATCCAAAAACATGCATTAGAGATAGCCATAGAGTAGGAAGGGTTCTTAGGGTCAACATGAGTCTCAAAATAAGAAGCAAGTTACTGATATAGCATTAGAGGGTGGATTAAACATCAATGATCCCAACTTATATCATGATCATGCATCAAACATGGTCAAAGAAGGTCAAAGTTAATATTTCAACAAATCAAGAGAAATAGAAGAAGAACTAGGGTCTTTAAGTCCATGTTGTAGGTATCGTCTAGAGGATCAAGTTGGTATATAGGTTTGTTATATTTGGATGAGGGAGTAGGGAGTTATGTATTTTCAAAGAATTCCATGGAAACTATATGGAAACTTGCATTTGAAACCTAGGGTGTGTTACCTCTTTATCATGTGAGGTATCTGGGCCTCTAGCCCCTGAGTCAATGGTAGAGGAGGATTCTTCCTCACACGTCGCTCCCTGATCACTGCTTCTGTTCATGCCCTTATGGACTCCTGCCCAAGGTCACCTTCCTCTCTGCCCACAGTTGCACACCACTTTGGGTGGCTATCCACAAACCCTGGTCACCCTCCACTACGCCCAACACTCACACCGTTGCCTCCATGCCTACACGCCACTACTTTCCTTCCCAGTCCACATGATCCCCTATTCCATGCGCAAAAATAGGGGTTCAATAGGGGATATCGCCACACTTGCTCCCTATCTCTTTGGCACACTCCCAGAAGCTATGAGCACTGGATAGGGAGTTGAAGACTCCCCTCATGGTGACCCGACTCTGGCCAGGGCTGCCCTCCCTTACCACAAGGAGCATTGATTCTGTTGGTGGTCCTCTTAGTTGTTTAGGTAGCCACTGTCGAGAGGGAACATCTGCCAGGTTATAGAAGAAGGGGGAGAGGATCAGGAAATAGAACAAGGGTCTCAAGGGAGGCTAGGATTAGAACTTGAGGGGGTATAAAAAGACCCAGGGTTAGGGTTCATGTATCACTTCCATTCCCCTCCATTGCCAGATCTGGCTTGAAACTGGAGAAGTTTCCCCCAGTCACATACTCATTTCTTGAAGGGGAAGGGAAAGAGCAAACAAAGAAATTAGACTGTCTGATTAATAGACCATGGTGGTCTTCTCAAGATCTGAGGGCAGTGAAGCTCTGTGCCCATTTACCCCAGATAGGTTGGGTGGGTGGGTTGTGGACAAAAGGGCCTCATAAGCTAAAAAATAATCAAGTTAAAATGGTAGAACTTCCAAATGTCATAACTTTTGATTGAAAGGCAAGATTGAGGCGAAACTTGCGTCATTAGATTCATAATTGAGTCCAATACAAAAAGATATATATTATAAAGTCAAAATATCATAGTGATAATGTTTGATATTAAATTCAAGAAGGTGGCATGATAAGAATTGGTATTTAGTTCAAAAGTACAAATTGATGTTACATTTAGTAAAATTGAACATTGATGTGACTAGTTTAGAGTCTCACAACCATCAAACCATGAAACTGACATCGAATTGAGTAAGGGGTCAATCTATGAGAGGGAAAGGGTACAAGATAGGAGAGAGAAAAGTTAGGTAGTCACATCCTTCCCTCCTTCAAAGAAATTTTGTCCCTGAAATTCATCCAAAATCATAGTTAAGAGTCAAAGTTAAAATATATGGAGTCTAGGTATCCAACCATAGTTGTCAAGACTTTACCCACAATAAGATGTACACTTAGGTTATCATCATTTAGGGTGTACTCATATCATCTATATGCATATTACTTTGTGCTCTAATATTGTATTACGACATCATCACAACATTAGGGTTTACCCATCCCTTAGTGTCCCTTCATAGGGTTTTTGTTCATATTTTCATACGAGACCAAGGTGTATCATAAACTCTATGTTATCAATTCTCAAATGAAAATGTTCATGGTCATGACTTCAAACGAGATGATCATCGAGTGCGTATCTCATCTTCACTCTAGATTTCATGCATTTTTTCCCTAAAATTTCTACCAACTGTAAACAATTATGTTCATTATTGTTCCTTTCAAATCTAAAATTAAAGAATTTATTCAACATGTTTATTTGAGTTATGACTCCAAGAGTATAATCATATCGAGTTGATCAATTTTCATTTGGGTATGAGATTAGGCATGTTACCCCTGATTATTCAAGCTGAGATTTCATGACATCCTCTGTTATAACCCCATTTTTCAAAAACATGTAATGAGATTTGTAAATCTCTTTTTAAAAGATAAATAAAATCCATGGTTGATTTGATGAGTTTATTTGAATGAATTTCGTGTATGCTAGCCTTGTGTGTTTTCTTAATAGGCCTTATTGGCCATTGAGCCCAATTGAAGGAAAAAGAAAAAGAAATGAAAAAGGAATTCAATTGGATAAAGGAATACATAAGAAAATAAATGATAGAAGAACAAAAGGCTAAGGAATAATTTCCAAAAATAGAATTTCGTTCCTTGGAGATCAAGGAACTCGGGATAATAAATTAATGGTAAAGGGAATAGAAAAGATGTGGAAAATATGAATAATTATATGATAACTTGCAATCAAAGAAAAGGGATCGTTTCCTTGAGATAATAATCCCAATTTTGTAGGATGGAAGATAAAAGTATGAACAAGGTTCCCTCAAAATTTGAATTAAAAAGGAAATAGGATTTGGGAGTTATTACTTTTTCAAGATTTCTTCAAATATGGATTTAATTTGGAATTTAGGAAAATGGTTTCCTTTATTTGGTTGAACGCGAAGAAGGTGGGCCGTTGGATCTTAATCCAAAATGCTCCACTCATCATCTACATCCCAAGCGGACTAGGACTCTGTCTATGTCAGAGGGATTTTCCCTCTTAGATTCCTCACGATTCAATGAGTGGGCAAGTTTGCTAAGTTGTCCTTTGAACTCAGGAGATGAAACTGAAGGGAAACATCCCTGGTTTGTGTAGGAGTGGTCGCCGATTGGGAAAATTCCCAATCTGGCAGGGACTTGCCCGACCCTATATATGGGGGGGGGATAAACGAGAAGACGAGCATCCCTGTTTGCTATTCCAAACTCTATGGATGAGCGGGAGGAGCATTTTTGTACCTTCAATTGGCTCGTCCACCGTGACCTGCACCATCGTTTCCAGCCGTGAACCTTGCCGGAGTTTGGCGAGTGGAGAGGGGTCGCAGGGCATGCTGGGCATTCAATTGGACCTAAAGTTGAGTTTGACGAAGGGAGACGATGCTCCCTAGCTTGGTAGCATGCTCGCTCATGGTCGAGAGCTTAGAGTCAACCCCACAGTTGACCCTCGCGGAGCTGTTGAGACAAAGGTAGACGACGACCCGTTGCCGTCCGATCTAAGTCCACGGTGGTCTCAGGTCGAATCCGACGCTCTAGAGCAGGAGTGGCTTTTGTTAGGCGCGTGCAACCGGGATCGTCAGATCCAAGAAGCGGATCACCGGACCACAGATCGAGCGGCCCACTATTTTCGGTGTTTGTTTCTCTCTGCCCAAATAATCCTTAAAAAGGGTTTTCTTTGCAAAATTTGTAGAAATTACTAGGAGTGTCTAATGGAAAAAATTTATACATGAAAGTTGTGTAGAAAAATACGAGGAATCTGATAAAAATACTTTGAGAACCTGGTTCTACTCTGTTTTACAAAAGTACCATAATTTTCTAGTAAATTGTATTAAAAGTTGATGAGAAACCCTAATTGAATATTAAGGTGTATTTTGGTGAATTAATAGGTCAATTGATAAGATTAACCCTGTTAATGATAAAGGTGGTTTGTTTATCCATTTTGAATGCAAGGTTGCCTAATTTAGAGTTGTAATCCATAAAAGAAGGATAATCTATATGGAAACCCTAATTTGGGATAAAAGGAGAGAAAATCATATTTAGATTAAGGAAATCAAATGCTTAATAAAGATCCTAAACTTGTTAAGGGTGCTAAAATGAAAAATTAAGGGTTTTATGTAGTTTTGATAAATTAAGGATCATAATATTGAAAGAGGAGGGAAAAACCCTAATTCCCAAGGAAACCCTAAAATTGGAATTGAAATCCTAAGTAATGTGATGAAATTGGATAAATATTAATGAAAGGAAATTGGCACTTTTATTTCAGGATTTCTATTCATCATTGCTTGCTTGATTGGGTTTCCCTGCATATTTGAATCTTTCTTGAAATCTGCAATCAAAGGTATGTGGTTACACTTATGAATATCTCGAGTTATTTTTCCGAGGTTTACCAAAGTTTTCATTGATGTCATGAATTAATTGTTGGATGATTTTAATTCATGCAAACTATAATGTAGATATGACTATCACATAATATATGTGCCTACTAGCTCAGATCATGGTCCCCTCTATGGCTTAATAGTTGACCTAGTACATGGCTACCTATGGGGTAGGTCCATTAGGTCATTGGATGACTTAGTACATGGCTACCAATGGGGTAGGTCCATCAAGTCACATTGAGTTAGATATTGGGATACCTTCAGGTAGTGCCATGTGACTCTATTACCCTATGTATTGGCTACCTGTAAGGTAGGACCATGGGGGTAAGAATCTACCTAAAAGAGAGGTAGCATACAAGTCCACTGTAGGGATATCACAAAGTAAGGGGACAGGTAAGGATTGAGTTGTATGGCTTAAAACATAATCGTGATGGTTAAATGATTAATTGAATGATTATGTTGTTAACATATTTGCATGATTATTGTTTCCCCCACATACCAGCTTTGGCTGATCGATGTTTTGTTTGTCGGCGATTTAGGTACAAAATCCCAAAAAGGACAAACAGTAAAGTGGCACATTGTGAATTCACAAATTGAAGAACACGGAGGTTTTAGTTAGATTAGTTCAGCTGTGGATAGAGATTTAGAAATTCCAACATTTCAAAGGTATGCAAAATTTTACAGCTTTTCAGTATAGATTGTTG
Organism: Alisma plantago-aquatica; assembly: GCA_963693085.1. Lineage (NCBI taxonomy): Eukaryota > Viridiplantae > Streptophyta > Magnoliopsida > Alismatales > Alismataceae > Alisma > Alisma plantago-aquatica. The sequence continues at coordinate 727,400,647 of OY856411.1, read as the reverse complement.
AAATTTAATAATTGTTCTTGGTTAATTGTCGAACCTTTGATCCGGAAATTATGGGTACGGCTTTTACCTCTCAGTCTCCCTTAATTGGGGGTTACTGGAAGGTGAGGTCATAACATTTGTAATGCCTGGGCCCACTACCCAAGGCTCTAGTAGAGTTTCAGGAATGACGACTGGCCCCACAGACCACCACTAGCCTTAACAAGGCTCTTTGTCCACACTCACACGCAAGCCAGGATCAACTTCCTGACTGGTCACCCATCCTAGTACTACTCCAAGCCAAGCACGCTTAACTATGGAGTTCTTAGTGATGGGCTTCCTAAAAAGGAGGTGCACCTTGGTGATATGGGTAGTCTAATCATTCCTTTTAAGATCAACTTATCCAAGGCCTCAAATCCTGGGATGTTACAATCTCCCCCACTTGGACTATTGACGTCCTCGTCAAGGCTCAACTATATGGCCTCATAATCTGACCCCATTTCAGTGCAGACCCACAATGGCCCATGGACACCCAGCTCCCGATCACGAAATACCAGTGCAAGGGTGGCTACGTCAACCATGGACATCCCTTTCCTACATGCCTGGACCGCACGACTCAAGACTGGCATGTCATGCCAATGTGGGCCCCACCTACTGGAGGGGTTATGGCTCTGATACCATTTGTAATGCTCGGGCCCACTGCCCAAGGCTCTAGTAGAGTTTCAGGAATGACGACTGGCCCCACATACCACCACTAGCCTTAACAAGGCTCTTTGTCCACACTCACACGCAAGCCAGGATCAACTTCCCGACTGGTCACCTGTCCTAGTACCCAAGCCAAGCATGCTTAACTATGGAGTTCTTAGTGATGGGCTTCCTGAAAAGGAGGTGCACCTTGGTGATATGGGTAGTCCAATCATTCCTTGTAAGATCAACTTATCCAAGGCCTCAAATCCTGGGATGTTACATCCTCATATTAATTTCATGATTTCAAGGCTACATCTTTTATGTGTAGTATGATTTCATACTAGGTATATCTTATAAGAGTGACTCACCATACGTATTCAAGTTTGGCATAAGTGAGATTGTTTTCATGTATCAAGCATAAAAAATATATATTAAATTAAAATATATATAATATAACTTTTTAAATCAAATTAGATTTGCAATATTTACTAAAATGAGATATGAGTTCCATCATTCGAGGAACAATATTATCATCAACGTCGAGGTTTTGAAACTTTCTCACTTGTATCGAGAAAGAGATCCACAAGCTCAAGTCACTGAAGCTAAGACAAATATATGTCTAACAAGACCTGCTGACCACAAACTTCTACCCATAACAAAAGTTTCTACCCATCTTTTGAGAAACAAGGGTAACGACTAGATTCCTTCATATATAATTACTAACCTGAGTATGAGGCTCATCATGGATATCACACATCATATACATCATCTTAAGTCTTGGGACATCCCCCTCACCTATATAGCAAGCATCAAATTTTCAATTACCTCTTTCTCTAGGGTTAGATATTTTCATAGGACATATAGGGTTCAACACTTTCAAGGAAACCACACACTAGGTCATTAAACTCAAATACTCAAAAGTAGTCTAGCTAGGGGATCATCATCATGTATTTTATCATGCATATTTTTCAACATTTCAATATTTTGGAGTTTAGGTACTTTGACCTTCTCTCGTGATGGGTCGACTCACATCAAGAAGTCATCCTTTTTGTACGTCCCATGCTAGAGGTCCTCCTTTGCAAAGTGATTGAGGCCGGTGTTGGTCTCAAACCATATGTCACATATCATATCTCGACATGTACAAAACTAGGTACAAGCAAGCATACCAACCCACTAGCTATAATTAGCACATCAACCAAGTCACATGTATCATATAAGGTGCTAGGTTTAGCTAGGGTTGCAAGGTAAAAATCATCTCTTATCATCTTGAGCATCTTATAATATCACTGACATCATCATCACATCATAGACTTAGGTTATCTAAGCTACTCACTAGCCTAACCTTTATCATGGCTCTAGACAACTCTAGAGATTATATCTAGCATCTAAACACTCTCAACTAGACTTGATGTTACATCTCTTTCTATTAGGCTACATGGACACCCACTGCCTTTCTACGTGTGGTAACATTTTTAAAATGTACATATAATAATACTTGAAATAGGTTTTCTCCAACATTGAAACAGATGATGAAAACCACCATACTCCATTCGAATAAAACCAAACCAAAAGTGAGTTACCACACTCAATAGGCAGTCTAGTACCATGACACCTAGAGAACTAGAAAGAACATGGTGCAAACCTGCGTAGCTACCCTAAGAACATGCCGCAAACATATGTCTAGGGTTATAGTAAGAACTCCATTTTCTCACCTTTGTGCACCTACAACCCATACTACAGGATAGAAGGAGGAGAAAAGAAATATTCTAGGGATAACAGAAGTGTACACCTAGTTCTAGAACATCTAGGTTCTAACCTAGAGGCTAAGTCAACTTAGTCCACAAGGACGTCTTATTAAGTTTCTAGGTTTGAGATGTAAGGTTGTGTTTAGTTTGTGTTTTATGTGAGTCATGCTTGGTGTAGTTATTATTCATGCTCTGATACCATCTGTCACGGAACCAGAATCCCAGTCCCATGAACCAAATGAATACTAAAGACAACATGTGGAAGCGTAAAGCTTAGCACACATGAACATATAACAAGATAAAGGCACCAACACAGTCCCAACATTCAACAAGTATAAATTATGCAAGACACATCATATTCATGAATTCAATTTCACATTTCTAGAGTCGAGGTACAAGTCATTCATATGCACTAAATCTGGATCTTACAACAACTACACCTAGCATAGCCCACCAAGTCCATCAACCTTCTAGCCATCTCTAAACCTAAAAACAAAATACGAGAAACGGGTCAACACACGAGGTGTTGAGTATGGGGCAAAAAGATACATACACACACACACACATATATATATGTATGTATGTATATATATATATATATATGTATGTATAAGCTTTGCATAATTTGAAAATATTTCAAGACTAAACGAACAAGAATAAACATGTTAATTGTTAAAAAAAATGTGAAACCATAGTTTATGTCATTTCACTCCATTATACCAACAATATTAAGTATATATAAGGACTTTTACCATCTTCCCATCGGAAGGGTCTGTAAGGGTGCTCAAGATTAGCTAACCCTTTTATATGAGAGGGACCTCAGGGCCATCGCCAAGAGCTAACCTTTTTTCAAAAAATTTAAAATGGAGTTATATATGTGTGTGTTCAAGTTATAAAACTGACGAGGCAAACATCGACAAAGGCATAGCAATACTACATGGCAATATTTGAGCAAGTAAACAAACAAGCATACAATACATGCCTTTTCAACAAGAAAGCAATATTCATATAACTAGATAAGGCCCATACCTATTTTAGAGATTTCATAACCTAACATATCCTTCATCATCTAGCCACATGTCAAACCTGATTAACAACAAGATTACATGCATGCATTAGATTCTCATCATTAACCCTAACTAGATGCATTTTAGGGTTTTTTCTAAGCTAGGTTCAAGGTTGATTATTAGTAAATTAGATGATCTCATATCAATTTAGGGTCCATAATAAGAGTGTGGTTCAAGTTATAAGTCATTTCGAGGTTCCTTATGGACATTGCAAGAATTGAGTCATTTATGTACATAACTAGGTCATAAGACTCCCAATAGGGCAAGAAGGTTCGTATCTTATCAAGTCAAGATGTCCAAGAACAACAAGTGAAGTGGTTCAGTAAGGTACAAACATATAGAGCCTAGTCAAACATAGATAGATCCCTCCCCAAGGGTCAAGGAATTGAAGTCCAACATTGGTATCAACATATTCACATATATTCCATCATCAAAACAAATCACCTATACCATCAAGATTTAACATGTGACCTAGATGGAACATCCACATCCAAGACATCATAAGGTATAAAACAACTCTGATTCAGAATAGGTAAGGGAGGATATTTAGATCCATATCAACACTTGGGGTACAAAGAAGACAAATCAACAATATGTGTCACACTAGGTCACCGCTAGTGGGCCTAGGGTTTCAGACATCATCATCATATCAAAAGGGGTTGATCATAGTCATTTAAGTCACAGTACATCATAAGATAGAGATATAATAGAGTTGGATTCATACATTAGGTCAAACCCAACATTGGTTCAAGGTATAACCAAACATTCACATAATAGGGTTACATACATGCAATAGATGCCAAACGAAACAATCATAACAAGGAGGGTGCTAGGAACTGATATTAAGGTCTAGGAGAGACATATATAACTAATTTGTGGTTGATTAGACATCATTCCATCATTAAGTAGTAAGATTATCAATTTAGGACAAGTTATATAACTAATAGCACTAATAATCCACAAACATGCATTAGAGTTAGCCATAGGGAAGGAAGGGTTCTTAAGGTCATCACGAGTCTGGAAATAAGAAGCAAGTTACTGATATAGCATTAGAGGGTAGATTAAACATCAATGATCCCAAGTTATATCAAGATCATGCATCAACTATGGTCAAAGAAGGTCAAAGTTAATATTTCAGAAAATCAGGAGAAAGAAAAGAAGAACTAGGGTCTATAATTTAGTCCATGTTGCAGGTCTCATCTAGAGGATCAATTTGGAATATAGGTTTGTTATATTTGGATGAGGGAGTAGCGAGTTATGTATTTTCAAAGAATTGCATGGAAACTATATGGAAACTTACATTTGTAACCTAGGGTGTGTTACCTCTTTATCTTGTGAGGTATCTGGGCTACTAGCCCTTGATCCAATGGTAGAGGAGGCTTCTTCCTCACACGCCACTCCCTGATCGTTGCTTCTGTTCACGCCCTTGTGGACTCCTGCCCAAGGTTGCCTTCCTCCTTGCCCGTGGTTGCAGACCACTTTGGGTGGCTATCCGCAAACCCTGGTCGCCCTCCACCATGATCAACACTCACACCATTGCCTCCATTCCCACACGCCACCACTCTCCTACCCATTCCGTGTAATCCCTTATTCTACTATAGAAACCAGGGTGCAATAAGGGATATCGCCGCCCTTGCTCCCCGTCTCTCCGACGCACTCCCAAAATCTTCGAGCATTGGATAGGGAGTTGAAGTTTCCCCTCGTGGTGTCTCGAATGTGGGAAATGCCACCCTCCCTTGCCACGAGGAGCAGTGATGCTGGTGGTGGTCCTCTTAGTTGTTTAGGTAGCCGTTGTCGAGAGGGAACATCCACCAGGTTGTAGAAGAAGGGAGAGAGGATCAGGAAATAGAACAAGGGTCTCAAGGGAGGCTAGGGTTAGAGCTCGAGGGGGTATAAAAGGACCCAGGGTTAGGGTTCAAGTATCACTTCCATTCCCCTCCATTGCCAGATCTGGCTTGAAACTGGAGAAGTTCCCCCAACCACATACTCATTTCCTGAAGGGGAAGGGATAAAGAGAACAAAGAAATTGGACCGTAAGATTAATAGACCATGGTGGTCTTCTTAAGATCTAAGGGTGGTGAAGATCCATGCCAACTTACCCCAAATAGGTTGGGCAGATGGGCCGTGGACAAAAGGTCCCAATAAGCTAAAAAATAATCAAGTTAAAAAGGTAGAACTTCCAATTGTCATAACTTTTGATTGAAAGGTCCGATCAAGGAAAAACTTGCGTCATTAGATTCATAATTGAGTCCACTACAAAAATATCTATTAGAAAGGCAAAATATCATAATTATAAGGTTCTATATTAGATTCAAGAAGGTTACATGATAAGAATTAGTATTTAGTTCAAAAGTACACATTGATGTTACATTTAATAAAATTGAACATTGATATGACTAGTTCGGAGTCTCACAACCATCAAACCATGAAATTTACTTCGAATTGATAAGGGGTCAATCTATGAGAGGGAAAGGGTACAAGATAGGAGAGAGAAAAGTTAGGTTGTCACAATTACAAATATTCAAAAAATCAAGGAGTTGCATTACTAATTTATTAGACTTAAATAACTACTAGTTAGAGAGGGCCAAAATTTATCCCTCAACCTTATCAATGGATGGTTCTAAGGAAGGATAATGGTGATGTTGTTATCACCACACAAGAAATTTGATGCTGACCTCATTACCCCACATTGACTTTGGTTTCAATATCCAACATCAAGGATGTCATGAATAAAAGTAGTCAAAGCACCCTTGTCACTACCACTAGAAACCTGACAGAGCAACAATAGAGACACCATGAATGATCCTTGAAACCTATAAAATTGGAACCTCCTCCACACCATAACATGTCTCGATAAACCCGAGCATATCCCCCTCTATCCAAGAATAAATACTCCAACACTACCTATGGGTGTGCACCAAAAACCTACAATCCTAGCATAGAGCCCCGACCTTCAACTACAGGAAGCCAACCACCATGAACCATCTACAATACATGCCTTCATGTTTTGTCACCCATTCTTCTTATCTTCTGCCCTAATCTTATAAAACCTTTCCAACCCTATTGATAAATAGAGACCAGTAAGAAACCCAAACCTATATCAGTGCACACCTACCCTATGGGTCAGAAGCAAACCAATCATTTGCCACACCACTACCCCGATCTCTACAACACATTGCCTCCTCATCCACCTATAACACTACAATACCCTGATTACCCCTCAATAGATATATGCAAGATAGTTGCTCTACCACCATTAACCCCTGTTTGTTGCCTTCTGAATTCATACACCCAACAAATCCCAATCCTCACCACACTACCATCGACATCCCTGCATCAGCCTCTATGGAACCTAATGAGGCCATGATCATATTGGATCTTGACAAGGTAGATGACATCATGCAAACATGGTGCCTACTACTCTAAACCTTGTGCCACATAGTCATCCTCCCACCTAATCTGATATGCGACCCTCTACCCACACGATGACCTACAACACCTACAACAACCATGCACTCATTACCTTCACACCCCCCACATTGTTGGGCTGTATGTTGTTGTGTGTTTTCCACATCATCTTTTCACATGTTATCACAAACAAATTTGATTCATTTTGATATCACTTAGCCTCTTTTCATATTACTTTTGCCATCTTTTTGTTACTTTATTTATCGCATAACTTGCATTGCAGATATGTTCCAAGAAAGACTGAATTGCAGAGATTAATTCTTCTAAAACAACAGAATGCACAACACGCATGTTAAATGCATGACATGCAATATTTCAGAAGAGTTTCAATTCACCCAGACAACAAAACGGACGACGTGTTCGGGCCTTTTGCATGGCGTGTGAGTTTCCAGAAAAGTGCAGAAAAGAAAATGCACGATGTGCACACAATTGCACGGTGTGCACCTGGAGCGTCAAGCAAATCAAAATCTACTGGAAAGTCGCACGACATGCATTACTTCAGTGCACGCCGTGCACAGTACATTCTGGAGAAACAGTCGAAGCTTTTGCACGACATGCACTTTGGACGCACGCCGTGTCTCTAGCAGTTTCAACATTTTAAGAAAAATGAGTTTTTGTTTAAAACGAAGGGGGAAATTAATGGGCAGTTATCATGGGTCATAATTCAAAGTTCTCTCGTCCCAGAGCAAGTCTAGAGCAGAGGAGGGTGATTTTGAGGAGAAAGGAGGTGGTTTCTTGTGAAAGGAGCCCATTCTGTTCTTCTCTTCTTCTCCATTGTCTTCTCCAAGGTGCAGCCAAGCTTCCCCAACTTTGTGCAGCTTCTCGGGAGAGGAGCCCATTCATTTTGGAGCAACTAAAGAAGGAGAATTTCGTCCCCAAGCCAGAATTCTTCCTTCTTGTGGTTACATTTTTGGATCTCTTTGTTTTTCCTCCTCTAGATCATGTTAAAACCTAAATTTTCTGTAGCAAATTTGCAAAGCATGATTATGGATGAGTAATTCCCTTTTCTTGGGCATGGGAGAGTATCTCCCATGTCATAGCATGTCTGGAACAAGTTAATTTCATAATAAATACTTTGTTGCTTATTTTTGTACCATGGAAGTACCACTTCTATATTTTCTTGCATGCATTTCTGGCCACTTTATGTGCATGTGTTATGCTTTCTTGCTTGATCTAAGAAGATAGGTAGGAATGTATGGAGGTGCTCTTCTTGGCAACTCTTTTTCTACCATGAGAGTGGAGATAAATGAGTTGAGGAACATGTTGTGATAAAAAATGAAATTTATGCATGAGAATGTGACTTTGAGTTGAGATCGTTGCACTTGCACCGGGAGGTGAAGTGCAACACAATCTTCCCTTTAAAACAAGTGCTTATTTATGTTTAAATTTTCATGTTCCTATGATGTGCTATGATATGTGAGTGAAATTCTAATGTCTAAGATCCTTGATCTCTGAATCTAAACCTCTTTTAGTAAATCTTTTCATTGTTTGTTTAAGTCTAAATTTTTGCAACAAGTTTAATCTATTACCATCCTTTTAAAAACCGATCTAGATTGTTGAACTTTAGTGTTGTTGCGCTCAGTTAATTACTTAAGATCCTTGTGTTCGACCTCGACTACACTACCCCCATATACTTGTGGAGATTGGTTAAGTTGGGTAAACTTTCCTTGTTAGGATTGAAACTCATTAGCCTAAATAGCCAACAAGTTTTTGGCACCATTTCCGGGGAGCTACTATAATTTAATTGGAGTAATAAGTGCTAATTAGTATTTGAGACTAGATATCCATTTCCATTTTCAAATTTCTTGTAACTTTTAGTTGTGTTCTTAATTCCTCTTGCTATTTTTCAGGTTGTATGCGTCGCTCACAAAGGGGTCTTCAAACATCTGCATTGTTAGACCTTGAAATTGAGCGTACTCTTTCAAGCTTAAGAAGAGCAAGGAGAGTAGATTCACCGCTGCTAGGAGGTATTCCACCATCATCAAAAATGCCATCTTCTTCACCCTTTAAAGAAGCTACACCAAGTGATCCAACCATGGAGGACGACCGTACTTTGAAGGATTTTGCAATGCCGGTCGCCACAAACATTTGTGGGGCCATTGACCTGCCTACAGTAGAAGTGAACAATTTCTCTATTTCTCCTCCTATGATGCAGATGATACATCAAAATTGTTTTGGAGGTACAACTAATGAAGATCCAAGTCTTCATGTTGCCGAGTTCCTGGAATATCTAAATACTTTCCGAATCAACGGGGTATCTGCCAAAGGAGTAAGACTTATGTTATTCCCTTTCACCCTAAGAGATAGAGCCAAGGCATGGCTTTTGTCTCTTCCAAACAAGTCAATCAAAAGTTGGGACCAACTCTTAAATGCTTTTCTTGTAAGGTATTTCCCTCCTAGAAAGACAACCCAATTAAGAAATCAGCTCATCGATTTCTCTCAAAATGAAGGAGAAACTCTATATGACACATGGGAACAGTTTAAGGATCTTCAACATCTTTGCCCGCACCATGGTTTGACCAACTGTTTGCTACTTCAAAATTTCTATAATGGACTATTTTACAACACCTGGTTGACACTAGATGATGCAGCCAATGGCGCATTGATGACTAAGTCTTATTGGGAGGCTTATGACATTATTGAAGACATATCGCTTAATCACTGCTAATGGGGAGAAGATAGGGGAGTAAAATTAGCCTCTACAGCTAGTTCTTCGACTGGGAAGCAAGGAGGGAAACACACTATTGATGTCATTGATCTTATTGCTACCAAACTCGATGTTCTTACACAGAAGTTTGAGAAGATGACCACTTTGTAAATCCAATCAGCTAAAGTTATATGTGAAGCTTATGGCAATGCAGGGCATACTTCTTCTTCATTCTTTGCTCCTAATACAATTGAAGGGAGTTTTGAATAGGTCAATGTCGTTGGAATGCAAGGGAACAAGCAATAAAATCCCTATTCTAACACATACAATATGGGATGGAGAGATCATCCTAATTTCTCCTACTGGAACACAAGCAGCTTAGAACTTCCAACAAGGAAAATAACAGCCAAAACAACAACAACATTTCAACTGATAAGGGAATCCACCGGGTTTTAATAATAGGGTTACCAACAACCACAACAACCCCAAAGTTCTTCTCTAGAAGCCATGATGGAAAAATTTATGTCTACACAAATGCAGCAGAATGAAGAACTCCAGGGAAATGACAAGCTGTTGAAAGATGCTATTACTCAACTTTCCGCAAAAGTGGATGGCATTTCCACTCATACCAAGATATTGGAGAACCAAATAGCATAGCAAGCTCTAGCACAACAAAGGAATCCACATTCTGGTTCTCTTCCAAGCCAACCAAAAGTGAACCCAAGACAACAAGCTAATGCAATTACTCTAAGAAGTGGAGTTGAAATTGAGAGACCTTCTCTACCCAAGGAGAAGAACATGGAGGTAGCTGATGAAGAGGAATCCAACACTCCTAATTGCAGCAAGGAGAAAGGTATGGCTGAAACACCACCTTCTTTCAAGGCTACTGCACCTTTTCCTCAAAGGCTGGCCAACAAGGAGGATTTCAAGTTTAGCAAATTTATGGACATTCTCAATAAACTACATGTCAATCTTCCTTTTGCTGAAGTTATTGTTGAGATGCCTTCTTATGCTAAGTTCCTAAAGGATATCTTAACTAAAAGAAGAAAGGTTGATCAAGTTGAAATAGTAATGCTTTCGGAGAGAGTGAGTTCTATTATTCAAAACCGTCTTCCACAAAAGCTTGATTATTTGGGAGCTTTTACACTACTATGTAAGATCAACAATACCACTTTTGACAAAGGTCTAGTAGACCTTGGTGCTAGTATTAGTCTCGTTCCATCTTCCTTATGGAAAGAACTGGATCTTGGAGATTTGAAGCCGAAAAAGATGGCTATTGAGTTAACTGATCATTCTATTAAATACCCAAAAGATATAGTGGAGGATGTACTAGTGCAGATCGGAAAGTTCTATATACCATGTGATTTTTTCATTCTTGGTATGGTGGAGATCCCTTCCAATCGTATTCTTTTTGGAAGACCATTCTTGAGGACTGTCAGATGTCTTGTCGATGTTCAGGAAGGAAAGGTCACTCTACGTGTTGGTGAAGAAGCAATGGAATTCTTCATTTATGATGCCATGAAAGCACCTGCATGTGTTGAAGAAATCTGTTTGTTAGATACTATTGATCCAATTGAGGAGGATAATGATGATATTGTTGATTTGATGATTAATCTTTGTGATGATGATGTGGCTAAAATCAACAAATCTAAAATTTCTAGAGCACTTCCTATTTCTAAAGCACAAGCTATTAATGAAGATGCTCCACTTGTTGATGACAAAGTTGATGAAGGTACAACAGGGAAAAAGATAGAATTAAAAGCCCTTCCACCTGGGATGAGGTATGCATTTCTTGACCCAAATTCTACATCCCCTGTTATAATAAATAATGAATTAACCAATGAATAAGAAAATAAATTACTTACTGAACTGCGTTTGTATAAAGACATCATTGGTTATTCCATAGATGATTTAAAAAGCATTCATCCTTCAATCTGTATGCATAGAATAAATATGGAAGATGATGCCAAACCAACAGTTGAACCACCTAGCACCTAAATCAAAATATGCTTGAAGTGGTAAAGAAAGAAATTTTCAAATTAATTGATGCTAGAATCATTTATCCCATTAGTGACAGCCCCTGGGTTAGTGCCATTCACGTGGTTCCTAAGAAGGGGGGTGCAACTGTCATTACGGGAGACAATGATGAGTTAATACTAACACGCATGGTCACCGGCTGGTGTATGTGTATTGACTATCGATGCTTGAATAAGGCAACCCACAAGGAGCATTTTCCGTTGCCTTTCATTGATTTGATGCTTGAACGCCTCACTAAGCATTCTTACTTTTGTTACTTGGATGGGTATTCTGGATTTTTTTAGATTTCTATTTATCCACCTGACCAGGAGAAAACCAAATTCACTTGTACTTATGGAACATATGCCTATCGTCGTATGTCGTTCGGTCTTTGCAATGCTCCCGCGACATTCCAGTGGTGTATGATGGCCATATTCTCTGATTTTATTGAAAATATAATGGAGATTTTCATGGATGACTTTAGTGTATACGGTGATTCCTTTGATCAATGTTTATTGAACCTGTCTTTAGTCTTAGCCCACTGTAAAAAGGTTAACCTAGTGCTAAACTGGGAGAAGTGCCCTTTCATGGTACAATCCAGTGTAGTACTAGGACATGTTGTTTCTAACAATGATATTGAAGTGGATAGGGCAAAGGTTGAAGCCATAGAAAAGATGTCTACCCCATCTTCAGTCAAATACATCAACAACTTTCTTGGTCATGCAAGTTTTTACAGAAGATTCATTAAAGATTTCTCTAAGATTGTGAAGCCGTTGTGTTCCCTACTTGCAAAAGGCGCCGAGTTTGTATTTGATGATGATTGCCACATAGCCTTTTCTAAGCTCAAGGAGACCCTCATTTCAGCCCCAATTATTCAACCTCCAGATTGGGATTCTCTTTTTGAGTTAATGTGTGATGCAAGTGATTATGCAGTGGGAGCTGTTCTAGGACAGCGGAAGGACAAGAAACTCCATGTCATTTATTATGCAAGAAAAACCCTTGATGAAGCACATATCAACTATACAACCACAAAGAAGGAAATGCTAGCTATTGTATATGCTTTTGACAAGTTTTGATAATATTTGGTGGGATCTTAGGTGATTGTATATACTGATCATGTTGCCATAAAGTATTTGTTGAACAAGAAAGATGCCAAATTACGTCTTATTTGTTGGATTTTGCTTCTACAAGAATTTGATCTTGAGATCCAGGATAAGAAAGGTACAGAAAACAATGTTGTTGATCATCTTTCTAGATTAACCACGAAGGTTGGAGATCCATTGCCCATTGAAGATCATTTTCCCATTGAAAAGCTCTATGCGTTGGCATCTACTGAAGCACCATGGTTTGTGGACATTGCCAACTTTCTTTCTACCAGAAAACTTCCACCTGATTTGACGTATCAACAAAAGAAGAAATTCTTACATGATGTGAAATTCTATTATTGGGATGATCCATTATTATTCAAGCATGAAAGTGATGGGATGATCCGCCGTTGTGTTGTTGAAGAGGAAATCCCAAACATTATTGTTGAATGTCATGCCTCTCCTTATGGAGGACACTTCGAAGGAGATAATACTACTGCTAAGATACTACAAGCTGGGTTCTATTGGCCCACATTATTCAAAGACGTCAATCTATTTGTAAAATATTGTGATAGATGTCAAAGAACAAGAGGTATATCCCGCCATGACGACATGCCCCTCAACTCTATCTTAGAGGTTGAGGTGTTTGATGTATGGGGAGTGGATTACATGGGATCATTCCCATCCTCTTGTGGGTACCAATACATTCTTGTTGATTGTGAATATGTGTCCAAATGGGTTGAAGCCATTCCAACCCAAGCGTCGGATGCCAAATAAGTAGTAAAGCTTTTTCAAAAGATCATCTTTCCTCAGTTTGGAGTTCCTTGAGCCATAATTTCATATGGAGGCACTCATTTTGCTGAAAAACAACTCAACAACCTTCTCTCTAACTATGGTGCAACTCATAAGATCTCTACACCATATCATCCTCAAACTTTCGGGCAGGTAGAGATCTCAAATCGGCAGCTAAAAAACATCCTTGAAAAGACTGTTTCTAGTTCAAGAAAAGATTGGGCTTTAAAGATTGATGATGCATTATGGGCATACCGTACAACCTACAAGACTATCATAGGGACTACTCCATTCAAGATGATCTATGGCAAATCCTATCACCTTCTGCTAGAGTTGGAGCACCGTGCTTTGTGGGCCATTAAATTCTTGAAATTTGATATGAAGAAGGCAAGGGAGAAGCACCTTTTACAGCTGAAGGAACTTGAGGAACTTCACCTTGATGCTTATGAGAATGCAAGGCTGTACAAAGAGAGGACAAAAGCTTGGCACGACAAAAGAATTTGCAAGAAGGACTTCCAAGAAGGAGATAAAGTCTTGCTATTCAACTCTAGATTAAAGCTATTTCCAAGGAAGTTGAAATCAAAGTGGTCTGGCCCATTCTTGAGCTAAAGATTTTCCCATATGGAGCTGTGGAACTCCAAGGAAAAGACGACAACTTCAAAGTGAATGGATAGTGTTGCAAGATTTATTCTTGTGGAGATGAAGTGGACAAGGGAGCCTCTTGCTCCCTCCAAGATGCTTGAAGGAATTGAAGAGTCTTACTCCAGACTCTAAATGGAGGACCTTGCGGGAGTTGACCCCACATTAGGATAGATTTCTTTTAAAATTCTTTGAGTAAAAAACACTCTTTAATTTCATCAATAAGCCTATCATAGATGAATGTAATAATTTAAACTTGATTGCCACCATATCTATCTTTATTTTGTGCTGACTGATTGCTATTTTCTGTAGAAACTCCAAAATGCACAGTGTGTCTTTATTTGACACGGCGTGCACCTCAACAAAAAAATACTATAATTGGGATACATCTCCAGGTACATGGTGTGTTTTTCACCAACACGCCGTGTTCCGTTCACGAATAAGTTACTGGAATCATACACAACGTGCATTTACTCAATGCACGTCGTGCACCTGGAAGAGTTGCAGAATATAGACACTTTCTGGAAAGTCACATGGCGTGCATTCACCGACGCACAATGTGCTCCTGGGAACTGCAATGTACAATAAGTTATTGGAATCATACACGACATGCATTTATTTGATGCACGCCGTGCATCTATCTTTCAATGAGCAACAAGAGGTTCTGTAAACTCACACGACGTGCATAAATTTGTGCACGTCGTGCTTCTAGGTGCAAAGTGAGGTCTGCAAAGTGAATTCAAAGCAGAACTCACTGTGCATACCTAATACACGCCATGCACCTGGGTGTAAAAGGTAGTTTGAAAAGAGGAAATGAAAGAGAAACACGCCGTGCATGTCATATGCACGCCGTGTCTTTTTTCATAAAGTTTGGTCAAAAAAAGGGGCACACGACCTAATTTCTCACTTGAGAAATGAGTCATGCGAGAGAACCCTAGCATTCGTGCCTTCAACCGTGTGCTGCCATCTTCCTCCCCACTCAAGCCATGTGCCCCTACACGTCGTCACAACCCCCACTCATGTTGTGTGTCGCCAAAGCACTTCGCACCTCCACCATCACCGCCGAAGCTACTCGAGCTTCCAGCCGCACCTAGCACCACCGACCAAGCAGCTTCCATCTGCGATGCCGCCCAACCATGAGCAACGTCCTCACACCGCACCGCCACCAAGTTCACAATAGCAGTATTTTTAGCGACGACTCCACCATTGATGACTCCGCCATCAGCACTGCAGCAGCAATGAGCTCGGCACCTAGCACGCGCTGCCTAGATCGTGCCGCCTAGGTCAATGTCGACCACCCATCACCAGCGGGAGCAGTACCCAACATCAACACGACCCAAGTCATGTCGTCGGGTTCCCTTTTTCCCCACCTTCTTCTCCACTCACGACGCTGATTTCAGATTGCAGAAAATCTGCAGGTGCACACCATGCATCCATTATACACGCCGTGCGTTCCAGGTTCAGGGCATAAATAACACGTTCCAGGTGCACATCGTGATCAAGATCTGCACACCGTACACTACTACAGAAACAATGGCACCAATCAAGAGAGGCTCGGGCAGATGCCATGGTGGAGCTTCATCTTCCATGACACCTTCTGAGGTGGCAGCTTTTGTGCCCTCCACCCAATTTTGAGTCACCCCGGAGGAGGATGCAGACTACCAATTTCTCATCACTAGGCAGGTATTACCTTCCCGTTACATTTTTGAAGAAGCTCTAGACAAGTTGGGCTTCAAGAATGAGGTAATGGGGTATCTTTGATTCTTAGGTCCCCATCTACTCTACACTAGAGTTACAAAGACCTACCCCCACATCGTTTATGAATTTTTGACCACCTTTAAGGCAGAAGATGACCCCCAAAACCGCAATGAGACATATTCAAATATCAGTTTTCGCCTTCTAAACAAATGTTTTGCTATGGATCTTTGTCGATTTTGTACTTTGCTTGGGTGCAACTATGGAGGCTATACTGACTATCCGCTCGCCTTCCATAGTGATACTTTTTGGTTTGAAATTACAGTGAAAATGTGCACAAAGCTAGGTAGGCACGAGCTTCTTCGCTCCATAACCCAATTTTTAGAGTTGTGCATAGCCTTCTAAGCACCGATCCTTTTGCCAAAAATGAAACTCAAGGGATTGTGGGAAAAACCAACCTTTTCTTCTTGTGGTGCATGGTAAAAAATGAGCAAATCAATTTTGGTTACTACATTGTCAATAAACTTCTAGATGCCAAGAAGAAGAAGTAGAGAGAGGCGGGTGATATCATGTGTGGTGGGATGCTCACTATACGTGTTATGTAGCTAGGGTTAGCTGTAGCTACTCTAGAACCTGCACCGGGGAAAAACCTTATAGACATCAATTATCTTATATCTTGTGGCCTAATATCAAGGCATGGTGATAGGTCTAGCAAGTTCAAGGTTTTTCTTACAAAGAAATAGTTCATTGTCATCCCTGATGCAGCCTGCAATGACCTCAACAACAAAGCAAATTGGAAGGTTGAGTTACAGCCCAAGGACGAAGAGGAGGCACCCACTTATGATGCCAGTAGTTATATAGAAGCTGTAGCTACTGCTAAAGACACAACACCACTTCCACCCTCTACTAGTACTCAGACGGAGTACACTTGGGTGATGCCGAATGTCCGGCGTCTTTATGGATATGTTCAGCAGCGGTTTAACCACATCGACGACCGTTTGGACCAGATGAGCATGCAGTACACTGTGTT
The DNA here is from genome assembly GCA_963693085.1 of Alisma plantago-aquatica. Taxonomy (NCBI): domain Eukaryota; kingdom Viridiplantae; phylum Streptophyta; class Magnoliopsida; order Alismatales; family Alismataceae; genus Alisma; species Alisma plantago-aquatica. The sequence goes on along the minus strand of OY856411.1, from coordinate 727,383,800 downwards.
GCACGACATGGTCCACCAGATGGACTCTTGGCATATCTCTCAGGGTCATTACTCCATCCCACCATCGTATCAGTCACCTCCGCCACAACAGCCCGAGTTTCCACAGTATCCCCAGTTTCCTCAGTAGCATGACTCCGCAGACCAACTGATGGACATTCCAGATCTCGTCAGCCAGTTTTTCCTTGATCAGGAGGGTGGTGCCCCACCATTTTGATATTAGATCCATGATAGGTACTCGGTTGTGAACTCCATAAGTTTGATTGATGCACTGAGGACACTGCTGATTTCAAGCTTGGGGGGGCACAGCCGGCCCATAATTGTAGTTTTCAGTTTGCATTCCTTTCATTTGAGTCAGTTGTGTTAGTTTTTTTCTATTTTATTCCATGTTCAATTTTCTTTTATGGAAATATTATTATGATTTGAGGCTACCATATTAGAATGAACTCCATGCTTGATCTATTTTGTCCCTTGTATTTCTTGTGGCTATATGAAAAGATTTTCAAGAGCATGCATGAATCAAATGAAAAACGAAAGTCCCCATGTACATGATCTTGTTTTGTGTTTGTGGTTGAAATCTCAAATTGTTACATCTATGATTTCTCAATACATGTAACCGTTCCAAATTTTTGTGAATTAATCAACTTTGCAACACTTACTAGAATACGAGATAATTTTGCCAATCCCTTAGTGCTTTTGCAATCATTTTTTTCAATGAAAATTTTCAAAAGAATGATTGAAATCTTACTAGCCTTAACACTCTTGTTGACTCTTTGATGTTGCACCATACTTGTGCTATCAATTATTTACCTTTACCCAATAAAAGATGGCAAATGGCCCACATATTATGCTAGCCTAGTGTGAGTCCGATCTGGCAATGACGGTTAGGTGATATGAAATTCAAAAGAGGGTAAAAACAACACCCCAACCAGCATTCCACATGAGCATAAGCCTAAATTAGAGTTGAATGTCAGAAACCCAAAAATTTCCATCATCATATCCTTGAAAAAAAGAGTACAACCAAGTTTGTTAATGTTAGCACCGATTTCATCATCATACATCCATACTAGCTGAAATCTTTGTAATGTACATGCACTGATTGTTTGGCTTAATTATCCAAATTCTATTTAGTGTTGTCTAGTTGATTATCTTGTTTGAATTTGGAACCATCACCATTGCTGAACTTAAATTCTCTATCTTAGATGTCTAATATGAGAAGATAACAATGAACATAAACACAATGTACATGGTTGGTTGAGCTGATTGCATATCTTCTTTTCATTTAATCCATGCATGAGCTTGATTATTCTTTCACCTTGAATGTAGCCCTGTTCTTTTTGCTTGAGGACAAGCAATAGTTCAAGCATAGGGGGATTTGTTGTGTATTTTCCACATCATCTTTTCACATGTTATCACACACAAATTTGATTCATTTTGATATCACTTAGCCTCTTTTCATATTACTTTTGCCATCTTTTCGTTACTTCACTTGTCGCATAACTTGCATTGTAGATATGTTCAGAGAAAGACTGAATTACATAGTTTAATTCTACTGAAATAGCAGAATGCACGTCGTGCATGTTAAATGCACGACGTGCAATATTTCAGAAGAGTTGCAATTCACCTAGACAGCAAAACGCATGGCGTGTTCGGGCCTTTTGCACGACGTGCGAGTTTCCAGAAAAGTGTAGAAAACAAAATGCATGACGTGCATGCAATTGCACGGCATGCACCTGGAGCGTCGAGCAAATCAAAATCTATTGGAAAGTCACAGGACGTGCATTACTTTAGCACATGTCGTGCATAGTACATTCTGGAGCAACTGTCAAAGCTTTTATATGGCGTGCACTTTGGAGTCATGTCGTGTCTCTGGCAGTTTCAGCATTTCAAAAAATATGAGTTTTTGTTTAAAACGAAGGGGGGACTTAATGGGCGGTTATCATGGGTCATAATTTAAAGTCCTCTCATCCCAGAGAAAGTCTAGAGAAGAGGAGAGCGGTTTTGAGGAGAAAGGAGATGGTTTCTTACAAAAGGAGCCCATTCTCTTCTTCTCTTCTTCTCCATTGTCTTCTCCAAGGTGCAGCCAAGCTTCCTCAACTTCGTGCAACTTCTCGGAAGAGGATTCAATTCATTTTGGAGCAGCTAAAGAAGGAGAATGTTGTCCCCAAGCTGGAATTCCTCCTTCTTGTGGTTACATTTTCGGATCTCTTTGTTTTTCTTCCTCTAGATCATGTTAAAACCTGAATTTTCTATAGCAAATCTGTAAAGCATGATCATGGATGAGTAATTCCCTTTTCTTGGGCATGGGAGAGTATCTCCCATGTCATAGCATGTATGGAACAAGTTAATTTTTTACTAAATATTTTGTTTCTTGTTTTTCTACCATGGAAGTACCAATTCTATCTTTTCTTGCATGTATTGCTGGCCACTTTATGTGCATGTGTTATGCTTTCTTGCTTGATCTAAGAAGATAGGTAGGAATGTATTGCTGGCCACTTTATGTGCATGTGCTTGATCTGAGAAGGAGTTGTTGTTCTTCAAGGTTGAAGAAAATGATGATCCAGATCTTTGAGTGAAGGAGATAGCCAAGGCAGATGTTCAAGAATGATAGGTAATCCCCAGAAGGCCAAAGACTTGAAGGTGGAGTGGGTAAGTCCTTGATTGAAGGATGAAGACTCCTTGCTCAAGTGGGTAAGCTCCTTCGGTAGGTTGAAGATCCTTGCTTGAGGTATTAAGTCCTTGAATGAATGTGGTTTTTTCTTGTAATCTTATGATGGAATATAAGAGTGCCAAGATTGCAAATCCTAGAGATTAACCACCTCTAGGTAGTGGATTGACATTGCTCCTAGTTAGGACATGGAACCACTATAAACCACTTTGTCCAAGTGTATGTTATCCTTGTCTCTCTTCCTTGCTGTGCATGCTAGTTAGGACCTCAAATTTGTTATATGCTTTAGCTTTTGCACTTAATATAATTTGAAGGTCTAATCTATTTTGCACAGCATGCGAGTTTCCAGAAAAGTGTAGAAAACAAAATGCATGATGTGCACGCAATTGCACGACATGCACTTGGAGCGTCGAGCAAATCAAAATCTACTGGAAAGTCACACGATGTGCATTACTTTAGCACACACCATACATAGTACATTATGGAGCAACCGTCGAAGCTTTTACATGGTGTGCACTTTGGACTCACGCCGTGTCTCTGGCAGTTTCAGCATTTCAAAAAGTATGAGTTTTTGTTTAAAACGAAGGGGGAACTTAATGGGTGGTTATCACGGGTCATAATTCAAAGTTCTCTCATCTCAGAGCAAGTCTAGAGCAGAGGAGATCAGTTTTAAGGAGAAAGGAGGTGGTTTCTTGCAAAAGGAGCTGATTCTCTTCTTCTCCATTGTCTTCTCCAAGGTGCAGCCAAGCTTCCCCAACTTTGTGCAGCTTCTCGGGAGAGGAGCCAATTCGTTTTGGAGCAGCTAAATAAGGATAATTTTGTCCCCAAGCTGGAATTCCTCCTTCTTGTGGTTACATTTTCAGATCTCTTTGTTTTTCTTCCTCTAGATCATGTTAAAACCTGAATTTTCTATAGCAAATCTGTAAAGCATGATTATGAATGAGTAATTCCCTTTCCTTGGGCATGGGAGAGTAGCTACCATGTCATAGCATGTATGGAACAAGTTAATTTCATACTAAATACTTTTTTACTTGTTTTTCTACCATGGAAGTACCGATTCTATCTTTTCTTGCATGTATTGCTGGCCACTTTATGTGCATGTGCTATGCTTTCTTGCTTGATCTGAGAAGATAGGTAGGAATGTATGGAGGTGCCCTTCTTGGCAACTCTTTTTTCTACCACGAGAGTGGATATAAATGAGTTTAGGAACATTTTGTGATCAAAAACGAAATTTATGCATCAGAATGTGACTTTGAGGTGAGATCGTTGCACTTGCACTGGGAGGTGAAGTGCAACACAATCTTTCCTTTAAAACAAGTGCTTACATATGTTTGTTTTTTCGTGTTCCTATGATGTGCTATGATATGTGAGTGAAATTCTAATGTCCATGATCCTTGATCTCTGAATCTAAACCTCTTTTAGTAAATCTTTTCGTTGTTTGTTTAAGTCTAAATTTTTGCAACAAGTTTAATCAATTACCATCCTTTTAAAAACCGGTCTAGATTGTTGAACTTTAGTGTTGTTATGCTCAGTTAATTACTTAAGCTCCTTGTGTTCAACCTCGACTACACTACCCCCGTATACTTGCGGAGATTGGTTAAGTTGGGTAAACTTTCCTTGTTAGGATTGAAACTCGTTAGCCTAAATATCCAACATATGCCTAGACAATCAATCATCTGATGATTGTAATGGCATCACTTGTAAATGATTTTATTAATAATAATAGGCATACATCCAATTAATTCTGCTTTATTTAGTTATGAGTAAAGTAACATAATAAATGTTTAGAGAATGATATTACTCAATGACATATGTCTTCAAGTACATGACTTGAACAATGAGATCATACATAAAATAGTATGTGCATTCTCATTATGTCCCTAGTTGGATGTTATTATAGAAGGCTAATAGATAGACATAACACATAAGACTAGAGTGTGTGTTAGTTGATGACAGAATCTCATCACTCATGATATGGTATATCAAACCAAGCACATAGATACATGTTAGAGAACAATGTATCGAACAGACCCACCATAAGAGTGATACATGTAAACTGTAATTAGTAGTCAAAATCATCTTAGTGTTGGTGGTGATTGTGGTTCTTAGACCTAGAATCATTTCACTCATCACATGTCATTTGGTATGCTTTGACATCATCCAACATACTCCTGAATAAGGGTTGTGATGATTGGGTGACTCTAACACATGGGGATGAATGTGAGTGATGTAGATGGGATTTGTCCCTCCTATGGGAGTATGATATCTTGGCCACTTGATTAGTGAGAATGAGAAATACATGTCCATGCGCATGTGATTCAATATGTGATATTGAGCTTACATATATGTCAGTCGGCTATAGAATGGAACAAAGGTTGAATGTTGAAAAGGATGACTGCTCCATGCCTTGAGTTCAATCTGGATATCAGGGACAAAGGAACTATACAAGCACTACAACCCCAAAGATAGATTGTAGGTTTAATTTGTTCTCCAATTTTTTATTTACTTGGATAGCAATGATGTGTGACTAGGCACCACTCTATTCTTGTGATGTCATAAACTAGTTATGGACATTCACTTCCAACATAATAAGGGACTTATAGGGTCACACACATAGGATACACCTCGAAAAGGAGTTTTAATCACGAATGATAACTAAATTGATTGCTAAAGTGTTTAGGTATTCAATTCAAGCAACAAATCAAATGTCTAGACTTCCAACCGATTGGTTCATGTGATGAAATGATTGGTTGGAGTGTTAAGTTGATTGAATATTGTATTGGTTGAATTTTAGATGAACCAGGGCACGAATCGACCAGTTCACAAAGTGAATCGATTGGGTCATGATTGTGAGACAACTGGTCCATGAGATGAATTGTATGATTCAGATGTGTAATTCGATTGCATCAAGGATTAGCATTGATTTCATGTCATGCATTAATTGGATTAGAATTGCCAAAACAATTGAGATTGAGAAACATGTTGAAACAACCCGTTCACTGGTGAACTGACTATTTCACCTAATGTAGGTTGTGAAAATTCATGAGATTCCAGTTGCTTCCACTCCCACATGGATTTGGAACCATGAAACTAAACCCTCATATAAATAGAGTTGCACTGGGGGCTTCCGAGAGACACAACTCAATTATCTCTAACAATTGTTGTCCTCTCTGGTTGTGGAAAACAATAGAGAGCCTGAGAAAGTCCTACCCGCTAAAGGGAGGGATAGCAAGGAAGAACAATTGTGGGGCAACAAGTTGATGACTGATATAACAATGGGAGGGACAATTCCTTCTTTTCTGTTCTACTAGAACGACAAGATTTCTAGGAGGTACGTATGGACTTCCATAGAGGTATGGAAGTCATTTTCAACTGCTAGGAGGACAACATCAACCTGATGTCCGCGGCGAAGACTAGGAGCTGCAGCAGATGCCATCCCAATGCAACTAGAAGACAACTTCATGACTACAAAGATGAGGATATTTTTGTTGAACTTACTCTAGGACCAGGTATATCCTCAAAACCATCCTTCCCATTATGTATTTGTTGACACAATCTAATGGTTTAATGGAGAATATGGTAGTAAAATTTTTGTTTCTACTACCTACTTGATGTCATATTTCCCTACAGTGGAATTAGAGCCACATCAATTTATTATATTTGGGATTATTGATATGATCAGATTTTTGATTTATTGTTTACTTATTGCATACGATGCAAATATAAGTCTGATCAAATACCATACATAAATCTAAAACTAATATATATGATATAAATTTTTAATTTACATGTGATGCCCTAAAAGTGAGTTCTGATGGTGGATGTGTAGTGTGGTTATGGCCAATAACCCTACTTATTTGTGTGTGATGGTTGTGTATTTATTTCCTATTCTATCTCAGTTTGCGTACTGAGCCCCTATCTCATCTTCTAATTGTAAATGTATTATTCTCTCCTACCTTTTCTCCCCTCAAATGTAACTCAAGATTTATCTATAATCATGTAATAGTAGGATAGTTTAATTTCATGTTACTATAAAGAAGACAAGATGACAAGTTGAAGGACCAAGGAGGACCGATAACTTGGACGCCCATCTGATCATTTAGAGGACCCAAAAGGCGGTGTATCGGAGTCCAAATGACCGGGAGGCGACCAACCAACTGGCCAGGAGGTGAGCTGACCTTTTCAAGGGTTGAAATAATCAACCCACATTGGCAAACACAGATCTTCATCAACAACATGTTTTTGCATGAGACGTAGACCCTAGGTTGTGGTATTTCCTTGTGTCTCCAAGAAATTACATTAGGATGACCATAACTATCACTCTCTATTTATTTCATGTTTTTGTTGTGGGATATAGCATGTATATGATACATACTATATATGTGGTGATTGGATAAAGTAAATGTATTTATAAATACAAACTCCCTCAAATAAAATATTGTCTTAGATGATTTCCATAAGAAACACACATGAAAAGCTTGATCAATTAAGTGTGGGCACCTCAAGGGTGGTGCGTTGTCTATCTCATAGAAGTGTGATGGTAATAATGTAGGCCTTCCAAACGGGGTGCATTATTATCATGTTGGCTTTTGGGTCAGGCTTAATTATGTGTCCTTAGTGAGATTAAGCAACAGAAGCATTAAAATGATTGTGGTAAGGAGTTTCACATATCATCTATCCAACAATTGCATATGATGCAACTGGAAAAAGTTGCCTATCTTAATAATTGACTATGGACGTTGGCGTTTGCCGGGTAATAGTTGAATTGTTTTGGATCTTGGATTACTAGAAGGTTGTATGTTGCAATCTTCAAAAATGATATGTGATGGCTATCGATTTAAACAAAATAGTGGGAATGATCAAATGGCAATCAAATCATCATTGCAAATGATCCTTAGGAATGAAAACTAAACATAACAAATTTTAACAACTAGTTGTGGATTTTGAGAAGGGTTCTCAATGAAGAGTGTAGGCTCTACATCCTAGAAACACCAGTGCCAGAAACGCCTACTCCTGATGCGCCTAGGGCTAAAGTGGATGTTTACTAGAAGCATACCAGTGATGCCTTAGACACAAAGTACCTTATGCTAAGCTGCATGAACTATGAGTTTCATGTGTAGTGTGAGGACATGGGGATTCTTGAGATAGTAACACAACTTAAGAATGTGAACCATAATCGCACAAAGAAACAAAGACACAATGTAATCAATGCACTCTTTGAGTGTAAGATGATAGAGAGAGACTCAATAGAGACCCATGCGCTCAATATGATTGGACATCTGGATCATCTAGAAAAACTAAGACTCTCTTTGAGCCAAGAGTTGGCCACAAATATTATTCTAAAATCATTGCCTAAATCATATAGCCATTTTATTGAGTGTTATCGCTTGAATAAAATGGCCAAACTACTGTTAGATTTGCTTGGCATGCTAATTAATGTCGAAGTGAGAAAGAAGAAGGACAAATTCATGATGGTGATCAATAGAGTCAAGTCCAAGGATGACATCAAGGCCATGAAGAGTTCTGAGGCTAAGGCTAAATCCAAATCATCAACACTCAAGATGAGGAGAAAGAAAAGTACAAGAGGAATTTTTTCTTTGTACTTAAAGGCATTCAAGAAGAAGAAGATGAGGATGGGGATAGGAAAGATGGTTTAATGAGTTTATATCTGGTCCTGGAGCAAGTCCAGTGACTACAAATCATTGTAGTGCAACTATCTTCTAGTAGCTCTTGAATGGTATTTGTGCAACTCTTGGTTTTCACCACAGACATCAGATTCTAACAGCGTCTGTAGCGGCTCTTGCAGTCTTGCCACAAACTACAAGTTGATGTTGCCCTCCTAGCGATGGGTAAAGGCCTCCTCACCTCTAAAGAAGTCCATACGAACCAACTAGAACTCTTGTCATTTTAGTAGAGAAGACAGGAAGGAGTTGTTACTCTCATTGATGTACTAGTCACCAACTTGCTCTCCCACAATTGTTTCTCCCTTGCTATCCCTCCCTTAAGCAGGTAGGACTTACTTGGGCTCTCTATTGGTTACCACAACTAGAGACGACAACAATTGTCATAGGAAAAAGAGTTGAGTTTTTGGAATCCCCCAATACCCCTCTATTTATAGGAGGGGTTAGGCTCTGTGTTCTCAAATTGTGTTGGAGTGGAATGAACTAGAAGATCATGAATTTTTGCAACATATGAGCCTCGAACCGCTCGGTTGACAACCAAAGTGGTTGGTTCACATTTGAGCTGACCGGTTTGCCATGCTAATAGGTCATTTCACATGTTTCCTAATTTCATATGAATTTGGCTATTCATATTCAATTAATGCTAAACATTAATTCCTTGCACCAATTGTATTGAGCAAGTGAAACGATCAATTTTTGTCATGAATTTGGGAAAGTCACCAGAACCTTCTGTTGGAACAACTGAGCTGATCGGTTCACTAGGTGAACCATGTTGGATCAAGGAATCTAGAGTGGGGGTGAATAGAGCTTCACAAATCTCACAAAACATATTAGACCTTCAAATTATATTAAGTGCAAAAGCTAAAGCATACAACAAATTCGAGGTCCTAACTAGCATGCACAGCAAGGAAGAGAGACAAGGATAACATACACTTGGACAAAGTGGTTTACAGTGGTTCCATGTCCTAACTAGGAGCAATGTCAATCCACTACCTAAAGGTGGTTAATCTCTAGGATTTGCAATCTTGGCACTCTTATATTCCATCATAAGATTACAAGAAAAAACCACATTCATTCAAGGACTTAATACCTCAAGCAAGGATCTTCAACCTACCGAAGGAGCTTACCCACTTGAGCAAGGAGTCTTCAGCCTTAAATCAAGGACTTACCCACTCCACCTTCAAGTCTTTGGCCTTCTGGGGATTACCTATCATTCTTGAACATCTGCCTTAGCTATCTCCTTCACTCAAAGATCTGGATCACCATGTTTTCTTCAACCTTGAAGAACAACAACTCCTTCTCCTTCACTTGGAGAAGATCTTCAAGCCTTTTATTTAATAAGGAAAGGGGGTAGGAAGATGGAGGTAGAGAGCTTTACATGAGTACAGGGAATAGGTCTCATACAAGGGATCCTAACTCACTCATATTTTCATATTTGAGTTGAAACTAGATAGAGAAAGGGGCTCAAAGGGTTGGAACATTCTCAACTAAGCAAGGACCAAGCATATAGTGAATGAGAAACCTTGGAATGAACTCTAAGAGGTCCTATTTATAGATGGGGGTGTTTCTTTGAGTTGGGGGACACTTAGGGACGGAATATAAACATTTTTTCCCAAGGAAACAGATCTATTTTCGATCAAATAAGCCACCAACAGTTATAATCACTTTTTCTACAACTTCCGTACGGTGCAATTGGTCGAGATTCAATAAAGGTAACTCGACCGATCGGCTAAAAGACAAACCAAATATTCAAACCATCGGTCGAGTTTGTCCTGGGGAAACTTGACCGACCAATGAATTGTGAATTGGTCGAAAACCTGATCGGTCGAATTCTGTGTATGCACAACTCGACCGATGCACTCTCCAGAAAATGGATCCAGTGGATCGGTCGAGATTCCAACTCGACCGGTCAACAACCTCTGATCAATTTTCTAAAGTGCTAAAATAGTGATTAAAACATTATTATGGAGTTACTGACATTTTCCCATAATTTTATATCATCATTTGATATTTATTATCCACGAACTAAGCATTACATATCTTACATGATATCATATATATATATATAGTTACTCAAAATCCTGATATTATACTTCCATCTTGTTCTACACATTTTTCTAAACATTTTGATATATTGTTTGTATTTTTCTGACAACGAAGCTAATTACTAGGAATTATATAAGAACTCAACATTTAGGGATTTTACCTTTTTCGAGCCAATCCGAAGGTGACACGTGGCCCTGAGGAGGGCGCACCTCCTTGGTTGCTACTGTGGGCCGGTTCTCTTTGGTTCGGTTTCTGGACAGCTGGTTCACTAGGTCTCTTGGTCTAAGCCGGGTTCAACCCAGTTCAGGTTTCCTTTCCCCTTTCTTTCTCTTTCTCGCGATTTGCGATCCAGAGCCGTAGGGCACCGCCGCCAGGAAGGACACCGACGAGTGATTGGTCATCCTCCAGTGCTCCTCCTGAAATACTTGGACTTCCTTGAGCTTCGACATCTCCCCCTCTACGCTGCCAACCTCTTAGCTAATCTGGTGGAGACTCCTCCTTCCTCCGCCAGGTGCTCGCCGGCACCAGTTGCTGGTGCGGCGGAGCAGAAGAGGCATTAAGCCTTTCCTCATCCTCTCTTCTGTTGGAACCTTCCTTTGGCTTTGCATGGTCTTCCTCAACTCCACCAAGGTTTCAACACCCAGAAGGGAACACCAAAACATCCCTTCTGAACTCAAACTTCATCTCTAGCATACTGGAGCTCGACAGCAAACAAAACACCACTAAGGCCACAGGGAACACTGTGATTCTTCTCCCCTAGCACTGAGCTTCGTTTTCCCTTCTCTCATCTTCCTTTGCTCTCCTCTCTATCTCTGTTTCCTTTCTTCAGTTCTAACCTGCTCGCTGAGATAGAGAGACACTGCAAACAGGGAGCTCGTTCTCTCTGTCTACTAAGCTAGAACTTATGGCTAGAAGGTCGGTGGGTTCCTTTCGACGAGACGAGCACGATTGTTCAGTCAATCTCACACATAGTATATCATTCCTCAGCGTGCGATCGTGGGTTGGTCGTGGTTGCAAGCATCTCCACTACCTTGCTCTAACTGCAAGGTAGGGGATAACTGGCTGTCATCTGATCTTTCAGATCCAAGGGCTGAAAAAGACCCACACAACCAATCTGTGGCTCAGTCAGGTCTAGGGCGTGTGACATTGATTAAAACCATGACTTAGGTCTATCAACCATTAAAAAGAACATTATTTCACCAACAATCATATTATTACATGGTATTCAAACCTATATAATTCCATATAGAAAACTCCAATGGCCACCAAACTATAACCATAGATTTAATGGCTCTTAGGCTACATTCTACTCGAATTCGGTGATAATACTTAACTATTTGATCATCCAATTAAATTCCTCAAAAACTTATGGATCCAAATCATTATATACCCTCAATCAATAATCAAACTTTACCAAAACACATGAAACTCTCAAACAGCTCAACATGTTTGACTTCACTTGTGTCTTTGGACATTTTAGGGTTCAAAAAGTCTACTCCATCGCAATTTTGTTCATCCCAAGTCATACCAAGAGCATAGAGCTGATTGGCTTGAGGGAAGGAAGGAGAAGAATCGCCAAGACTGGCAAGCAGCGTGGCCAAGGGGCCAGCACGCATGAGAAGAACCACCAAAAGCAAAGGATAGAGGAGCAACAACGGAAGGGTTGGGGGTAGGGTAGTAATTATGATATGCATAAGATGCATAATCACTACTGGGGTATGGCTGGTAGGTGGGGTAGGGGTGCTCTTCTTCTTATATGGAACATCGGGTTTCTTCAAGTAGCGATGGATATCAGGGAGAGCTATCTCATTTTGCTTATAGAAACCCTCAAGATCCAAAAGAACGAAGTACTCACCGTAATCCTTGTGCCATGTATCATTTTCATCATCTCTAAAAAAGAAGACATTTAGAATATCCTCGAAGATTTGAAATTTCTTACCGATGATCATAGAAGTGAGGATCACTTGAGTATTCGTTGGGGGTACAAGGGTGTCATAATTCCAACACAAGTTAGCGTAGAATTCATGAACTGCCTTTGTGCTTGTCATTGAATTATGAAAGCAATCACGTTCGACAGCTAGGCCAAAGAGGTGATGAATGACTAACAACCTCGCCACTTGGTCTATCACAGTTTGACGCTTAGGGCTAGGCTAAAAAAAGGCTCTAAAAGGGAAAAGACTTCTAGGAAGAAGGTCCTTATACTTATTTACAGCCTCTATTGAGACAAACAAGGTGTCATCAAAGGGTACCAAGTGAGAAGACAAGGAGGACGAAGGTGCATTGCTAGGGGCGGGTCTCTTTCTCCTATGAGAAGCCATGGAGGCAAAAAGAAGGAGGAGAAGAGATTAAACGCACAAAGAAATTCACAAAAACCGATCACCAACCAAGGTAGAGCAAGAGGGAAGGTCTAGGGAAACCTATCTAGGTTGGGAATAGGGAAGGTTAGGGCTAGGGTAGAGAGCTTAGGGCTAGAAGAAGGGGAATTAGTCGGTTATTCTCTAGTTGAGAGGGAGAATAGTCATCCGAACCCAACTTAAGTTGGCTTGAACCCACTGATCGGTCAAGTTTTGAGAGTCAGAAACTCGACCAATTGGTCCATTTCATAACAACTCTCGGACACAGGTCGATCGAGTTTGTCCTGGGGAAACTCGATCGATGGTGAACCTGACCTAAAACCATCAAACTCAATTTCTAGCCATTTGAATGCTAATTAAATATTTTTTTCAAGTCCATTATGTATATTGAACATACTTAGGCACATATCACTCATCACTGGATACTATTTTGTGATAATACAAGTGTTTGCAAAAAATACCCAAAAATAAGAGAAAACAAGGCAAATATGAACACGAAAAAGCAATTTTAGGCATACAAGCATTCAAAGATGACCAAGATAGATTCAAAACATATAGGATAGATGACTACTATCTAGAAGGCATGTCAGATTCATCCAAAGCAGTTATAAGAAATTTTGATCTAATAAAGTTAAATTTCTATCTAGCTAGAGGTTTAGTGAAAATGTCCACCAACTAATTTCCCATGTCCACATGCGTGATATAAATATCATTTTTGGCAATGTGATCATGAAGAAAGTGATGGCGAACCTCTATATGTTTATCTCTACTATGCAATATAGGATCATAAGAAAGATTGATTGCACTAGTATTATCACAATAGATAGGAGAAGCATCAAAATGAATGTTAAAGTCTTGGAGCATTTGCTTCATCCATAGGACCTGGGCACAACAACTCCTGGCTGCAATGTACTCAGCCTCAATAGTTGATAATGCCATGGTACTCTATTTCTTAGAGAACCAATACACCAAGCATGGTCCTAGAAGGAAGCAAGTGCCACTTGTGCACTTTCTATCAATCAAACAGCCAGCGTAGTCAGCATTATTATATGCTATAAGAGTAAAGTCCCTTGACTTAGGGTACCATAGACCAAAGTTTTGAGTTTTGGCTAAGTAACTAAAAATCCTCTTAATAGCAATAAGATGTGATTTCCTAGGACTTGATTGAAAGTGAGCACACAAGCCAACACTAAACATTATGTCAGATCTAGAGGTAGTTAAGTAAAGTAAGCTTCCAATCATACCTCTATAGAGATTCTCATATACCTTCTCACCTTCTTCATCTCTATCAAGTTTGGTGGTGTTGGACATGGGTGTGTCCATTGGCTTCATGTTCTCCATTCCAAATCATTTGAGTGGTTCATTGGTGTACTTTCCTTGGTTGATGAAGTTTCCATCTTTGGTTTGCTTGATTTGGAAGCTGAGGAAGAAAGTAAGCTCACTCATCATGCTCATCTCGAACTCACTCTGCATAAGACAACTAAACTCCTTGCAAAGATCAATATTAGTTCCTCCAAATATGATATCATTAACATAAATTTGAATGATAAGAAAATTGCTAGAAGTTTGTTTTAGAAATAGAGTAGAATCAACTTTTCCCATGACACAACCATTGCGTAACAAAAAGTTCTTTAATTTCTCATACCAAGCTCGAGGTTCTTGTTTGAGTCCATAGAGAGATTTTTGTAACAAATAAACATAGTTAGGTATCTTGTCATTTTCAAAGCCCGGAGGTTGAGCAACAAAAACTTCCTCCTCGATTGTACCATTAAAAAATGCACTTTTAACATCCATTTGATATAGCAAGAAATTTTTGTAACTAGAAAAAGCAAGTAGCATTCTAATATATTTTAGTCTAGCAACAGGAGCATAAGTTTCATCAAAATCAATACCTTCTTGCTGATTGTATCCTTGTGCCACTAACCTTGCTTTGTTCCTTACCACCTTACCATTTTCATCAAGCTTGTTGCAGTAGACCTACTTGGTGTCAATGATTTTGTATCACTTGGTCTTGGCACTAGAGTCCACACACAGTTCTTATCGAACTGCTCTAGTTCCTCCTGCATGGCTAGGATCCACTCATCATCTCTAAGTGATTCTTTGATGTTCTTTGGCTCTAATTGTGAGATGAAGGCATGTCTGCTTTTTCTTTATTATAGGAAGCTCGTGTCTTCACTCTCTCAACTGGATTACCAATGACTAGCTCTTTGGGATGATTCTTTGCAAAGCGGGGAGTGGGATCCTTCTTCTCTTCATCATCTGCTTCAACCACCTGCTTACCTTTGTTGTCAATGTTGAGGTCTTTTAAGATAGGAATCAAGTCATCTGCAACATCATTATCAACAACATTCTTTCCAAAGGCATGGTTAGATTCAATAAATTTGACATCAATAGATTCTTCAATTTTAGACAGTTCAATATTGAAAACTCTATAAGCCCTACTTGTATTTCTATAGCCTAGGAAGAAAGCCTTGTACAATTTCATATCAAACTCGTCGAGAGAATCCTTCATGTTTAAAAAAAACAAGGACATTTGAAAACATGAAAGAAGTTGATGGTGGCTTTCTACCATGCCATAACTCATAGGCGGTTTTCATCAAAGATGGATGCGTAAAAAATCAGTTCTGCACAAAGCATGAGGTGCTAACAGATTCATCCCAAAACTTCTTTGGAGTGTCATACTCTAGAAGCATGGTCCTAGTCATCTCCTGTAGCAACCTATTCTTTCTCTCTACTACCCCATTTTGTTGAGGTGTATGAGGAGAAGAGAAATTGTGCGAGTAACCAGATTTTTCACAAAAATGCTCAAAAAGATCATTCCCAAACTCTCCCCCATGGTCACTATGGATATAAACAATCCAACAAGAAGCTTCATTTTCAACTTGTTTATAAAAGCTCAAGAAAACATCTAGATTATCACTCTTAAAAACGAGAAAGAATGTCCAAGTATAGCGAGAGAAATCATCGACAATCACAAGACAATACTTGGAACCATAAAGCATTTGAGTTCTCATAGGTATGAATAGATCAATATGAAGAAGATCAATAGCTCTTTTGGTGCTAAGGACTCCTTTGGATTTGAAGGAAGACTTGGTTTGCTTTCCCTATATACAAGGTTGGCATTCCTCATCCTTTTAGAAATCCAATTTGGGAAGTCCCCTAACCAATTCCTTTTTGCTCAATTTCTTCATTTGATGCATATTAACATGACACAACCAGCAATGCCAAAGAGATATACCATTTTTAACCACAACTAAGCATCTATCAAGTACATGCTTTAGAGCATCAAGCACAATAACATAGACATTTACCATTTCTAGTTCCCTTATATATAACATTGTAAGTGAGGGAATCTAGAAGCAAACATTCGAAAGAAGTAAATAGAACAAGATATCCATTATCAAAAAGTTGGCTTACACTAATCAAGTTATGATGTAGACCATCAACAAGAAAAACATTTTTAATACATAACTCATTGCCTACATCACCCTCACCTATTACCTTACCCTTTTTGTTGTCCCTGAAGGTCACTGATCCTCCTTTCTTCTTCATGAATTTGTTGAAATGGCTGATTTCACCCGTCATATGCTTTGAGAAGCCACTATCAAAAATCCATCTTCTTTTGACATGCATGAAAGAAGGATGTCAGTGCCCAACTCAAACTTTGGGATCCAGGGTTAGCTTGGGGACCCATTTCATCTTTGGGTTGGTCCCCTTTGGCTTGTAAGGACAATAAGTAGAGTAATGATCATCACATTTGCAATGAACACATACCATTGGGTTCTTAGAGCCAAAAGTCTCTCCATGGAAGAAAGGAGGTTTCACACTCTTCTTCTTTACCCTTACTCTTGTTCTTGTTCTTACCCTTAGGAGAAGTCCCATCATATCCTAAACCACTAGTACCAATTTGTTTGGTAGAGTGTTCTAGGACAACATTAAGGGATTTCTTTAAGAAACTTTTGCAAAGAAGCTCTTAACTTTTCATTAACATCACTAAGACTAATGATAGTAGAATATAATCTAGAAAGATCATCTCTAGCATGCAATAGATCATCCTCTAAACAAAGGGCTTTAGTATGAAAATAATCACATTCTAGAGTAGTGCTAGCTACCTCATTACTTGGAAAGATAGGTTTAGAAGATAGATCATTAACTTGAGTAAGAAACTTAGCATTTTCATATTTAAGCAAAAGAATTTCTCTTTGATAGGCATAGACTTCATTTCTCCTAGCATCATCAACGAGCTTAAGTTCTACATTTTTAGTTTTGAGAACATCAATCTCATCTTGGCATTTTTGGTTCTTTTCCTTAAGAGTAGCAATGTTCTTAAGGTAGACACCATTTTCAACTTCAACTCCATTTTATTGGAGCTCAAGATCAAGAAATTTCCCTTGCAAGGAATCAATATTATCAAGATGCAACTTTTCATTTTGATCAAGAATTTCAATTTTAGCATAAAGATCATCTATAATCTTTCCTAGCCTTTTCTTTTTAGATTTGCATTTATAAAAAGATAACTGGCTAGAATTAAGCATATCAATAAGAGTTTCTTTGCACAACTCATGCAAGTTGACTTCACTTACCTCACTTACCTCACCTACATCATCACTTGCAGAGGCCATGAGAGCAAGGTGGAATTCTCCATCTTCGGAGCTATAAGAACTTGTGGAAGACTCCTCCCAAGCTGCATGATCCGCGTCTTTGCTTCTTCTTTCTTTCTTCTCCTTTCTCTTATATTCTCCTTCTTTCTTTTATTCCTTGTCCTTATTGTGGCTTCTCTTTTTGTGGTTCTTCTTCGCCTTGGGGTAGTCAATCTTGTAATGGACTTTTTGGCCACATTCATAGCACCTAGGAGTAGATGAAGAAGACTTCCCTTTGAAGTGCTTTGTAACGACCACCACCAAACTGAAAACCAAATTGTTACTAATTATGCGGAATAATTATAAGCAGTGGATTAACAAAAAATCACTAAAAACTAAAACCATTTTGCAAAGAGATCCATTTCAAAACTTTATATACATCAGGGTTCACCTTATACATACACTGTACCATCTCATCTCGAGGTTAACATATAACAATTACTTTGTCAAAACATATACTAAAGCAACATCAAACCTCGAGGCATACAAGCCAAAATCTAAGATTGTTCTTAAAACCATCACGTACTAAATCCAAGGACCTGAGAGTACAGAGATGACACATAGGACTGTTATCTAAAAGACACGACAGACAGAACACTCAACCTGAGTTGTTACTATTATCCATGTTGTTGTTGTCCTTCCTCTATAGAACAGTCTCTACTTCCTCCTCTACGTCCACCTAAAAATTGTGGATCCCACGGGGTGAGACAATTGTCCCAGTGAGAGATATAACTCTCCGCCAACAATGTTATTATCACAGGTAAATAGTGTTAAACTGAGTAGAGGTTCTTTTATAATAATAAGCAAGGTCAATCACTGTGGATAAGTAGATTAGAACATTTCTCATCTTTTTAAGCATGGTAATTGTCTATGATAGAGCAGTAAATCATCTATTCACTTTATAAGGAATATGAAGAACATGTATATCATTTACCCATCATACTATACCAACATCTCAAGCTTATCCTATGATACTTATTATCATGGTATGACATCCATGAATCATTCTCATTTCTATTTATTGGCCTCAGCCAATCTGCTAGCCAGATATTGGATTGTACCAGTCATGTGAATATACATCATCATATTCTACCTAGGTATTGGGCTTTGCCAATCCTGTGAGGTTATTCCAGGTATTGGACTATGCCAATCCTGTGAGATTATTCCAGGCATTGGGATATCCCAATCCTGTGACATTATTCCAGGTATTGGATTATGCCAATCATGTGAGATTATTCCAGGCATTGGGTTATCCCAATCCTGTGACATTATTCTAGGTATTGGATTATTCCAATCCTGTCAGATTATTCTAGGCGTTGGGTTATCCCAATCTTGTGACATTATTCCAAGTATTGGATTATGCCAATCCTGTGAGATTATTCCAGGCGTTGGGCTATCCCAATCCTTTGACATTATTCCAGGTATTGAATTGTGACAATCATGTGAGATTATTCCAGGCATTTGGTTATCCCAATCCTGTGACATTATTCTAGGTATTGGATTATGCCAATCCCATGAGATTATTCTAGGCATTGGGTTATCCCAATCCCGTGACATTATTCCAGGTATTGGATTATGCCAATCCTATGAGATTATTCCAGGCATTGGGTTATCCCAATGCTGTGACATTATTCTAGGTATTGGATTATCCCAATCCTGTAAGATTATTCTAGGCATTGGATTATTCCAATCCTATGAGATTATTCCAGGCATTGGGTTATCCCAATCCTGTGACATTATTCCAATCATTGGGTTGTTCCAATCCTATGACATTATTCCATGTACTGGATTATGCCAATCCTAAGAGTGTTGAATCCAAGAATTGGGTTATCCCAATCCTGTGAAATTATTCCAGGTATTGGATTATGCCAATCTTGTGAGTGTTGCATTCAGGCATTGGGTTATCCCAATCCTGTGAAATTATTCCAGGTATTGGATTATGTCAATCATGTGAGTGTTGCATCAAGGTATTGGGCTAGATCCCAATCCTGTGAAATTATTCAAGGTATTGGATGATACCAATCCTGTGAAACTATATCTAGGTATTGGATGATACCAATCTTGTAAAACTATATCTAGGTATTGGATGATACCAATCCTATGAAACTATATCCAGGTATTGGATGATACCAATCCTGTGATATCATGTCCATCTTGCTAAGGATTCCATAGTAGTGGAATACCTTTATGTTCCCCTTTCACTTTCATTATTGTATCTCAATCCCTTAAACTCATCACTGAATACACATCTCCTTTACTAGACATTATACCTTGGCCAAGCCATCATACTTATTCACATCCTTTATGTAATACAAGTATTCTTCTTATCTCATTTAAGCATATTCAAAACACTATAGCCCTTATTTGGCTATAAGAATAAAGCATGTATGATCAAGATTTCATTATTATTATTGTAACCATTTATTATTATTATTATGTTACAAAGTTTCCATTTCCTAGTTTATTTTGAACATTATCATTTCTTACATGAAACTTTTATAATCATCTTGTTACCTCTCACTAGGAAATAACTATTCTCATGGCTCACAAGGCCCATTAAACATGTTGTTACCTCTCACTAGTCAACAACTAATCACATGGCTCACAAGGCCTATTAAACATCTTGTTACCTCTCACTAGACAACAACTAATCACATGGCTCACAAGGCCCATTAATCATCTTGTTACCTCTCACTAGGAAACAACTATCTCTAGGTCAAAAAGACCTAGATAATTGATATTATATGAAACATCATAGCTCATGCTTAGCTATGCTCATTATCTCATGCTACCATCATGGTTTCAATATGGTTAAGGTTTCCCTTTATTAACCAATTGTAGTTTCAAATCATTGTATTACCCTTCATTAGGTTTAAGGTCTCCCTTTTTAAGCCGACTAGGGTTTTCAAGTTCATTCATCACAAATCACAACCCAAATTCAAACTACACACATATTAGGAGTATCAATGTATACTCATTACATGAGTATTAAACAAGTATAAGTTTCTCTTTCATCCTCACTAGGATATTGATTGCATCATACTCCATTAGGTTGGCTCAATCCTTCTCTCAAGGTACATTGGCCCATATTTATCAAAATGCATTAAACCCTTCATGTTTTAAAGTATCATTTGACATAACATACTACATGTATCACTCAATCAAGTGTATTGGATTGAGGTGCTCCCTCCATATCGGGTATAGAGGTGTAGATATGCTTCCATATCAGGTATAGAGGTGTATCCTCATCACCATACCATGCATCCATATCGGATTACTCAACCTTAGGGTTTTGCATATCGGGTTTCACAACACCATGTTGAGTTTCAACATCATATCGGGTTAGGGTATATACTCAACACCATATCAGGTATAAGGTGTGTGCTTAACCCCATATCGTGCACAAGGTGTGTGTATGTGTCACTCATATCGTCCATGAGGTATAAATTCATCACCATATCATGCTAGTGGTTGTGTTCATATCATCATATCGGGTTACCATATCACCATCTAGGGTTTCAACACCATATCGGGTAACAGGTGTATGTGTGCTCAACATATCGACCTTGAGGTGTATGTGTGTGTCACTATATCATCCATGAGGTATATGCTCATCACCATATCGTTCTAGAGGTGTATAACCATCAGAGGGTTTCAATCATTATATTAGGTAAGAGGTGTATCCCTCAACACCATATTGGGTTAGAGGTGCTTCAACCCAATATTGGGTTGCACCATGATGATGTCATCATCATCAACCTCTAGACTCTTGTTCTTAATGTTCTAGTTCATGGACAACAGTCCTAGGTTACTACTAGAGCTCATGGTTCATCAATTATGCTAGAAAATTCTATTTGAAAGTAAATCATTTAACTAAGGAAAGATTGATGGTAAATAATAACATGATTGAGTTCAAGTTATATAACCCGCCTCCAGAGCAACTTCAAAGATCCAAGATCCAATCTTCACGTTCCCAAAGTTGAATATGAGCTTCTCAAAGGTCCAAGACTTGATCTCCTCAGCCCCATGCATGATACATCCTTCACCTTTTCATGATACCAAGACTTCATGCACGATAGGTAAGAGTAAGGGAGTGATAGATTTTGAAAAATTCCACTAATAGGTGAAAGGAAGGGTATATATACTTGAGGTTCATGAAGAAGTGTGCATATAAGGTGTCATCATTTTAAGCTACTAGGTGCCACGTCTCCATGCATGGTTGACACGTGTACATGCATGCACTCACATTTATATTGACATGCAAAACATTTGAGGATAATCTAGAGATGATATTTTGGTCATTAGTTATCTTGTTTGGTAAGATATCTCATCTTTATCTTCATAAATTATGCAAACTGATACAACTATTGCAAGGAGCATCTAACTCGACATGGATCACCTCCTTGAGGTGCTTTTCCCATCATGGACAAGGCCAAGAGTCCACAAACCGATATAGGATCCCCTCTATAGCTCCTTGGCTGATAGGCACTCCAATATGGACTCTACAACCCGATACAAGCTCAAATTAGGGTTTCACATTCAACACTTTCTTGGTCTTTTCATCACCAAGAGTATCATACTTAAATATGATTCAAACATGGTGCCTCCTTCTTTCTATCTCCTATAAATGATACTAGGAGGGAGTAGAGACACTCTAGAGGTGGAAATTTTCATATCAACCCTACATTTTGGGTAAATTACAACTTGCACCAAAATTTGTACACAAGTTACTAGCATTATTCAAACAAGTTCAAACTTGGAATTTAGGTTTTCCACAAGCCACAACCTTGCATCATTCTCTCTCTAATGATTCTAAAACACATGAGGTATGTTCAACATATGACATATTGCACTATAACCCCTTATCTTAAGTAAATTTCATTTTGGTCCAATATAAGAGAACATTGCTCAAACATTATTCAAACAGGACCAAACTTGAAACATAAGTTTGTCATCTGATATCAAAACACTTTAGAGGGTTATATTAAAGTTCTAAGCAACTTATTTAGGCTAAACAAATAGGGTTATCCCTAAACCCAAGTCAGAGTCATTACATGCTTGCCCTTGGAGTAGTTAGCTTCATGTTCACTTGGGCCTTCATCTTCACTTGAGGAAGGAGTAGGGGACTTGAGTGAAATTTGTTGCTACAGAACCATCTCTTCAATTTCAGCTTTGAAGGTTGTGTCCTTGATCTTCTTGGACTCCTTATCTTCACTCTTTTCTTCTTCTTCTTGCTTGTCAAGCCTTGGCTCATGAGCTTGAAGGTTGCCAACCAGCTCCTCAGTTGACAATTCACTAAGCTTGTACACTTCTTCAATGGAGGTCACCTTGGGCTCCCATCTCTTTGGTAGATATCTCAAGATCTTTGAGTTGATTGTGCCTTTGTCCATCACACTACCAAGAGTTTCCAATCCATTGATGATGACATTAAGCCTTGTGTACACGTCTGCCACTCTTTCATTCTTTTCCATCTTGAAGCTCTCAAGTAGACCACCAAGCACGTAGATCTTTGCTTCCTTCACTTGCTCCGTTCCCTCATAGGTGACACAAAACTTGTTCCAAATCTCATGTGTGATGTCCCATGAGGAGATCTAGTTGAACTCAGATGGGGTGAGGGCTGCATAGATGATGCTCATGGCTTTGGCATTGAGCTGAGCTTGCTTCATTTGGGCTTCCGTCCATGTGGAGATTTCCTCTTTTAGATCTTCATACTTTAGATGTACCACCTTCCACATCTCGTAGCTTACCCCTTTGTCATCAAAGATCAAAGGTCGCATGGAGAAGCTTCCCTCCAAGTTGAGAGATCCAAGTGCTAAATCACCCATCTTCTCCTACTTGTGGAAGTAGCTTGGAGAAGACCTACTCTGATACCACTTGTTGGATCAAGGGCTCTAGGGGGGTGAATAGAGCTTCACAAATCTCACAAAATGAATTAGAACTTAAAATTTTATTAAGTGCAAAAGATAAAGCATACAACAAATTTGAGGTCCTAACTAGAATGCACAGTAAGGAAGAGAGACAAGGATAACATACACTTGGACAAAGTGGTTTATAGTGGTTCCATGTCCTAACTAGGAGCAATGTCAATCCACAACCTGAGGTGGTTAATCTCTAGGTTTTACAATCTTGGTACTCTTATATTCCATCATAATATTACAAGACAAAACCACATTCATCCAAGGACTTAATACCTCAAGCAAGGATCTTCAACCTATCGAAGGAGCTTACCTACTTGAGCAAGGAGTCTTCAGCCTTCAATCAAGGACTTACCCACTCCACCTTCAAGTCTTTGGCCTTCCAGGGATTACCTATCCTTCTTGAACATCCACCTTGCCTATCTCCTTCACTCATAGATCTGGATCACCATGCTTTCTTCAACCTTGAAGAACAACAACTCCTTCTCCTTCACTTGAAGAATATCTTCAAGCCTTATCTTCAATAAGGAAAGGGGGTAGGAAGATGGAGGTGGAGAGTTTTACATGAGTATATGGAATAGCTCTCATACAAGGGATCCTAACTCACTCATATTTTTGGATTTGAGTTGAAACTAGAGAGAGAAAGGGGCTCAAAGGGTTGGAACACTTTCAACTAAGCAAGGACCAATCATATAGTGAATGAGAAACCTTAGAATGAACTCCAGTAGGTCCTAGTTATAGTTGGGGGCATCCCTTTGAGTTGGGGGACACTTAGGGCCGAAATATAGTCATTTTGGCCCTAGGCAATGGATCTATTTTTGATCAAATAAGCCACCAATAGTTATAATCACTTTTTCTGTAACTTATGTATAGTGTAATTGGTCGAGATTCAATAAAGGTAACTTGACCGATCGGCTAAAAGACAAACCCAAAATTCAAACCATCGGTCAAGTTTGTCCTAGGGAAACTTGACTGACCAATGAATTGTGAATTGGTCAGAAACCCGATTGGTCGAATTCTGTGTATGCACAACTCGACCGATGAACTCTCCAGAAAATGGATCAAGTAGATCGGTCAAGATTCTAACTCGACCGATCAACAACCTGTGTTCAATTTTCTAAAGTGCTAAAATAGTGATTAAAACTTGGTATAAAGTGTCCCAATAATTTTTCTCATCTTAGTTACAAGTCATATCATCAATACAAGTGATTACAAAAATCTTCTAAGGTTGTTTACATGGATTTTCTAATTAGCACACTTGCATAGCTTTTGACTTGTATTTGGACAAGCTAGGGCTTGTGAATTTTGATCATATTCATGTACCTAATACCTAAAATCAATCTTGAATACACATATTAGATCCATATGAATGGAATGGTTAAGTCATTATCAAAATATGGATAATGTATAACCTCTAGGTCAACAAACCAATCATCTCATCCAACCTCATCCAATCAGATAACTCAGCGAGTCGATCAGTTGGTGCCCTGATTCATGTAGAACTCAGTCAATTTAGTTCTAATCAACCT
The DNA here is from genome assembly GCA_963693085.1 of Alisma plantago-aquatica. Lineage (NCBI taxonomy): Eukaryota > Viridiplantae > Streptophyta > Magnoliopsida > Alismatales > Alismataceae > Alisma > Alisma plantago-aquatica. The sequence goes on along the minus strand of OY856411.1, from coordinate 727,358,970 downwards.
GACACTCCAAACGCCCGTCTCAACATTTGAGCCGATCGTTTGGCAGTCTAGTCAGCTAATTTGTTGCTTGAACTATATACCTAAACAATTAAGTAATCAATCCAATCATATTCATGATTAAACTCCTCTTCTAGATGAGTTCCTATGTGTGTGACACTATAGGTCCCATATCACGTTGGTAGTGAATGCCCATTATAACATATGACATCACAAGCAAAGAGAGGTGCCTAGTCACACATCAGTGCTACCCAAGTGGATGGAAAGTTGGAGAACAACTTTAACCTACAATCTGTGTAAGGTGATGTAGTGATTCTATGGTTCCTTTATCTATGATATCTTTATATGTGATATCTAGAATGAACTCAAGGCATGGACACATCATCCTCTCAATGTTCAATCCATGTTTCTTGAATTAGAGCAGACTATCTGAGATATATGTGGCCTCAATATCATATATTGATTCACATGTGAATGCACATGCATTTCTCAGTCTGGATTATCAAGTGGTTAGGATATCAAACTCCTAGTAGGAGGGACAAATCCCATATACATCACTCACAGTCAGTCCCCATGTGTCACATCTACCTAATCATTACCTTTATTGCAATATTTAACCAGGGTTATGTTTGATGATGTAAAAGTATAGTGAATGCCATGTGATGAGTGTAGTGACTTCAGGTCTAAGAACCATAATCAACACCTTTACTATGAGATATGACTATGGCCACCAATGATGGTTTCCATGTGTCACTCTCAAGGTGGGTATGTCTGATACATTGTTCCCTAACAAGTATTTGTGTGTTGGGTTTGATATCACATATCATGACTAAAGAGGTTTTGTCATCAACCAACCCACACTCTGGTCTTTAGTGTCTCTGGTGTCTATCTACCTTCCACAGTAAGAAGCGACTAGGGACATAATAAGAATGTACATATTCTTAGCATCTATATGATCTCATTTTTCAAGATACATACTTGAAGACATATGTCATTGAACATTGTCACTATTTAGACATTCACAATATTTCATCATTATCTTATAGCCGAATGAAATAGGATGAATTGGAAGCTTTCCTTTATTATTATACATAAAATCCTTTATGTTATATGACATGTCAATCATCATATGATTGTCCCTCTAGGCATACCTTACCAACAGACTCCCACTTGCACTTAGATCCAATCACCAAGGAATCATATTCTTAGTGATCTAAGCATGTCTACCATGTTTCTGCTACATAAGTGCTAATCCAGCAGATTAGCAACATCTTTCTATAGTCGATATATTTCATGTTCATCATCTCTTCACCATATGGTTTCTCATGTGAGAAAGAACTACCATAATATGATATCTAATATTCCTTGCCAAATAGGTAGCTCTACTATTGTTGCAGTATCTCTATTGTGTCATCAATAGTTAGAGCATGAACTTCTAGATCCATATAGTGTCCTTTCATGTGTTCATAATAGTAGGATACTTGGCTTCTATTTGTAGAATAAATTTAATGGCTTGTAGTTCAGAACCCTTCCGACTTACAACTCTTTTCTTTAAAATGAATTACATTTTATATTGCGATCACTTTTTGTCATTTTAGAAGCTTGCATCAGTTTAACCCTTTACACAACTCTTCCTTGTTGCTATTAACTAGAAACTTATACTTTAGTGCTTCTCAAGTACTAATGGATAAATTTAATGACATTTCAATAACCCTTATTGGATATTAATACCATATTTTCATGTCCAATACATACAAGATTATGGGATGACTACATTTATAGCATACATGATAGATCCAATTTCTAGTGCATATGTCATCCTACTTATGTCATTTGATTCTTCACAAGAACTGCAACAAAGGGTTCATGAGATACTAATCCACATTCTCTCTCATTGAATCTTGTATGTAGAACTCTTTCAACATCTTGCTATCTATATGTGCTCTTACTCGGTTTATGAAACTTTCAAGAACTATATCTATAGAATTTGATTCATATACATAGGATGTTTAACCTAATCCTTCATTCCTAAAGGCATTTTCCACATTAGTTCTCAATACTCACAATATTGAGATGTTATTCTCCATCACACATGGAATATATGCTCCCACTAAATATTTTGTAATCATAGATTTCATCTTTTATTTTTATTCAAGTCAAACTCTTTGACTATCTTGTCAAGTCAAAACCTCCCACCTCTGAGATGCTTATTTCAATCCCAGATTGAACTTTGTAGATTATAGACCTTATTTGCATTAATGAAGTTATAAAACCTTTAGGTTGTGTCATGTACACATCCTCTCACATATTCCTTTAGAGGAATCAAGCTTTAATCTTCATATACCAAATCTCATAGTTTATTCTAACTACATCAACAAGCATGACTATTGGTAAAGGACTTCTTTCATGTTCAACAACATGAACACATTTGAAAACATTTCCAACAAATTTGTCCTCTTATGTTATCCATGTGGGTCTTTGCAACAAAACCATTTGGGTCTTACCCCTTTAGGCAGTACTAGCAATGTGAGAACCCATTACACTAAACAAGATTACTCAAAACACAAAACATGATTACTCCTTAATTAAACACAAACCCAAAAAAAGGTAAATTAAAATTGATTTCAACAATTCCCAATTGCTCATAATCATTTATATAAAAAGCCCTGCAACTTTCTTTACCCACATAATGCTCAATATTCTTTAAAAGTGCCATGTATCCTCATCTACAACATAAACTTTGCAAAGGTACACTATCCACATATACAAGCATCAACATGTTGTAGAAAGCTCGATTCAATCAAAACATTATATACAACATTTTCATCTGGACCTAAGAGTACAGGGATGACTCTAGGACACACTAGACAACTAAACAACCATCTTAAGGGTTTATCACCTCAGATTCTTCTCACTGTCATGATATTGTTGTTACTATTGTCGATCACCTAAAAATGTGGTGACCCATGAGGTGAGACCCAATCCCAGCGAGAGATATAGCTCTCTCCAACATATATTGATTACATCATATTAAACAGTAAATAAATGAGCAGTTAGAGTATTTAATAGTCATTTGTGCATATTGAATAGTGCAAGCATGTTAAACATATCAAGCAAATAAGTTTAGCAACAAGTAAGAATATCAATGTATATATGGGTAACAGATAAATCCATTTCTTGTATTAGATATCTACTCAGGTTTCATAAGATTGCATCTAATAACAATCATTATCATTGATCTAACTATCATCATATGCCTTACTAACAACACAAGCAATCTAGAAGCATAAGCATCTTTGATATGTCTAGTAGTATGACATGGCTATCAATATTGGAATATTTAATAAAGTGAACCAGTCTACATAATAAGTAGAGCTAACATTATAAAACAACTAACTGCATAAGAATAATTAGTAGTTTAAGCATTTCCAATTACATAGGCATGGCTAGCAGTATTAGACATTGCTAGAAGCATAATATTAAATATCAATGTCAGTATATTTGACAACACAAATAGGTTTACAACATGAGCACATCTACATCATAAGAATATCTATCATCTCTCATTGTACAATGTATCATCTCTGTATAAGAAGATCAAATAAGGGTTATCATCCAATGTGATGTGTTGTGTATAACCCTAAATAGATATGCTACATGATTGTATACATCTTTTATTACGTTTCCCTGAGGAATTTGAGGATACCACTCAAAGTCCAACTGACCACTGCTAAGTCAAAATCAGTGTCATACAAGATCTAGGAAGAGTCAGACTCCTAAGATCTTCTTTGCCCCCAGTCAGTAAGGGTCCTCCATAGTGACACATAAGTTCAAACTGCTAACAGCCTAGTATGTCCTTGGTACAGGTCATGGAACTAGTTAAAGGAGGTGGGTATGCATACCCTACCATCTGAGGTACAACCGTAGTTGTCCTCCAATCTCATCACATATATAATCACCAATACACAACCACAAACGTTCTCAAACAGAGGGCTAGGTATGACCATAGTCATCCTCCTAAACACTTGGATTCAGGATGATAAGAATCCCACATACTCAATAGTATGCACTCTGAGTTTCCCTTAGGAATACTTGTTTCAACATCTGGCAAGTTTTGACACTCAGATGGATCTATGGCACAGGGCACTACATGAAGATAATTTCACTTGATTAATTATTACCAATTGGGTGAATTAAGGCTTCATCATACAAATGGACATGCGAACCCTGATTCATTTCTATCAAGTGTATAAGCATTGCAACTTTAGAATATATAAAATGTTTGAAGTATAGATATTAATCATATGACCATATTCTATCATCCATTGCATTGTAATGAACCACATTGGCATCATATCATTTCAAGATACCCATTTCTCATCACAAGTTCTAGGGTTTCAACCCTTATTGGAACATGAAAAGGATTTCACCTCAATCAGGGTTCAACAAACCCAAAGGTCATTTAAGACCATCACATTATTCATAGCAAGGTCATCCTCATCATTCCATGCCTTAAACAAGGCTCAAAAGATCATCAAGAATTATGTATCCATAGGTATTATTATGGCAAGGCACTAAGATATTCAAATAGCACTACATTGTGGTTTAAACATAAGAAGATTGTAATTCATTTTCACATTAATCATGCAAGAGGGCTGATTATAACCAAGCACCATCATTTAGTTACATTAAGGTTAGGTATGACAAACTATATCACATTGAAGTTACACACCCACTTATTATGGTCATTTATCAAATATAACTATCTGAGAGAAAAGGTAAGACGACAAATTAATGATATTGAATTATTGAATTCTCATCACTAGGACCCACATATAATATCATGACATTCATTCTAATCCATTGGATGTTGAAGCATCCAATCTTATTCATTGGATCGGGTTCATTGTTCAAAGTTATCAATTGAAGTATAGGTTTAACTATTAGATCAATTGAACCAAGGAACCATTAGTTTAACGTTTAGTCAAATCTACAAATATATACTTAACTTACCACATGTGGTGATGACCTGGTCCACCATTAGTTGTGATCATTATGTCACCATCGGTTGTTAGATCAACACTATATTCATTTAATACCATCATATATTAAGCTAATGTCATCATTGATTGATAGCATCATTAGAGAATCAAACCATTGCTCATTGAGATTACAAGAGAGCCTAACACTAGCCTAAGGTGTGACTATCAGATCACACCATTGTTCATCATCCTTGGTCATCAGCTTCGGTTGTTATGAAGACCACACCATTGAGTCATGTGTTTAGATAAGAAGCAACCTAGACACCCTAATATGAACTATCGGTTGATAGGTTCTTAGCACCATAGGTCGTGATACCAACTTGAACTAAATCATATCCTTCCTTAGGAAGAACGTGCACATGATTAAAGGTTCATCCAGAACTGGAAACAAAATAGGAAACACCATAAAAATTGAAATCCCAAACAAGCTTAGCTTATTATAAACCACCATTTTTAAGGAAGAACATGAGCTAACAAGATTATAGTAACCAATAAGTAAAGAGGGTTATAAAACTCACCTCTACTGAGAATAACAAACTTATAGCAGCAAGACACTTGAGCCAAGAAGGTAGAAAACCCAAGAGGAAGCTTTGAACTCGGCCAAGCAGGCACTCTTCTTCACAAGGAATCAAAACCCTAGAAGAAGAAGTAAGAAAGGTAGGATCTTGAGCTCTAAAGAAAATTTTACCATGGAATAGTAGAGCTTCGACCTGGAGGAAGGTCTAAGGAAGGATAAGAGAAAGAAAATGGAGAAGGAAGGAATAAAACAACTTGCCTTGGTCAAAAACCCTAGAAGATGACCTTAGAAACCCTAGGTAGGGCTAGATGGAGCTCTAAGAGAGCTTCTTCTCCAAAAAGAGGTTGTCTTCTACCTTAGACCACTTTGTTATGTAGACAAATAGGGCAAGGTTGGTGCTCTAAGATAGAGGAAATAGGGAGTGAACAATGATTTCGATTTGGAGATAGGAAGGGGTATATATAGCTTCATGGATAAGGAAGGGGTCAATCATGAGGTGCCCATGGAGTTTTCCATGTGTCCATATCCTAGAGCTTCTATGTCCATGCAACACCTCTCTCACTTACCACCCACACTTTCCCTCCTTTATCCATACCCTTATCTTTATCTTTATCCTTATCCTTATCTTGACCCTTATTCTTATCCTTATCTTTACCATTACTCTTATCCTTATCCTTATCCATAACCCTTATCTTTATCCTTCTCCATACCCTTATCCTTGTCCTTACTCTCCTTCTCCCTATCAATTCTTAAAGAAATGACTCATAGAATATTCATGGGAGACATGACAAGAAGAAGATTCTAGATCGCCCCATTAGTTGGTAACTCCTAAAGATAAGCTCATCCATAAAGGGGGAAACCCCTAAAATGTCCTTAAAGAGGAACACCTCCAAACCAAGAACAACTAGGAGCCCCACAGTGCAAAAAAGTCAAGAATGATAAGGAAACCTATGAGGATCATAATTCTTGTGAAAATATACAAAGAAAACCTCACAATTGGGTAAATTGTAGACAAGTCCAAAATGTACATAAAATTGCATAACTTGCTCAAACAATGTCCAAATTGGACCAAATTTGAAACTTCAACTTGTCACATGATACCAGAACATATCAAAAGGTTAGATTAGTATTATAAGAATTCAATTGTGGCAATTAAGCATGTTCAACCATTTTAGCAAGGCTAGGGGTCTCACAAGCAAGGTCATACCTTGTTAGTATACATGGACTTCATAATGCTATTAAGCCATTTCTCAGATTATGGTTCTAAATAGATTCCAATTGATTTGTTGGCTCATCATCTTATGAAAAACCCATCAGATGTGATCTACTATAATTGTCAGGTTCTATGTTACATGATGAACTTGAGATTCCACAATAACTTGTGATTCCCTTTACTTCTCGTTATACCTCTTTGTTGACCTCGAGCATTTCAAGTTCTACTTTTTGTCCCACTGATTCTTTTGAAACTCAATTATTCTAGCAACAAACACTTTGTTATCAGATCGATACTAAAGGTAGTATTCAACAATCATGGTTAATGGATAAACCTTTTGAATAACCTACTTTCTTTATGTAGGTTTTAATCCTTAAGACATATTGGGACATTCCCATATCATATATGATCTAATATACCATTTTGATGGTAAGTTTTTTAGTGTGAAGTATTCATCCATGAGGAAATTGAAAGATTCAATTATTATTATGACAATAATATCATGACACATCTTGATGTAATTCCTTCATCCTGACACATCATCATGCTCAGATGGATTTGACTTTATGATATATTATCACAATCCTTTCTAAAAGGTCCTCAAACTATTAATGTAAGTATTTCAACATTTGATCATATCAAAGTTTATCGATACTTTTATCAAAGTTACACTTCATTTATAATCTTCTTAATCAGTTCAAGAGATTCATTTTTGTATTTCACCAAATACAAACCCTCATATGAACTGAGATTATCAATTAACATAATGAAGTATTACCAGCCACCTTAAGCATTTATTCCATAAGATATTCATACATTCATATGTATAAAATCTAATAGAATATTAATCCTCCCACTACCTCTAGTGAAGGGTGTTGTGTCATATTGGTCATAATTAAGATTTACATGTCTCTTAATGGCTCAATAAGCAAAAGAGTCTAGATAACCATCAATATGGATTCTAGTAATGCACTCCTTACATATGTGCATTAGATGACTATGCTAAAGATTGTTTGAGTTATCTATTATAATCCTTTGGCATTTATGTTATAAGAATTCATCTTAAGATTCTTTCAAGTAAAGAGAATTAGATGGTCGGGCATTTCCATACAAGATCACTTATTTGAAACAGAAACATTAACAACTCACTTTATTGATTTACCATCCTTGTCATACAAGATGTGTAAAGTAAATGTTTCTATTTATTAGCATTATGAAATAGTAGTTCAACTAGCTCTATTATTTTTCTATTGGGCTAAGACAAATCTAAATATAGACTAAAGCTTCAGCAACTCTTGCTTCACCTTTCCCATCTTTGTCCTTTCATGAAGGCTTTACTTCTTGTCAGATCATGCATGTCTTGTATGTCAGATCTTTATCTGGTATCACATACCAAGATGAAGAAGTAATCAAATTTATCTTATAACATTTATACCTAAACTGGAGGCCCCAACACCTTCCTTCTTCTTTAATTCCTCTATTCAGAGTGGGAAATTTCTTTTCCAATGTCCAGACTAGAGACAATGGTGATAATCACCTCTTTTCTTTACTCCTCCCTTTGCCTTTATATCTGAAGACTTGGGATTCTGGCAAGATTTAGAACTCTTCTTAGTTTTGCCTTTGCCTTGAGATCTGAAGACTTGGGCTTCTGGCAAACTTTAAAACTCTTCTTTTCATTACATTTGCCTCTAGACTTCCCCTTTGTCTTGCTAATCATCATCAAAGACTTGGACTTGTCTTTCCTCATTTGTGCCTTTGTTATTCTCAACATGCCCAACAACTCTGTCAATGAATTTCAGAGTCATTCATGTTGTAGTTCAATACAAACTGACTGTATGATTCTGGTAGGGACTGTAGAATCACGTCAGTGGCCAACTCTTGACCCAAGGGGTAACCCAGTCTAGACAGGTTCTCCACATACCCAATGAGCTTGAGTACATGAGGACCTACTGGATCTCCTTCTAGCATATTGCACTTGAACATCACCTTGGATACATCGTATCTCTCTTGTCTTGCCTGATCTTGGAACATGTTATTGAGATGTGTGACCATCTCAATCACATTCATGTTCTCATGTTGCCTCTGCAACTCATAGTTCTTAGAGCATAGCATTAGACACTTGACATCTACAACATCTTCAGTATGCTTCTTGTAAGCATCCTTGTCAGGCCTTGGTGCATTGGGAAGGGATTCATCTGGCTTTGGTGTCTCCAGGACATAGAGCTTGCGCTCTTGTTTGGGAACGATTCTCTACGTCTTGAACCAGTCGTGGAAGTTGTTCCCAATGTAGCTTGTCCTTCTTAAGGACCGATCTAAGAGAAAAATGGTTGTTGTTTTTTTTACATTTGATTCTACAAAAGAATTTGAATTTTTTTCAAAAACTCATTTTTGATTTAATTTTATTTGATTAAAAATTTAAAAATGTTGATTAGGTCTTTAATTAACTATCGCTCTCATTGTTTTTATCAAACTGATAACCCTCAATTATCAATTTGGAAAATTGCAACAAACAATGTTTTAATGAGCCAAGATTCAAAATAATTCAACTATCACCCAGCCAATACGCCAACATCCATAGTCAATCATTAAGGTAGACAACATTTGTCAATTGCATCATATGCAATTCTTGGATAAAAAATATGCACAACTCTTTACCATGATTACCTGCATACTTCTGGTGCTTAATCCTATTAAGACCACACAGTTAAGCCTAACCCAAAAGCCAACATGATAATAATGCATTCCGCTTGGCGGACCCACATTATTACCACCACATTTCCACAAGATAAACGGTGCACCATCCTTGGGATGCCCACACTTGGTAGATCAAGTTTTTCATGAGTGTCGCTAATGGAAAACATATTATATATATATATATATATATATATATATATATATATATATATATATATATATATATATATATATATATTCTAATCACCACATATATAGTATGTATCGTATATATACTATATACCATAATAAAAACATGTAATATAAAACAAAAGGAAATAGTTATGGCCATGTCTACTGTAAATTCTTAGAGCCACAAGGAATTACTACCACCTAGGTCAACATCACATCACATTTATGAACCTTCTGTTGGTGTAGATCTGTGCTTGCCAATCTGAGTTGATCGGTTCAACTCTTGAAGTGGTCGTATCGCCTCTTGGCCGGTCGGTTGGTCCTCCTTAGTCCTCAAGTCGGTCATCTAGCCTGACGTTGATCATCATCTTCATTGTTGCAAGAAAGGAAACTATCCTATTGCTATTAAAATTATTACATTGTAGAGAGAAACCTCCAGTTACATTTGAGGGGAGCAAAGGTAGGAAAGAATTAACTTTACATTGGGAAGTACGAGGTAGAGACTCGGTATGCAAACTAAGATATAATATAAATAAAACATCCATTCAACCACACATAGTTATTGGGTTATTGGCCATAACCACGCGCACATCCACCATAAAAAAATGTTTTAGGGCAACAAGTGTAAATTGCATATATATATATATATATATATATATATATATATATATATATATATATATATATATATATTAGTTTGGGATTATGTGGTTTTTGATCGCATACACATATGAAATAGTTTAAGTATTCACATCGTATGCAATAAATAAGTTACAAAAATCAAAAGTCTAATCATATTGATTATCCTAAAATATAGTAAATTGATGTGGCTTTGATACCACTGTAAGGAAATATGGACATAGAGTAGGCAACAGAAATAAAAATTTTATCTATCTGTATTCCCCATAATGGTAAGATCGTGTCATTAACTATGAAATAGTACAGATGGTTTAACGAGTTTATACCTGGTCCTCAAGCAAGTTCAACGACTACAACTCATTGCAGTGCAACTATCTTCTAGTTTCTCTCGACGGTGTCTATGCATCTCCTAGTCTTCACTACTGACAATAGACTCGAACAACATCTATAGTATCTCATGCAGTATCACCATGGATTGCAAGCTGATATTGACCTCCTAGCGATGAGCAAAGGCCTCCTTGCCTCTAGAGAAGTCCACACTGACCAAGAAGAACTCTTGTCATTCTAGTAGAATATACAAGAAGGAGTTATCCCTCCTATTAGTGTACTAGTCACCAACTTTATCTCCCACAATTGTTTCTCCCATGCTATCCCACCCTTTAGTGGGTAGGACTTGCTTGGACTCTCTATTAGTTACCACAACCAGAGAGGACACCAATTGTCAGAGACAATTGAGTTGTGTTTTAGGAAGCCCCCATTACCCCTTTTTTTATAGGAGGGGTCAGGGTCTGGGTTCTCAATTTGTACGGGAGTGGAAGGGACCGAAAGATCATGAATTTTCGCAACCTATGAGCAATGAACCGATTAGTTGACAACCAATTCAGTCAGTTTACATGTAAGAAGATCGGTTTGCCATGTGAACCAGTCATTTCTCCTATTTCCTAATTGCATATGAATTTGGCAATGCGCCTCCAATTAATGCTAAACATTAATTCCTTTCACCAATCAAATTGAGTAAGTGAAATGATCAACTTTTCTCACAAATTTGGGAAAGTCACCAGAACCTTCGTTTGGAACAACCGATCCAAATGGTTCACTAAGTGAACCAGTTGTCTCATCCAACCTAAGCCAATTGGTTAACCTAGTGAGATGATTGGTTGGTTGTCCTGATTCATGTAGGACTCAACCAATTTAGTTCTAATCAACCTGTCACTCCAAACGACTATCTCAACACTTGACTCGATCGGTTGGCAGTCTAGTCATTTGATTTGTTGCTTGAATTATATTCCTAAACACTTTAGTAATCAATATAATAATAATTTTTATTAAACTCCTCTTCTAGATGAGTTCCTATGTTTGTGACCCTATAGGTCTCATATCACATTGGCAGTGAATGTCCATAGCTAACTTATGACATCACAAGCAAAGAGCAGTGCCTAGTCACACATCAGTGCTATCCGAGTGGATTGAAAGTTGGAGAACAACTTGAAGCTACAATCTGTGTAAGGTGTTGCCGTGATTTTATAGTTCCATTGTCTCTGATATCTGGAATGAACTCGAGGCATGGACAAGTCATCCTCCCAATGTTCAATCCATGTTTCTTGAACTAGAGTAGACTATCTGAGATATATGTGACCTCCATATCATATGTTGATTCACATGTGCATCCGCATGCATTTCTCAGTCTGACTTATCAAGTGGCCAGGATATCAAACTCCTACCATCTACATCACTCACAGGCAGTTTCCATGTGTCACATCTACCCAATCATCACCTTTATGCCAATCCTTATTCAGGGTTACATTTGATGATGTCAAAGTATACTAAACAACATGTGATGATTGTAGTGACTTTAGGTCCAAGAACCACAATCATCGCCTTCAGTATGAGAGATGACTATGAGCACCAATGATGTTTTCCATGTGTCACTCTCAAGTTGGGTCTGTCTGATACACTGTTCCCTAACAAGTATTTGTGTGCTTGGTTTGATATCACATATCATGACTAATGATATTCTGTAATCAACCGACCCACACTCCAATCTTAAGTGTCACTGGTGTCAATTTGCCTTCCATAGTAACAACCGACTAGGGACATAATAAAAATGTACATATTCTTAGTACCCATATAATCTCAATGTTCAAGTCATGTACTTGAAGACATATGTCATTGAGTACTTTCACTCTTTAGACATTCCAAGTTTCCTCGTTATCTCATAGATGAGTGAAATAGGATGAATTGGAAGCTTTCCTTTATGATTATTAATCAAATCCTTTACATTATATGCCATGTCAATCATCAGATGATTGTCTCTCTGGTCATACCTTACCAAAAATTATGTACCTGCCATAAATAGAAACATCATTTTTATATCTTGTATTGATAGGGATGTATATGAATTTGATTATCAGAATGGTCAATGTTCTATTTTAAGAGATGAGATCTTTTATGGCAACCCCCAATGTCTTATGGTATTTATTTGTTGGACTTGAAGACATATTTTTATAACATAAATACTAAAAGATTAAAACTCAACAACCCAAACAAAATATACCTTTGGCACTGTCATCTAGGGCACATAAATGAGAATCGCATATCTAGACTCCATAAAGATGGTTATCTGGACTCTTTTGATTTCGAATCAATAGAGACATGTGAATCTTGTTTGTTAGGAAAGATGACTAGACTCCTTTCACTGATAACAATGAGAAGGCTAGTGATCTATCAGGACTCATACATACTGATGTATGTGGGCCTTTTAGAACAACTACTAGAGGTGGATATCAGTACTTCATTACCTTCATTGATGACTTTAGTAGGTATGATTTTGTTTACTTGATGAAACATAAGTTAGAAACTCTTGAAAAGTTCAAGAAGTTTATGAATGAAGTACATAACCAACTTGGCAAAAGTATTAAGGAACTTCATTCTGATCGAGGTGGAGAATACTTAAGCCAAGAGTTTGAGGACCTTCTATGAGCCCATGGTATCATATCACTATGGACCACCTGGAACACCACATCATAATGGTGTATCAGAAAGAAGGAATCTCTCATTGCTAGATATGGTGTGATCTATGATGAGTTAGCTAAACTTATGACTATCTTCTGGGGTTATTCTCTTGAAATCGTCGTGTTTACACTAAACTGGGTACCATCTAACTTGGTTAAAAAGACACCATATGAGATATGGTATGGGGAGAGACCCAATGTGTCTTTCATGAAGATTTGGGGATGGGAAGCTTATATAAAAAAAGTTTTTTTAAAAGCTTGGCACTAAGTCTGATAAATGTTATTTTGTTTCCAGAGATGTTGCATTATTAGAAAAGGAATTTATTTCCAAATAAATCAGTGGGAGGTAAGTGGAACTCAAAGAGGTTTAAGACCAACAAGAAAACATTGAACCAATAGATGTACAAGAGGAACAAAGAGAATCACAAAGTGTTGTGGAATCTCAAATTCCTCATATAACATAGGAACCTCATAGATCTAGTAGGACATGCCTTGAATCTGAAATATTTGGATATCTTGTGACTTAGGAAGGTGGTGAGTTGGTCATAGATGATGACCCAACAACCTATCTAGAAGATACTAAGGGACTAGAGTCTGATAAATGGCTTGAGACCATAAGATCTGAGATGGAATCCTTGTATACCAATAAGGTATGCACCTTGGTGGATCCACATGAGGGGCTAAAACCCATAGGGTGCAAGTGTGTCTTCAAGAAGAAGATCGATATGGATGGTAAAGTACAAACCTATAAGGTAAGATTGGTTGCAAAGGGTTTCGAACAAGTTTAAGGTGTTGACTATGATGAAACCTTTTCTCCACTCGCCATGATTAAGTCCATCAAGATCATGCTTGCACTTGCAGCTTATCATGACTATGAGATTTGGCAGATGGATGTTAAAACCACATTCCTTAATGAGAATCTTCTTGAGGATATGTACATGACACAACCTGAGGGTTCTATAAATCCAAAGGATGCAGATAAAGTATGTAAGCTATAAAAGTCAATCTAATAGATTGCAGCAAGCATCTCAGAGTTGGAGTCTTTGTTTTGATGAGACAGTCAAAGAGTTTGGCTTTACTTAAAATGAAGATGAACCTTGTGAGTATAAGAAGGTTAGTGGGAGCACGATAGTATTCCTCATATTGTATGTGGATGGCATACTACTCATGGGGAATGACATCCCTTCTTTACAGATGGTAAATACATGGCTTGGAAATATGTTTTCTATGAAAGACTTTAGAGAAGTATCCTACATCTTGGGGGTGAAGATCTATAGAGATAGATCTAGAAGGCTTATTGGATTAAGCCAAAGCACTTACATTGACAAACTGTTGAAGAACTTCAGCATGGAGAGCTCAAAGGTAGGAAACATTCCCATGTGTCTTAGAGTTACCATCTATAAAGTTGAATGTCTCAATTCTTATGAAGAAAGGGAACACATGAGTTTGATTCCATATGTATCAATAATCAGATCAATCATGTATGCAATGTTATGCACCCATCCCGATGTCTCATATGCCTTAGGTATGACAAGTAGATATCAGTCAAATTCAAGGGAATCTCACTAGACAACCATGAAGAACATCCTTAAGTACTTAAGAAGAACTAAGGATCAGTTCCTTGTCTATGACAGAGAGCAAGATTTGGTGGCAAAAGGTTACACTGATGCAAGCTTCCAAACTGACAAAGATGATTATCGATAACCATTTGGATTTATATTTTTTGAAACAATGGTGCTATGAGCTGGAAGAGTTCCAATCAAGAGATAGTTGATGATTCTACAACAAACGCCAAGTATATTGTTGCATCAAATGCAATAAAGGAGGTTGTCTGGATCAGGAAGTTCATACAAAACTTGGGGTGCTTCCAATCATTACCAACACAATTGAGCTATATTGTAACAACAATGGAGCTATTTCACAAGCTAAGGAACCTAGATCGCATCATAGTTCCATGCACATATAAAGGTGTTTCCATCTCATATGAGAGATCACACAATGAGGAGATGTGAAGATTTGTAGAGTACCAACCGAGGACAATGTTGTTGACCCCTTGACTAAAGCACTTTTGCAGCAGAAGCATGATGGTCATGTTAGATCACTTGGAATAAGATTCATGGGTGATTGTCTCTGAGTGCAAGCGGGAGTCTGTTGGTTTGTATGCCCAAAGAGCCAATCATATGATTGTTGTAATGACATAAGTTGTAAGTGATTTGATTAATAATAAAAGACATGCTTCCAATTTATTCTCTTTTATTCAGTTATGAGATAATGAAAGTAACATAATAAATGTCTAGAGAACGATATTACTCAATGATGTATGTCTTCAAGTATGTGATTTGAACAACGAGATCGTATGGATGTCAAGAGTATATACATTCTCATTATGTCCCTAGTCAGATGTTATTGTGAAAGGCTGATAGGCAACAATAACAAATAAGACTGGAGTGAGTATTAGTTGATGACAAAAACTCATCAGTCATGATATGGTATATCAAACCAAGCACATAGGTACATGTTAGACAACAGTGTATTGGATATACCCACCATAAGAGTGATACACAAAAACTATAACTGGTAGTCAAAATCATCTCTTATAGTGTTTCAAAATCATCTCTTATAGTGTTGGTGGTGATTGTGGTTCTTAGACTTAAAATCATTGCATTCATCACATGTTGTTTGGTATGCTTTGACATCATCCAACGTAATCCCAAATAAGGGTTGTCATAACAGTGATGATTGGGAGATTGTGACACATGGGGATGATTGTGAGTGATGTAGATGGGATTTGTCCCTCCTATTGAAGTATGATATCATGGCCACTTGATTAGCGAGACTGAGAAATGCATGAACATGCACATGTGAGTCAATATGTGATATTGAGCTTACATATATCTCAGACAGTCTGATATAGTGAGGAACATAGATTGAATTTTGAAAAGGATGACATCGCCATGCCTCAAGTTCAATTTGGATATCAGAGACAAAGGAACTATACAAACACTACAACACCAAACACAAATTGTTGGTTGAAGTTGCTCCAAATTTCCATTTACTTGGTAGCAATGATGTGTGACTAGGTGCCACTCTTTTCTTGTGATGTCATAAACTAGTTATGGGCATTCACTACCAACATAATATGGGACCTATAGGGTCACACACATAGGATACACCTAGAAGAGGATTCTCAATTGTGAATAATAATTGAATTGATTGCTAAAGTATTTACATTCAATTTAAGCAACAAATCAACTAATTGGACTCCCAATTGATCAGTTCATGTGATGAAATGACTAGTTGGAATGCCAGGTTGATTGAATATTGTATTGGCTAAATTCTAGATGAACCAAGGCACAAATTGACTGGTTCACATATTGAACCAATCGGGTGATGGTCGTTAGATGACTAGTTCATGAGATAAACCATCTGGTTCATATGTGCATTTCGATTGCATCAAGGATTAGCATTGACGTCATGCCATGCATTAATTGGATTAGAATTGCCAAAACAATTGTGATTGGGAAACATGTTGAAATGACCAATTCACTGGGTGAACCGATCAACTCACATGCCAAACGATCAGTTCACTGGTGAAATGACCATTTCACCTATCACAATTTGTGAAAATTCGTGAGATTCTGGTTCCTTCCACTCTCAGACAAATTGGGAACCCTGACCCTAACCCCTCCTATAAATAGAGGGGTATTAGGGGCTTCCCAGAGACACAAATAAATTGCCTTTAACAATTATTATCCTCTCTGGTTGTGGTAACCAATAGAGAGGTCGAGCAAGTCCTACCCGCTAAAGGGAGGGATAGCAAGAGAGAACAATTATGGGAGAGAAAGTTGGTGACTAGTACACCAACGGGAGGGACAACTTATTTCTATCTATTCTACTAGAACAACATTAGTTCTAGGTGGTCTGTGTGAACATCCATAGAGGTGTGGAGAATGTTGTGTGCCTCTAGGAGGACAACATCAACCTACTATCCATGGTGAAGACCAAGAGATGCAACAGACTCCTCCCAGTGCAACTAGAAGATAGTTGCATGACTCCAACAATGAGGAGATTGTCGTTGGACTTTCTCTAGAACATGGCATATCCTCGAAACCATCCTTTCCATTACATAGTTTTTGACACAGACTACTGGTTTAATGGGGGATATGGTAGTAAAAAAATTTCTTCTGTTTCCTACTTGATGCCATATTCCCTACACATGTGCCCTTTACAAACCACCCTGGCGTTGCTCTCTTTCACCATTAACTTGATCTACTTCAATGGCGTTTTCTACCTTTATCACCACCTAGTATATCTTTGGTTAGACCAAGAAGGTGAGATGAGAATGGCAGAACCACACCCAACCACTTCCCATGGTAGCACCAACTAGACTTCTATGACATCCTCGTTACAAGCCCTAGGGAAGCTCCTTTGGAGGCACATCCATGGAGATTGATCCCATGTCCATACTTACTTATTTTAAGGTTTAAACCAACCAAGATATGGACACAACTCGAGCTCCCTGCTCCAAATTCTCTAGAAAAACACCATCTCCCTACAAGCTTCTAGAGAAGAACCCCTATGCATGTGACCAAAATTGAAGAGAGTGTGAGAGAGTTCGAATCACCCTCTATCTCCAAGGCTTCCTCATGATTAATCATGAAGGATCAAAGGACTTGTTGGAACTAAGTAAGTCATAGAGTTTATATTAAGACTTTATTAAAGACGATGAGAAAAAAAAACATAAACCTTGGTGATAAATCAGGTCATCTTATCATATCCTATTAGTATATACATGTATCGATGTAGTACTAATATGGAGAAAGTGGTGTAATTAACTTACTATATTGCATGAGTCTTTTATGCATAGTGGAAAGACCATACAAAGAATGATTAACTCAGGTGATCTACATAGGTAATAAGAACAATATACAATTGAGAATGCTTAGTCATTTATCTAAGGATGACTATAAAGACTTAGTAAATAACAGTTATGAAATGTCAAAAACAATTATTGTGGATAAGTAATATATCGTATCACTTAGACTAGCTTACATTATGTCATAAATATGCCCTTATGAATACTAAATAGATGATATTATATCCACATTTAATTAGTTTGATGACATGTGGGTGGGAAAATGTATGATATTACCATATTATAGTTAATATAGATTACCTACCTTTGGGAACATGATCAAGATCTAAGTATATGACTAATCTGTATTAAGGTATGTTATGTTAAACCCTAGATATCCCTAGTAAGATTAAATTGGTATATTTGATCCTATTGTATCTAAATAGAATTGTATTATAAGAGAGAGAAACTTTTTAGGATCTAATCTAGAGAAAATAGTTCACTAACATTGATTGTATACTTAACCTAGTTGAAAATATAAAACTAATATTGATGGAAAAATATGGAATACAAATGGAAGATAGAAAACCCTGAATCCTAACTCAAATAAACCAGACTAGATTCCAAACACGTAGTGACAAATATGCCTCTATATTTTTGTAGATCTCTCTCTTGATTGTCTCGTGGTGTCAATGTTTGAAACTTTTGCATTTTGGATATGTTAGATTTAAAGGTACAAAATTACTATATCTAGTTGAAAACTTATTTCCCTCATTATATGCATGCAAGACTAGATAAGTTGGTTGGCTTAAGATTGTTGTAAAACCTTATCCCTCCTTTTTTGAAATCCACTAGAAATAAATCAAAACAATAATAGCACATTGTTTAAACATAAAAAATGGAAGGCTAGCCATTGCTTCCATGACTCTATGTAAAGAGAATGATATGAGATCCCTTGATATACATAGAAATGTAGTTTGTATGTTGTTGTCCTCCATGGAGAGAACATATGACTTTCCCAACAACTAAATAATGACATGTTTTATCTATTTGAAAAATTGAACTACTAGTCTCAAAAATTGAATATTGACTCTTATTGAATTTGAAAACCCATTGCTACCTTTTGATACTCACCTATATTATTTATTTATTTGCATTTTGTGATGAATTTTTTTTGTAAATAGGTTCATATTTTTTATTTTTGGATATCCATTTTGTACCAGTGTTTGTTGAGCATGTTTCCCTTCTTTGGGTTCATGTGTGGTTTTGTTCCTTTAGTAATTCATGGATAGGTTATATAACAATACCTAGAAGAGAAGTACAAGAGTTTTCCCTTGTTTAAGTGTAGATAGGAATCAATGCCAATTTTTTGTAATTTTATGTAAAGCTTCCACAACTCTAATGTAAAGCATGATTATAAAAGATTTGTTTATATTTTTTGATATTAATTTTTAAATATTTGATCATAAGGATCATGTCTTTACAATTCCCTTAGGCTAATAGAAAGGTGGAGGATACATACCAAAGAAACAATGCATTGGACAAGAGCTGCTGGCAACTGAATAATCGAGCAATGACACATTGTAAGAGACTTTTTCCAGTATGCCAATGTATGTAATCCTTTAATTCAGATATACACATGCTGCTTCTAGTAGAGAGTGTTATCATCCTACTAATTCGAATACAGAGGCACTATATTATACCTCACAAAATAGTGATAATAATCAGTATGCACATATGATTATTTATATACTTAAGTTTTCTCACATATGTTGTATTGAGTCTCATAATATGCCACTTACATCAAACTGAATTGATCCTCAATCAATTTCAACCACACAAGTTGTGAACACATTTTGGTATTCTTGGGGCTCCATGCACTAAGTTCTACTTGAAGCCATTGACTTTTAGTAGATAAGGAGGCAAATTGATGTCATGATATGCACTTATTTTTGGGTGTTTTTCCTCAACCAAATAAGATTGGGATAGCTACTCCATAGATTCCTCTAGTATGAGGAGTTAGGGGGCTAGCAAACCCTTACTACAAGTTTTCTTTGTCTACTGACCTATCTTGATTAACTTATCTTCTTTGTTTTCTCAGCAATGGTTATATATTGATCATCTTGTATGTATGCTTGAACATATATTTGACCTCCAAAAATAATAATGATTACAAAGTAGTTATCATTTGAGTTTTTTCAAGTTTGATAACCAACAGTGAAATGGAAACCATGTTTAGTGTTGGGTATATATGACAACCTCATACAAGCTCACTTAAAGTGTTGTCAATAGGAGGGGTTAGGGAGAAACAAGAGTGTTGGGAGAAAATGTGTGTTCTGCTCTATTTGTTAACATTTTGTGGCCTCTTCTCTTTAGAAAATGAGAGTGAAAGGATGGAACATCTGGCCATAAGTCCACTATCATACATGTGTGAGTCAATGAAACCTAGTTTCTATGTGAGAATTTTGATGACAAAATGAAGATAACTTTTTGAGAAAGACATATTTATATACATAAATGCACTAATGTATGCAATAATATTGTATTTTGAATATGTGTGTAGGGGAGGTTCTTTATGTGTGAATTTATGTATGAACTAGTCTATGAAGGATGGAATATGTTACTTTATATAGTGCCTATAATAATTGATTGCTAGTTTTTACAACTTACAAGATACATTACAATCGGATCACACATTACAAAGTAGTTTAGATGGGAAAAAAAAACTTGTTATATAGTTACCCAATTGAATCTTGAGTTGCATGGTGGTTGACTTACCCTATCTACATGTTGTCTTCCTAACGTACATTGATTGATGTTGTCAGTATAGTGTTCCTAGCTTATAATTTATGTGTTCTTTCTTTGTATGCATTTCCATCCACAAATACATATTTTCAAATATAAGAAAAACTCTTAATGAGATGTGGTTCAATGCGATAAAACAAAGAGTTTGAAAAAGAAGAAAAAGTTAAGGGTGATCTTTGTCTTACGTTAAATCTGCAATTGATGCCCTAATCTCATGATAAATGGTAATTGTGAGATCGGGGTGTAACAACTTGGTATCAAAGCTTAGGCTGAGTTGTCAGGGACCATTAAGTTAGTAAGTTAGAGTCATAAGTGTGGCAGATAGGAGATGATATGATGTTAGCTCTGGGGATTTGAGTATTTGGATATCCTGGCCTAGTATCTGAATACTTGGATCAACCACTATCAAGCTACTATGTCTATTCTTTCATGTATACCCTGGCCAAGTATACAGTGGAAGGATGGGCTAGAGAGGAACCCTAGAAATATTAGGGTTAGAAACAAGATAAGTAACATGAATTAAGAGCATAAATATAAAATGAGATAGAATGTTCATTTCATATTGTTGTTTTACTGGAGATGAATAGAAATGCTCTTATATGTTTGAAGTCAGATATTCAGTATTTTGAAATATATATGTGGGTCTTTAAGATTTGTTGTACACTATGCAGTTGTAGCATTTATTGATTACATTCTTTGTATCAAGTAGAGTAGAAATGATCTTTGAATGAGCTTTCCTAAGTGGATAAGTTTTCTTCCACACATTTGAGATGAATAGGAGTTGAGTAATCCTGAGTAGCTCTTGGCTTCAGGACTGCAGGTTCAGCCTGGTTTGGCTGGCAGGATGCATTACTGGGATCTAATGACTCCTATTAGTAACATAACAAGAGTAAATTCTGGATAGATTAGATCCAAATTCTAGTATGAATGTATATACTCTAAGATTTTAAAGTATAAGGGAAAGACTAGCATAACTAAGAATCAGTTGGAACTGATATTTGAGATCCAACTTTGGGGCCTCATATGAGAAACCCTTAATTGGGAATAAAGGAACACGACATAAGGTTCAGATTAAGTTTAATTATTAAAATTATATGAACTCTAAATATGAAATATGGAAAAGATATGAGAAAAGTATGTAAGGGGCCAAGATAGTAAGAATCAATCATGAGAAATGGATTATATAACTGAGTACAATGTCTTTATGTACTCCAAAGAAAAGGGAAAATATAAGAAAAGAGCTAAGTATATAATAAGTACATAGAAGTGAAGAGTCTTCAGAAGAGTTAAAGTGAAGAGAACTAGATGGGCATGTAAATCATAAGACTGGGATAAGAAACTTAGTTGAAACAAAGAGAAATGTTGGAAATAATGAGCTTGATTGAGGAATGAGGGTTATGATATAATTGAGAGCATGGAATGTATACCTTTATTAATAAGTTTAATACATTCATCCTTACTGCCTTTGGATTCCAAGTCTCTATAGAACAACAAACTAGTTTCTTAAAAAAAACAAAAGTGTAGCTTAACAAAATGAATAAGTTATATAAAGGTAGACTATATTCAAGAAGGAAAAACTTGATTGAAAGAGAAACTATGTTTCACCCATGCATTAGCCGTTTGATTTAAAATGAAGGATATGTAATGTATTAAACATGAGTTGAAACTAGTAGAGAGATTATTGATTTAGAATTTCAACTTCACATTAGTAGAAGGATAAAAAGAAATATGTGCAACATGGTATACATGATCATATACATGAATAAGAAACATGATCATAAGAGAAAAGTAGAAGTTAAAGATAACAGGTGGAAGAGTAGTATATGGTAAGAGGATTATGGAAAGTAAGGAAGAGTTTGAAACATGGTGGAGTAATATAGATTATAAAAGAAAGAAGTTAGGAGATTCAATCAAGTGCTAGTTAGTCAAGTATCCTTGTTGATAACTAATTAAACCTACATACGACAAATGTATTAATGGGATGTTTGAAGATAAGAATTCTAAGTCTTAGAACCGTCTTCTCTTTCATATATTACTTAATGAGAGAAATGTGGGAATGAAGTGATAAGAAAATGAATCATATATGATGCATAACCACCATGGTAGAGGCATCTAGTGAATGTAATAATGACACACAATATGATGATGAAACCCTAGAAGGGTAAATTGAGAATGTAATCTATCTGAATGGCCAATTAATATGAAGGAAATTCAATTGATAAGATAAGGAAGACTTTAATAAAAACATGTGAGATCCAAAGTTTGAATTTCAAATTAAGGGAGCAAAGTCACATCACAATAACATCATGCTACTGATAAGGACCAAACCCTAGAATGTTTAGAGTTGTAGTAGTTCAAGGGATGTCACTAGTGATTTGACCTTGAATACTAGCATATCTATAAAACAAGATCATGAGATTTGCACTATGAGAAGTAAACTAGGACTGATAGTAATCCAGGGTTTAAAGATAGCTAATCTGAAAGGTAGATAAACAATATGGAAATGATTCTGAGTAAAGAATAAGATATAAAATTTGAAATGTATCAAGTGTGTTTTGAATAAAAGGAGAAATACAATATGAGTGAAGTGTGATATGAGATAAATTCTTGTAGTGATAGCAAGAATGGTGAATAATCTATTTGTACCTTGTATGTTTCAATTTTAGGAATGTTAAATCTACATGATTAAAATGAGAAGGATAAGTAGTAAAAAGTAAGTAGAAGTGAATGAGGAGAGAGATGAGAGAAAACAATTGCTTTAAGTAATATGTGAATTTGTTTTTAGAAGTATAATTTGTTGAAGGTATATTAAGGGATGTAAATTGGTTCTACGTATGATTTTAGTGTACATGTGTAAGCAATATGTTAATTAAAGGTGTCAGATAGTTGTAGTCATTCATACAGTAATCCATCTCAGTATTGTACAATTGTGGTATGGTGATATGGGTTGAATAATGATGGAACAAATGAAGGGTTACCCTAAATAAGGTAGTCTTACCTATTCACTCATATGAATAGAAGGTATGATAACCATATTGTATTGATATGTAACCCTAATGAGGTGTAGCTTGTTATACCTAGCTTTAATATAACTAAGTGATGGTAATTGGGTATGAATAGTCCTTGAATGACTAATACAATCATGGAGTACTTTGTTACAGTTGTTGAAACCCTAGTATGCTATAACCCAATGGTTACACCTTGAATTATGTGTGGGTTCATACTTGATTATAATATGGAATGTGATGGTAATACTTCACCTTATGCATCCATGATGTAATGCAAATGTCATGAGTAGTATTGTACAATTGTTGTTGAGTCTAGTCTTACAACTCATGACTGCTTTGCTATTTGAGTAGCACAATAGTAATATTCAAAACAACATAGTGAACTTTCTTTTGTGACTCAGAGGTAATATAAAACAATAGTACATATTGAGCCGTATGAACTGAGATGGTTGGATCAGATTATCAATGTTGAGGTAACACCTCAAGAGTATGAAAATATTGAAATGGTTGCTTCTCTATCTACTCTATGATTGATTGTGGCATAGAGAATTTGTTTGTCATCATTGAGAACTATTTCAAACATGTTGTGATTTAGTAACAGAATAAAGGACTTAATGTTGAAAACTGCATTCAAGTATGAAATACAAGAATACAATGACATGTAAGATTTCAGAAGCTTAAAATAAACCTTGAATGTACTTTACTTGCATATTTATGTTTTGGGGACGAAACCTTTTGGGGGGGATTGTTATAATCGCATCTGAGCTTAATTGGTAAACTAGGGTTTACCTGGATGATTATATGCTTAATTGGATTGATCATTGCTTAAATCTAATTAATGATGATAATTCAATTATGATGTTTTAAACCTAATAAGAATGTTAAGTGTTCTATTCTTTGAGAAATTAGGGTTTGAGAAATATAAACCCTAGTTGGCTGAAATTCGGGTTTTGATGGTACATGAGTATGGAATTTGATCAGGATAGCTGTGTGGTAAATGATTTTTCATATTTTCTACAAATTTTATATTTAATTGAATTTTGGATATAATATGGATAACTCAATCATTCATATTGGATAAACATTTAAGAATATTTGAGTGTTCTTTGAATGTGGTTCTTTGTCGAACTATACTTCGACCAAAATGCTGACAGAGTGCTTTTTAGCAGTGTAGTGTTTTATTTTAAATTATTTATTGGTAATGTCAAATGATCTGAAATTTTAATTGGAGATATGAAACTCAATATTAAACAACATGTAAAATTTTCATAATTTTTGGGTACGTTTGAACCTTATCAGTGGATGAATTACAGTAATATTTTTATGACAAAAAATTCAGCTGAAATAAGAGAAAGTATAATGAGGGGTCAATGTGCAATTAACCCAAGCAGCTCAATTGATCTATATGGTCAACCTAACACACAAGGACCTCTCATAATTCTTGATTCAATCCAGAGAAATGAAATCCTAGAGAGAGAGAGGGAGAGTTAGGGTTTGAGAGGAGAAAGTGATGGAGATGCTGACCTAGGGTTTTGTGGTTCGAGGAATGATGAAATCATGTAAGTTTAGCTTCTTTGCATAGACTTTAATGGTGAATCTTCTCTCACATGTCAAAATTTCGTCCCTCTCCTGATTTGATCCAAAATGATATCAAAACTTCCCCTTTTCTCACTCTTTCTTCATAATCCCTCATTTTTAGGGTTTCTGAGTTGAAAGGAAGAAGAATCGGGTGAATTGCTAGGGATTTGATATGAGATTGAGATTTTCAGGGATGATCTAAGTTTTTAAGGTGTTTTCACACCTTAGGGTGAGTGGGAACTTCCTCTAAATAGTATATTGTATGAAAATTAGTTAAATCAACCATAATCTTTAATTGCTTAGTATGCGACTACAAACCCTGAATTGTCTATTTGTTCTAAGTTGTTGCAAAATGATATGAAATGGATTTTTCCTCTGTTTGGATGAATTTCATATGATAAAATTATATTATAAATGTATACAATACATTCTAATGATAATTTCCTAAGTATTTGCAGAGGTTATAAGAGTAAACTGAAATATAGGGAATTTGTCTATGACTGAAATTTGTTGTATAAGTAAATAGAGAAAGTTGCCTATCTAGATCCCTTTGTTTTTGAATGATTGTTTGTCTAAATTTATATTACATATATGTCTGATACTATCTTGGATTTTGTTTAAAGTGAGTAGTGTTTGTTTGGTATCTCAGTGAACAGGGTGAAACCCTAGATGTGAGGAAAGTTGGATATTTGCGAATAGATATCGTGAAATCCATTTGAAGGGATTTTCTTGACATGATAGACTTTATTTATTCAATGTTATTATTGATGCATGATATCCATTGAATGGCATGGAAACCTAAATTCATCTCAGTTCCAAGGTTTCATACATATATTGATTGTATATGATTTGTTGATAGTAGTCTTTATTCAGTGAATGTTTATGTCGCATGAAATATTTATGGGATCCATGGGAATAAGTTGTTTCCTAGTGAAAGGTGACAAGATGTGTGATGGCCTTGTGAGCCATGAAAATGCTTGTACAACCAGTGAAATGAATACCTTGGTCTAAGGACCTAGAGGTAATTAATGGTTACCTGTTACAGAGGTAACAATGCTATGTGATGATCTAAGGGTTTGAATACCTAGATCTAGTAATTATGATAATGATGTGAAGGGATGAGAATTCCCAATAATGTGATAAGGGATTGAGATCCCAGGTATCATGTGTTGTAAAGATTTGAAAAGTACGTGATAGATGTATTACATCTTTCTTTGTAGCATTTGTTGTGATTGAATGAAACCCTAAGGGAAGGGTGTTCAATGAATCAAGTATTGTGATATCAATGTTCTCAGTTATTATTAATAATTCTTGTCATGATAAGTAATTAACTCTTAATTGAGTTATGAGATGCAAAACTCAAGATTTGGGTTGATATGCACATTCTTTGAGAAATTACAGATAAGTTGCAGGTGTTATTGATGATTACTCATATGTCAAGTAATTAACCCTTATCAGTGTAATAAGATGATAAATTGCAAGATCTAGTGTGTATGTGCCAAGTGGACATGTAATCTGTTTATTTAAGAATTTTAGTCTGCATGCATGTATAGTATGTTGATTACTCAGTATATTACATTGTTTTGAATATACTGCTCTGCCAAGTTTAGAATGATATACATGTTGTATTATAATTTCAAATAAGTAGATGTGACACCATAGAGATACCATAGTCAAGTATAAGTAAGAGAAAGGTACAATGTAGAAAGAGCTTTCCAAGAATAATAAAATAATAGACATAGGTGCCCTGAACACCGTAGATTCCATACGGATGTATGCACTGTAGGGAGGAAACAATCCACCCTGGCAGCGACCAGTATACGGGGATCAGATCGTACCCATAGAGTGTGCGGGGAGACGAAGCCCTTGAGGAAGTCTCCTAAGAGAAGATAGGTTACCCAACATGAACCGAAGATCCTGGTGGTAACCCAGAGGTACCCACAGAGCATACCAAGATGAGGCCCACAGAGCGTCTCAGACCCTCAGCATGTGTACTCAGCCAAGAAGGATAGGTCCAGTTAAAGGCCAGTTGTTTAGCCGCCTTAGTCAGACATGACAGTTTGAGTCAAGCAGACCCAGATTCAGTTCTAGGCTTAGCTTCCCAGGTTTTAAGCTAAGTCTTGTACGGTGAGATCGTTGTTTGTTACAAGTCTTCATATGTAGAGTACACTGCATATGATCAGGGCATAAGCTAAAATATGTTCATATAGGTTTAAAGAGTTTCTCAAAAGTAAGAAAGGTTAAGAAAGATTCAAGTATAGTTTCCTAGTAACTATTCCTTGTATGTTTCTAAATTATTGGTTCTCTTTGAAATTTATCAAGCATGCTCATATATTGATTTGCTCTTGTTGATATCTAGAGTATCCTACCGTATTTATGATTGTCAATGGTTAATCTCTTTAAAGCTTACTGCTGTTATAATTGATATCAGTTGCTCAAAAGTATATCTGTAATTATATTAGTGCTTTAGATTGTTTCTTTGAAGTACTCATTCATTGAGCAAGTAGGCTCACCCCTCTACTCACAATTTTTAGGGAAATCACATGGACTTGAAGAAGGTCATTGCATCAGAGTAGATCTACCACAAGAGTTAAGTCTGAGTATAGTTAAGTTCAGTTCGTCCTTGTCATTCTAGGTCCTTGTAAAGAAATAAGAGAGAGTTGTAAATAATGATGCATAACATTATTCCTCTTTTAGCAATATATGTGAATCAACAAGTCTTATGTGCTTAAAAGTATGAGAAACATAATGAATGTTCATACATGCATTTTTATTGTTGAAATCAGATTAGAGAAATCAATGTTTAAATTCCATTGTAAAGTTAGTTTATGTGGTTCAATGCTAGAAAACAAAGAGTTTGAAAAACAAGAAAAAGTTAAGGGTGATCTTTGTATTACATTAAACCCTAAATTTATGCCCTAATCTCATGATAAATTGTAATTGTGAGATCGGGGTGTAACAAAACCTATAGAAAATGTTATCCTTCACAAATCTGCACACCACTTGAGCGTCATTGGTGCGGGTTGGAATTGCTTCCACCCACTTAGATACATAGTCAATCGCAAGTAAAATATAAATGTTAGAATTAGATGACACAAATGGACCCATGAAATAAATACCCCAAAGATCAAAAACTTCAACCTCTTAAAACACATTCAATGGCATCTCATGTTGCTTAGAAATATTATCTGCACGTTGACATGCATCACAACAACGAACAAAATCATATGCATCTTTAAACAATTTTGGACAATAAAATCCACTCTCTAACACTTTGGTCGTTGTCCTAGAGCTAGCATGATGCCCTCCCATAGGTAAAAAAATGGTAGTGTGAAAAAATTCTCTCTACCTCACACTCGGGTAGACACTTTCTCAAAATTCCATCCCTATATTATTTAAGAAGAATAGGGTCATCCCAAATGTAAAACCTCAATGAGTGGAAAAATTTCTTCCTTTCTTGATACCCCCAATCTACAGGCATTTCATTGTAGGCTAAATAATTAACAATATCTACAAACTGTGGATCCTTAGCCTTGACAACAAAGAGTTTTTCATCTGGAAAATCCTCAAGAATGGGAATATCTACATCGTTTTCATTTACTCTTTCTAGCCTAGATAGGCGATCTTCTACCACATTTTCCACCCCTGCCTTGTCTTTAATTTCTATGTCAAATTCCTGTAATAATAAAATCCACCTAATCAACCTAGGTTTTGCATCATTCTTTTGTAATAGGTATTTGATGGCAATGTGGTCAGTGTAAACAATCACCCTCACCCCTACTAGGTATTGGAAAACTTCTCAAACGTAAAAACAACACCTAAGAGATCTTTTTCTATGGTTGAATAATTAAGTTGTGCATCATTCAAAGTTTTGAACGCATAATATATGACGGTAGGAGGTTTATATTTGTATTGTCCCAACACAACTCCCACGACATAGTATGATGCATCACACATCAACTCAAACAATAGCTTCAATCAAGAGCATGCACAATAGGCACATAACTTGGCTTTTCCTTGTATATTTCAACAGCATTCAAACATTGATCATCAAAGGAAAATTTGGTGTCCTTTTCCAAAAGTTCTGACAAGGGTTTAGTAGTTTTTGAAAAATCCTTAATAAAATGATGGTAAAACCCAACATGTCCCAGAAAGCTCCGTACTCCTTTCACTGATTTCGGTGGAGGTAGTTTGGAGATAACTTCTATCTTAATCGGGTCTACTTCCATACCCTTATTGGACACCTTATGTCCCAGTACTATGCCCTCACTCACCATCATATGGCACTTCTCCCAATTTAAGACTAAATGAATGTCCTCACACTTTTGCAAAACCTTATCCAAATTGTACATGCAATCACAAAATGACTCCTCATACACTAAAAAGTCATCCATAAACACTTCCAAGCACCGCTCTACTATATCAGAGAAGAATAACAAGCATACATCATTGGAAGGTGGAAGGGGTGCTACAAAGGCCGAATGGCATCCGCCTATATGCAAACGTGTTGTAGGAATAGGTGAAAGTAAATTTCTCCTGGTCCTTTGGCTCGATCGAGATCTGATTGTAATCAAAATACCCATCGAGGAAGCAAAAATGTGAACGACTGGCGAGTTGTTCCAAAATTTGATCAATGAAAGGTAGCAGAAAATGATCTTTTGAAGTGGCAGAATTCAAATGACGATAATCTATGCAAACACACCACTTTGTCACCAACCTAGTTGAAATCAACTCATTAGCTACATTGGTTGTGACAATGATCCCCCTTTCTTAGGAACTACCTGAGTTGGGCTAACCCACACAGAATTAGAAATCGCATAAATGATAATTGTCGACACGAGCTTGCCCATATATTTCTTCACTACCTCAGTCATGATGTGATTGAGTCACCGCTGAGGTTGAACTATTGCTTTAGCACCTTCTTCCCGTCAGATCTTGTATTGGCACAAACTCGGGGAGATTCCTTTGATGTCTACTATAGACCACCCGAAAGCAGCTCAGTGGTTCTTCAATACATAAAGCAACTGCCCCTCTTCTTCACCACTCAAGGATGATGATATGATCACCGAGATCTTTTCTTCTGTAGCCAGGAAGAGATACTTCAGATGTGGCGGCAACAGCTTCAATTCTAACTCAAGAGGGGTCAAGAGAGATGGTACTAGTGGTGGGGGAGGTGGTCCCAAGTCTTCAAAATATCTTGTGTAATAGCAGGGTACCGCCTTCAACATCAATACACACTCCTCTAGAGAGCAGTTGTGTGTGTTTTCATCTACTCTATTCATGAAACATGCTTCTAAAGGTAATTGTGGATATGTTTGCATCAGGGAATCAATACTGACCTCCTCTATGGTATCTGGATCATAGTCTTCTTTTCTATCATCTGGGTAACATATTGCTTCTTTCAATGAGATCTTCTTGGTGTTTTCAATTATATCAACTGTCAATGTATCCTTTTCCATTTGGTCATCACATGATCCATGTCAAGAAATGGCTTCCCCAGACATAGAGAAATCTTGCCCTCTATGTGCTGTAGAATATTACATTGTGTTGTATCCCCTCTTTCTTCTGAGTGTTCAGGCATCTTTATTTCAAACTGGTCATCATAAGTCCCCATTGTCAGACGTCCTCTACCCATTTCTAGGACATGCCAGTTGTGGCTTGGAATGGTCTACCTAGCAAAAGTTTGTTGCATTTATCCTCTTGCATTTCCATTACCACGAAATCAGTAGGAAAAACAAACCTATCCACTTTCATTATTACATCTTCAGAAATGCCATATGGCCTGACCATGGAGTTGTTAGCCAATTCAATAATCAAGTACTTTTTCTCCTCTCCTTAATACCTAGCTTTTTGAAGGTTGACAGAGGCATGAGGTTGATATTGACCCCTGAGTCACATAGAGCCTCACCAAACTTGGTCTTTCCTATGAAGCATGTGATGTTGAAACAACCAGGATCTTATCTTTTAGGAGGTAGCATTCCCAGAATAAAAGCACTCACTTGCTCCTTTAACACTACCACATCAGCCTCAGGTAATCGTCTCTTCTTATTGATGATGTATTCCAAGAACTTTCCATATGATGGTATCTTCTCAATTGCATCAATAAGTGGAATATTGACAAATAGCTATTTAAACCCTTCTAATTTTTTTTGGAAATGTCAGTATGCTTTGGTTGCCTTCAATCTATTTGGAAAGGGTACTGGAGTTGTTGGTGTCCTCTGGAGAGGCGGGACATATGCTTTTGATCTAGTATCTTCCACCTCATCAATGTGCTCTTCAGATGTTTTCTCATGTTCCAAATTATCTGATTCAGTTTTCTCTATTGTCACTTTCTGAGTTGTTGTTCCTGTAGCTTCATTTGCATCTGTGGTTGCTGGTGCCTTATTCAATAGTGTCTCACCACTGTGTCGTAGGACTACCTTGACGTGTTGATTTCCAGAAGGCACGTTGGTATTAGTTGGGAACCCATGTTGGTTTGGCTGCTTCAAGGTACCCACATCCGCTGCTATTTGAGAAATTTGAGTTTTTATATTGTGGATCCTCACCCCTTGGTTCTGGAGTTCTCTTTGTGTTTTTTCTATCAGCACTTCATTCTGACTATCCAGCTTTCCAAGCATTTCTTCAATACAGTTAATCTTCTTTTGTTCCTGTTGATATTGTGCCTGGCCAACGAACTGTTGTGGCTTGGGTTGTTGTGCCTATCATGGGTCATGTTGAAAATTATTGGGATCATTCCATGAAAACTTAAGATCCTTACTCCATCTGTAATCGTTGCTCTTATATTGTTGTTGTCAGTGCACAAATTTACTCTCTTCATATTCTTCTTCTGAAGGTGATCCATCGTTAGCACATAACTTTTTAGCAATCAAGTACAACTTCTCATTTAATGCAGAGATGACCTTAGACTCATAGACACTTTTGACAGTTGCCGAGAGCTCTCTCTCATCTCCCCATGATTGATTATTAGACATATTCTTCAATATCTCTTGACAACAGATATGTTTATTGTTGAGGAAGAACCTTGCTTCTGCACTATCAAGTGTAGTCCTTTCTCCCTTATGCAGGTCATAATAGAAGATCTTTGCCTATCCCAGAAAATCGATACCATGATGAGGTACTTTCCACAACATATTCTGGAACCTCTCCCATGCTACAGAATAGGATTCATCAGCTTGTTGTTTGAAATTATGGATCGTCTTAACCAAGTCATTGGTCTTTTTTGGGGGGAAATAGTGCTCGAGGAAGGCATCAATCATATGATCCCATGTTTCAATGCATTCATCATCAAGGTTATGAAACCATGACTTTGCGTTGTCTACCAATGATGACGGAAAAAACTTTAGATATATCACAGTTGTCGGTATTCTGTCTATCTTGACCATATCAAAGTTCTCCACAAATTTGATGATGTGCACCATCAGGTCTTTAGAACTGTGGCCATGGAAATCTTGGGATTTGACTAAAGAGATCAACCCTAGGTCAATCTTGTAGCTACCCACGTTGATGGCTAGTCTTTTGATTGGTCCTTTATGAGTTGTTGAGGCAGAGGCTCTAATCCTCTCCCATATTGTATGTTCTTCTGCTCCATCCCCCATTTCTACTAACTCAGATTCTTCTGGTGTTACAGGTCTCTCAAGCAGAGGTTTCAGTGGTGGAGTTCAGTTGAATCTATCCACCGATCATCCAACTTCTCTCTCTCCCTATGAAGGAGTTCTACTTGCCCAAACCCCGATGAAGATGGCTCTCCATAATCATGGACTAGAGTATGCACCATACACCAAGGCCTGAAAGTAGAAAATTGATTTTTAGAGTGCAGTAGTGAAGATAGAAGTAATAATGATTTTATGATTCATCTCCAAGTTAAATAGAAGATAAAATAATAAAAAAATTAATAAGGGTTGGCCTAGAGTGGATGACCACAACACTAGTAGTATTGGATGTTGTCGTTTCCCCAGCAACGGTGCCAAAAACTTGACATGTGTTACACCATGCATTATACACAAGTGAACGTATCGAAGTAATAAAAGCCCTTTTAAGACCCGAGTCAAACACATGGAAACGTTCTCCAAAAGACTACTACTAACTAGGCCAGTGTAATTGAATGGTTTTAATTGAATAGAAGCAAAAATAGAATGAAACAACTTAACACTTAGATTACTCAGATTTAGGAAATTCCTTAGGATTGTGTTTTCACCATAGATAACATTGCAATTTGTTCCATACACCAATATCTATTACCCCTATCCCTGGATTAAGAGCCTATAGTCAGAACTACCCACTCCCGCAACGTAGTTCACTACCTATTCTAATGCCAACCCCATTTCCATAGCAATTGATTGATTAGTTAGGTGTTTTATGATTGAACTCTGGGTTTCTCCTCCCGTTTATTCTTTGCCTTTCCCAAGGGGTGCAATAAATGGGTAAATATATGCTCTCCAACCCTTAACCTCTCTCCCAAAATGATTAAGAGTCTAAAAATCTATCTATGTTGGTCAGGCATAAATAGACCAATACATCTTCATAGATTTATATCCAGAAAAGAGGGATAAAGATGATATTAATGCATGGAAATCAGTTACAATGCATATCCGGGTTACTCCTGGGTCCTAAGGAGTTAAGGGGTTTAGCCCTGCATGGTTTTCATTGATGAATACATGGTGGAGAAAGAGAAAATTGTGGGAAACATTAGAGAAACTAAGTAACCCCTAGTGAATAGCTGCTCTGGATGATCCCCTATGTTGTGTGTGCAATCATATGTCTTCCTGTTGTAGATTTGTGAATGAAGCCTTTGGTTCCTTTCTCTTCTTTTCTCCCTCTCTGGTGTCATGCAATGGAATACAACTACTCTTCGTTGGTCTGACCGAACTCCCCTTAGGTCATAGGAGTCACTTATAGTAGAAAATAACATCCACTATTGGATTAGATTGCCATCTTTAGATTTGCCAAATAGGGAAGACTCAATAGTACCGACTTGGCAGTCAGCAGTACCGAGATCCAAGGGTAGTCGTGACTCTTGACAATGTCGGTACTATCAACTTATCTAGATATCACTGAGTATTTAGGTCGCCCAAGCATTGTCTTACTGACACCATCTCGGTGATACCAAGTTTGTAAACTCGGTAGTACCAACTTTTTGCGACTCATCCTTGTGCTTCACTGATGTGATTTTGGTACTACCGACTTGGAGTGTCGGTAGTATTGAGTCTCTTTGAGTCTTTTCTGGGCAAGTACTGATGTGAAGTCGGTACCACCGACTTTTGGTGTCAATAGTATCGACTCTGTGAAGTTCAATTGTACCTGAAAATGCACAAGAACATGGATAAATGCCCAGGATATATGTTAAATCATATTAAATAGTAAAAATCAGATTATTTGATGCATTTAAATATCACAGACCATTAATAGCATTTCATGCATTATTAATTAGATAAATGACAAACCAACACATAAAATCAAGGAAAATATGCCTGTGAAAATGACTAAAAACCCATGCATCAGATACCAGTTTGATTGATGATGTCACTATAGGTTCACTCATGTACTGACAATGAGGTTTGGTGAGGTCGTGGATTCTGGCTCTTCCATTAGACCTTGTGTGGCACTAATTTCGACTTCATAGTGGTCAGTTGGATTTGGGTGGTATGACTCAAATCCTTAGGACATAATAAAATAGATAATCATCCATGTAGTGTACATGTATAGGATCAAATATGAGAACATGGGATGAGGCCTTGCTTTGCTTTTATATTGTTTAGTTTGTAACAATTATACATGTTCTTCGTATTCCTTTTCGAGCATAAAGATAATGTATTGTGTAGTCTAGATGCCTAAACTACTTAAACAAGTGATAGTTGCCCTACTTAAGAGAATTTGTTGAATCTACTCATCTTATAATAATATTCCTTTATGCTTAGTTATCTTCAATAATAATAGAGCTGGTAGAGAGTTATATCTCTTGTTGGGACTTTTGTATCCCCCAGTTAGTTAAATATCTTTTAGGTGGATGTGCATGCTATGATAAAGATCAGATAGATGAGGACATAAAATGAAGAGGAACTACATCTGGTGGATCATGGAATATGGATAGTGTCTAGTAATAGAGTCCTATGTGTCAACCCTGTAAACTCAGGTCCTTGGGGGTGTTCTTGATGTATTTTGATGACAAGATGATCGATATGCAATTTTTGGCTTGTGTACCTTTGGTGGTATGTATATACATATGGAAGTGTTATCTTATGTAACAGGTTGATTGGAAAACAATGTTGTAGCACCTTGAATATATGTTATGAAATACAAGTATTGACTCTTGTGCAATAAATATCATCTCATGGTGCTTGCTTCATATCGATTTTAATTTCCTGCGATTTTTGGTAATCCGTTGTTGATGGTTAATCGTGGTTTAAGTTTTGAGTAATCTCGCTTTGTGTGGCAAAGGGTGTCACATTTTGTGGTATTAGATCTATAGGTTCACTGAGTCTATAGGGATACTAGGACTAGGATTAGGATGGTGTCTGAGATAAGAACATTATATAAAATATGGTGCATATTGCCTAATCTCAGTACTTGAGTGCCCTGCCCACGTATTCAAATGTTGAGGAAAAGGTAAGTACGTAACTCTTAGATTGATTTCTCTTTGATTACTCTTATCAAGTAGTCATTTTGGAACAATCTAAAGAGCATAACAAATCAGGAATCATGATTCTAATACCTTCATCATATTATAAAAAGAGATAAGAATTGCACCATAACCTACCAAAACTTGAATGTTTGGTTATTAAAAGAGAAAGATATAGCCCATAAAACCTAAATCTAAGTGTGAATATGATCAGATATGTTCTTGAAGATATAATTTTAAGAAATGTATGAAGAAAAAGATAGATGAATATGTTCTAGTAAAGTAAGTCAAGGTGTACAATCCACCTAAGATTAAGAGAACTCCTGAAACAAGAATGAAGTGAGAAGACAAATGAGAAGGAATAATGAATAAATAAGATGGAACCTGAGCTAATGTTAGACCAACCCACGATTATAAGAAAGTATAAAGTGTAATCCTCATGATATGTGAAAGGGAACTAGGAAGATGATCCCTTCTCAATAAAGAATATGTAAAGAATAATGATCCTTTTTCATGACGTAAAGATGAAAAATGTGGTTAAATAATGAAATGTTCATGAACATGAAGAGCAATAATAAAAGAAAGAGTAATGACATGTAATCATCTTTACAGTTCCTATGTTGATGGCAAGTAAACTAAGGTGAAAACAAGTTAAAATGACACATGAACAATTAAAAACTCATGTAATAACCGAACTAGTTTGTAATCCCTTCTTGTTAATAAGAAATCCATGGGTGATGATGTGGTGATAAGAGAAGTATGTTCCCTTGTGTCCTTTCCTTTCAAGGATGTGGCAGTCAAGTGAGTTTTATGCCACTTGATGTGCATGGAATAGAAGTAATCTTATGATGTATACTCTGATAAGTATTAGTTGGTCTTGGACTTTAGTTCCAAGATGGTGACATATGAGAATGGTGATGTTTTATGAACCTTATAAGATGCTGGAAAGATTCTTCTGATATGTTTGGGACTGGTAGAAGTAGTAGAGGGTGGATGTGATGAGGATGTGATGTGTTTCTGGTACATGTGATGGATACCAAGGTGAGAAATCCTAGTATCCAAGAAGTTCCAGTTGCATGTGGACCTGAGAATAGGCCTCCTGATAAGATGACTAAGTGTTTGACTACCTAGAAAAATTAACGTTGGATCAATCTGGTTACAAGTGCTCAATCTATAGTATGGATATCACATGTTATGGGTTTATGCACCAAATAAGATGATGTCGGCAAGGATGCATAGGTTTAAGAGACAGTTGCAAGATCTGCTTGGGTAAAGTTCATCAGGTTGAGTACAATCCCTTGGAGTGAACCTATCAAGTTTTCAAGTAAGTAGGGTTCCAAGAGGGTTGTAGATTGATGAGTATGATTTTCAATCCCTATCTAGATCAGTTGAGGTGATATATGGCATCTTCTTATGAAGGGAGGAAGTATAGATGGGAGTGTACATAATAGAAAGATAGTTGGTATAAGTCATAAGTGAGCTTTGTGTTGAGTCGGTAGATTAGAGTAGCACAACAGAAGCATGGTAGGTATTGTAGTCCCAAGTAAGTGACTGAATGCATCTCCAATCTTTCTTTGAAAGAGACATGCTGATGTTTGAGAAAGGTATGGTAAACCTCCAGGTTTGAGAATATTATCATACAATGTTGTAAGTTGAGAAGGTGATACATAAGAAAGAGTTAACATCTCAGTTGGATAAGATGTATAGTGCTTCTATGGCTTAGAAAGTATCACCTGTCATAGGGTTGACTCTGCAACCGCTAATGGAAAGGATAAGTTGAGTATGTGTCTTGTGTAATAGATCTTGTGTTGACCTTGGATGAAAGAACAATATGATGGTGAAGTCTTGTGACATCACCTTGACATCAAGAAGCTATGTTAAAGTTTGAAGATGCAATACATGAGTAATATCCATCTCCTTTTCCCTGGGATTGGGGGCGAAATCCTTATCAGAGGTTTATGAATTGTAAGGACCCTAACTTAGGTTTTGGACTAACCACGTTTGTTTTGCCTAAGTAAGTTGTTTATAAAATTAATATAATCCTTTTAGGTGTTTTTTAATCATGTGACATGCTTATGTTTCAAGTTTGGTCCTGTTTGGATAATGTTTGAGCAATGTTTGCTTGTTTTGGACCAGAGTGCAATTTACCCAAGATGAGGGGTTATCTTTTAATCTATAACATGTTGAGTGTTCCCTTAGTTATTTAGTATCATAAGAGAGGGGGTGATTCTATGGGGCTCCTTGTGAAGATCTTAAGTTTCAATTTGAGCCTGTGTGGATGATGCTTGTGTTTTATGTGCTAGTTTTGGTGTAAATTGCAATTTATCCAAAGTAAAGGGATAACATGAAATTTACCATATCTAGAGTGTTCCTTATTTTGTTTGACATCATCTAGAAGATTTAAAAAGAGGTGAGCACCTAGTTTGGATCCTAGGAAAGAGATGATATCATTTGTAAAAATAATGATCTATGGACAATGTGTGTTTTGATCTTGGAATGTAGTGTATCGGTTAGGTGATGCGTATCGGTTTGGTTATGTGTATCGGTTTGGAGGTATGGAGCCCTTGGTAGGAAGACAAGAGTTTGATATTTTACCTAGAGTATATCACCATAATCTTGCATGTTAAGTTGGTTGCATGTGGCCTTTGCACGTGGACAAGTGCCACCTAGACTCTTAAGGTGATGAGACCTCTCTTTTGATCTCTCTTTCTTCCCTTAAGTATATAACCCCCTCCCTCTTCACACAAGAGAACCCTTTCATCCATTATTGTTCTTGTCTTCTTGGTGGACGAGCTTGGGAGCTTAAGGAGCTAAGGGGAAGCCCCCATGGAGCTTGGGAGGTCGAGTTCCTTGCTCATGGTGATTCTTGGTTTAACTTCCATCTTGGTGAGTTATGTTTCTTGGTGATGATTTCTTTGAACTCTCTTCTCCATCTTCTTCTTCCCATCTCATCCATGGATCATACCTTGAATAAAGGATGAATATGTCATGGTTCTCCCTCTCCTACTTTCCTCCTAGAGCTATCATAACCTTGGCATCTTCTTCTTCTTTCTTAGAGATAAGGTTGAGGTTGAGCTGGGGACTTTTGATGGATCATCTTCAACCTTGAGAAAATGTGGGTTTTGGAGAATTGATGATGGATCTTGAACTCTTTATGGATACCTTACTGAGGCGGTTTATATAACTCTTAGCCTTCTTTGTTATTTTCACTCTTCTATATGCTTGTATTGATTCTCATCTCTAAATCGTTCATTTCATATATGTTAGTAGTTATTGATGGTCTTGAGAACTAATTTGAAGAAGGAACCTCATTTTAGTTTGTTGTCCTTATCTTTTTCTTTCCCTATCATGATAATGGTTGAACTAGTGTATGATATCTTAAGTTTGAATATGATAAAGTTGACACACATGGGAATGCTAAACCGACATGCTTTGATGGATCTAACCCGACATGCCCTAGAGGGGATAAACCGATATGCCTTGCTAGCCCAACATGCCTTGAGGGTTCTTAGACCAACACGCATAAGTGGTGCTTAAACCAACACACCTTGATAAGGTGAACTGTTATACCTTGTTGATGCTCTAACCCAAACAACCCGATACACCTCTAATCCGACACACATGAGAGGGGTGAAACACTTGAGGCTGATACCCTAGATGATGGTATGGCCAATACATATG
Organism: Alisma plantago-aquatica; assembly: GCA_963693085.1. Taxonomy (NCBI): domain Eukaryota; kingdom Viridiplantae; phylum Streptophyta; class Magnoliopsida; order Alismatales; family Alismataceae; genus Alisma; species Alisma plantago-aquatica. The sequence goes on along the minus strand of OY856411.1, from coordinate 727,319,144 downwards.
TCTAAACTGACACGCCTTGGGGAGGTTAACCCCTTGTTCCTTGCATAGAGGTGGTCAACATGTTTCAGTGGTGACAAGTTGACACTCAATGTCAAGTATCAACCCAACACCCTGAGGTCTCACCTGATATACCTAAGATGAGCTTGCTCGACACACCTTGGTGTGGTCAGGACGACACATGAGGATGATGAAACCAGGATCCCTATAGCCATATGAAATTGATACCTTAAGTTGAAGGTGAAATTGGAATCTAGGGGTAAGGGAATAGACTGAGATGCCATTAGTTGATACATGTGTAATGAAGGGTCATTACACCTATACTCTTGTGTATGGATATAGTTAATACATAGTGTGATGATCTATCTAAGATGTCATGACTATGAATGATTAATCCTTAATTATTATGCTTAGCCCTAAAACTCTTCAATAAGGTGAGAGGTGATAGAAGCAGGATTTAGCAGTAAAGTGACCATATGTTAACCTAATCAGAAGATGGTAAGACTTATGTGTACACCTTAGGGAAAGATTGTAGTCCATGAAAAGTGTCTCCTATATTCTTTTCTACATGATCATAACTTGTAAGAGAGGTTAATGAGACAACCATGTGAGTACATGTTTAGTGGTGATGAGCCTTATTGGAATCAAGGGGTGGTAGTTTTTTTGTAGAAATCATATGAACAAGTTTAATGGTCTAATAAGTGCCTTGTGTATAATTTGAAGTAAAACCCCCTAGTTAGAACCCCTTCAATTTTTCACTCTGTGAACCGGACAGAGTCCACTAGATTTACCTCCTAACGACCATGTCCAGCATGATCCTTCGATCTTTGCAAATGCGTCTTCCACTAGAATCAGGTAGACGTGCGCAGCAGATAGTTGTTGAATGAAGATCTGAATCAGTAGCTTTGGTGGTTGCCCTGAATTCGATTATCCCAAAGATTAGGGGCTTCTTTTGATCTAGATCCCTGGGCAGTGCAGGTGACGCCTCCTCATCAGAAAACCCTAACCCGCCGGCGGTAGGTATAGGCCCTACGGCTATCCCCCCCCAGGGCCCTCTCGGCAGCAGGATTGTGGGGGCATACAAGAAGATTAAACAAATCATGACACGCACCAGGTGATTATCCAGGAAAGACCGACAGAATCACAGAAGAAGACCCAAGAGATGGAAAGACACCTAAATTCTGGGAAGAGGAATCAACCCCTATATGACATCCCTCACAACGTGTGTTTTTGGTGCATGGGAAAAGGACACTAGCAGTCACAGTGCACACATCCAAAGGTGTGTTATAGTTGTCATCGCACTAAATATCTGGCAAGGTGTTGCCCTAGGGACCCTCTTTCAACACGCCTCGATATCCATTCTAGGGTTGACTTCCCACCATTGTCGGGGGGCATCCCAGTGAGGAGGGTGCCCTAGAACACTCCCAAGAGAGTTGTTGTAGACCTTGGTCCAGATGACCCCTCCCGCCATTAGAAGAGACAATTATTTCAACATGCAGTCGAGATCTCCTGGCCAATGGGGATTCGGTGGGAGGACATGGGCCTTGTCGCTTTGAACACATGACCACATGTGGTAGATCTTTATACCATCTCCTTGAGAAAGTCAGTGGCTTTCTTTCCTAGGATAGAGGATGCACGGGAAGCCGTATAATAGGGTCTAAAGAAGGTCAGGGATATTCAATTACACTAAAATCCATGGAGGATGGACAGACTTGCCAACAAAAAGAGACATTTTGGTTTTAGTTTTTGGAGATCCCTATCATCTGTCACAATAAAAATTCCATTGAAGTGATGATTAATACTTTTGGATCCCTTCATCACATCTCAGAATGGCGCAAGAGAGATGATGATGCATTTGGGGTGTTGGTCCAAGTCAAAGCTTTCAGTGAGGATGTGCCTCAATTTGTGGCATTGATGTATGGCCACCATAGATCTTCCATTTGATTTTTCATGGTGGCTAGAGGCCCAATCCTCATCACTGACATAAGCCTCATAGAAGAAGGAACTGATTTGGGTATCCCACTAGAAGCCTTTGGCATCTGCAATAGGTCCAATGATGAACGGTCGGAAGGGTGCATACCCACTGTAGGCTCACACACGACTTCCCAGCACATGGTTGATGAAATGGAGCACAGACTCGCTCAAATAGAAGGGTTCCGACACTCTCATAGTAGGGTGTTGGTCAATGAAGAAGGAAACACATCCATTCTCCCACACTGTAGATTGGAAGATTTCCTCTGCTTTGACGACTTCAACTTATTTGGTGGTGGATGAAGAGGGTGATCCAGGGGGAATGCTTGAGATGTTTGTGGAGGGACCAGACCTATATCCGCACGTAGACATAAGAGAAGAAGAAGATCATCCTCCTAATAACACTCTGATCGGGATGATTACCATCACAGATATGAACTGGAGGATGAGGGTAGGATATACTCCCACTGAGGAGAACATTGGAGATGAGGCAGCGGTCTTGCTTTCATGGATTGGAACTTTTTGTTCTAGAATGTTAGGGGTGTTGCTAACAACCCTACTAGAAGAGTGTTGGGGAACATCTGTCGAAGATATAAGCTTGTGATGGTGTGCCTTATGGAACCTTTCCTCCACACCACTTGAGCCGAGGATCTCTGAGACACTATTCAGTTGTATTGGGCTATGGAAAATGAGACGGAAGGGGGGAAGATATGGGCCTTTATTGATTCTCCTATGCATCCTGAGATTTTCCAATCTCATAGACAACACCTTACAATTAGGGCGTTGGATTCTTATGGCCAGGCCTTCTTCTTCACTACTATCTATGCTAGTTGTGATGCTAGAGAAAGGAGAGTTTTGAGGAATTTTTTGCTTGATATTTCTTTAGAGATTGGGGAGAACAGATGGTTGATCGTAGGAAACTTTAATGTAGTTTGATATTTGATAGAGAAAAGAGGAGGTCCCCCCCCAACTTTTCAATACATGCTTGACATCAATTGCTTTATATCGGATGTTGATCTTATAGAGATCCCATTAGATGACAATCAGTTTACTTGGGTGAATAAGCAACACCTCACCCCCTCCACCTGGGAATGACTGGATAGGGTGCTTATGAATGTGGCTTGGTACAGTGCTTTCCCTACCTCCCGGTCGAGGCACCTTACCTGATTTAGGGTATTAGATCACTGCTTGATTCTGACATGGCAAGGTGACATCACCGACCATCGTAAACCTGCTCCTTTCTCATTTGTATCAGTGTGGTTGCATGATCCATCTTGCCTTGAGGTCAACGGAAATGTATGGGCATCGAAGGAGATAATACACCCATCCTTCGTCTTTTGCCACAAGCTTAAGAAAATAAGAGTGACACTATGGAAGTGGAATAAGGAGGTCGTTGGGGATATCTTTCAATGGAAGAAAGATTAGAGGATGTAGTGTATACCACATAGATGGATTTTGATACAAATCCCACATTGGCTAATGATATGAGCCTACGCTTGGTAGAGACAGACCTCCAAGTGATCCTTGATCAGGAAGAGTCTTTGTGAAAGGAGAAGGCTTGGGGTACATTGGCTGGTTGAAGAGGAGCGGAATACGGCTTTCTATCATGCAGTCATCAAGACTAGGAGAAGAAAGAGAGCTATAGTGAATCTCATCCTTCTGAATGGGCACTCCATCCATGATCCAATGGATATGGCTCAAGCGGAAGTTGATCATTTCTGTGAATTTTTTTCTAAAGATACATAAATTGATGATGATGAATTGGCCAATTTTTTATAGGAGATAGCAAATGTCTTGACTTCTAAAAATAGCTTGCTCATTATGAGGGTGCCTAGTGAAGATGAGATATATGATTCTATGACTAATATGGATCGTAACTCGGCCCCGAGACCAGATGGATTCTCCATTTTATGGCCATGATAGAAGCTTTCTTTAAGGGACAGATTTTTCACAAAAGCATTTCCTATTGCAGAATTGTTCTCATTCCTAAAAAGCATTCCCCATCGGTCTTGACCTCCGACTTCAAGACCATTTTTATCGAGAACATCGCCTTGAGGATCTTAGCTTGCACTGTCAATAATAGGTTGTCCCTCGTCCTACCCAAGATTAATTTGGATGAAAAAGGTTCTTTTATCAAGGGGAGAGACATCTCACATCATATCAGACTTGTGAAGGAGTTGGCTCATTACATCAAGCAAGGGACATCCCATCCTAATGTAATGCTCAAATATGACATGTCTAGAGCATATGATAAGGTAGCATGGGAGGATCCTGAGAGAGTCATGAAGAAGTTCGGTTTTCAGGATGACACAATTCACTTGTTCCTAAGCTTATTTACTTCATCGTGGGACACCGTGATGCTAGGTGATGCCACAGCTAGTTTCTTTCAGTTATAGAGAGGCATCAAACAAGGAAATGTCCTCTCTCCCTCGTTGTTTATCATCTTCAAGGAACTCCTATGTAGAAGAATAGCCAAGTTCTTCGCAACTGTCGCAATTAGCAGATTATGCACTTAAGGTGATGGGTTGTCCCCGTCCTTACTCCTTATGCCGATGATGTGGTCGTTTTCCTTAATACTGATGAATCATCTATGAATGTATTGAAGGATATTGTACATGCTTATGAAAGGACCACTGAACAATGTATTAATTGTGCCAAATCCATTTGTATCACGGGATGTGAGGAACACATGATGGCGGGATCTTTGGCCTCCGTTGTGGGAGTGGAGTCAGTAACAGACTCTGTTGTATCTTAGAGTTCCTATTTATGTGGGCAAGACTAGATTACCTGATTTTGAATACCTCATGTCTAAGATCAACTCCAAAAATGCATCATGGAAGGTGAGACTTCTCTCTTTTATTGGTCACAGGTTGTTGATTGACCACGTCTTGACAAGCACTGCCCTTTACACGGTGGTGGGAGTGGGCATCCTGGATGGAATATGTAACAGGCTTGAGAAGATTATGTCAAGATTCCTATGGGCTGATATATCCAGCCATTCACAGAGAGCCTAGGTGGATTGGAAGAAGGTTGCCATCCCCTTCGATTGAGGAGGGCTTGGGCTGACTCCACTCCATCTTATAAACCAAGCGTCCATTGCCAAATCATGTTGGGATATCATTGCAGGTAACTCCATCTGGGCTAATTTTTGTAGAGATAAATATTCTAGTCAACAATACAACAGATCGGGGTGCTATATCCCCTTCCTAAAGTTAGGCATTATGACATCTCCTTTCTAGAAGAAAATTTGGAGGATGTTTCCCACTGTCTACCCTTTATGTAGATGGGTTATAGGTAAGGGTGACCTTCCTTTTTGGGGTGTGAGATGGTGTGAATCTCGCCTGAATGATACATCTTTGCTAAATAGTGATTGACAACATGACTTTGGGGTGCGAGATTTCTACATTGATGACCATGGATGGAATTGAGAGTTGTTGGGTTTGATCATGGATGATCGGGGCTTGTCTTTGATCAAGAAGGCTAGAGCGACAATTTCTGATGCAGGCAATAAAATCATATGGTCAACTGACACCAAGGGAGGTTTTACAATGAAATCCATTAAGAAGATCCTCATTGCTAATGGGAATTCATCATGCAAGGATCTGGATCGTATCTAGCACCAGGGAACTCCCAAAGCTAGTGCTCTTATATGGAAGATAGTGAGAGGCACGACACCTACTTATGACGCTATTAGAAAGTGCCATATCCCAATAGTTTCATAATGTTATTCCTATCAGGAGCCATAGATAGAGGAGATAAAGCACTTGTTTTTCAAGGGTAGATGATGACCTTTTTCTGGCAAAGGTTTGCAAATCTTTTTGATATCCCAACACCTTGTGTTACCCAGTCTCTGATTAGATGTTGTAGATTTGTGGTTTCAAGTTCAGCCAAGTCATGGCTGGCTAGCAGAATGGCGGCCCTCATCACTTGGAGTATTTGGAGAATTAGATGCAAAACTAGATATGATGGCAGAAGGGTGTCACCCGAATTGGAATGGAATTGTATCATTTTCCAAATCAACAAGTTGTTGAAGGATAAAGTGTTCTCGACGTTGGATTCTCCATATTTCTATAATGATCTTGCAGCTTATCATTCTGATGTTCCACAATAGAAGATGAGGATGATTTCTCTTATCATATGGAATCCTTCGGACATGGATAATCTCAAATTGGACCTAACTATAGGCAAATGTCAAGGCCTATATGATGTTCTTTGAAGATGGGTGGTAGGGATTATCCATAAAAATATGGGTACGCTCGATTGGCCTTTCATGGAATGGCTTTATGAGGAGAATTATACGATAACTTTCTTGTTGGCATGTGTCATTGGACTCAAGCTAGAAGATGACCACAATATCCCCATTTTGATTATGTAAGTGGATGATAAACATGTGGTTGACATTCTGTGGAACAAATCACATGAACCTTGGAGGGTGACGCCCATAGTCAGGGAGAGTTGTGATATTCTGCATGATCATGCAATCCTGGGAGTATGTGTACACAAACTGGTCAATTATATACCAAAGCAGCTGGGTATATGGGGGAGTCATATGGTGGATATGTATGTATGCACGAACAAGGAGAATCTGCCTATGAGGTTGAGGGGCATGATGGTTATGGAGAGGCATAGAGTACCATATGTTGTGGTTGGCAGAGACATAGGGGAGTAGGTTTTGGGTCGACAGTGGGCCTCACGTGTTTATAAGCAGATGTCCATGAATGTATGTTCTGGTTGATGGTTTTTGCCTACACGAGGAGGGTAGGATGAATAAAAGTACCTCCTGGCTTGATAAAAAAACCTAGTTAGGTAATAGAAGGTTTGACTTTCCTTAGTATGATAATATGGTTGATAACTTGTGGAGGGTAATAACATATGGGTCGCATAAAGATGTAACATCATGATGGTGAAATAGTCTATGTGTTTGCATAATGCATTGTTGTAACCCACACATAACTTAATGAGATGATATACATATACATTCATAAAATGGTGATACCTAGTGTTGATGACACGATGATTTATCCATGTATCACTAATTACCTAAATCAATTCCAAGAAAGTAGAAATGGTGTGCTTAGGGTTTGGTGATAATAACCATGATGTAAAACCCTAATCGGTTGTATGTGAAGAGAACTGACCCTGATTCTAAGGGTATGTCATATTATAGAATGTGTATGAATAAAAATCATGATATTATAACTCTCTCTTAAATTGCATGACTTTAATTGTTTGAGTTTATTGGGTGTTATAATTAGTGAATACTATGGAGATGGTTAAATAATATCAAGCATTTGTTATAAGTCTCAGTAAGGGAACATGGGAAGTATGAATATGTGAATGTGCATACTTGGTTATATTGTCTAACTCTTAACCTCATACACTCCAACTTATGGGAGGTAGTGAAAGTTAGAGACTTGAGATAGAATGATGCTTGAGAACCTTATGTGGAATAATCATGAAGCCTAATCCTAAATTAGAAAATTTATGATGTGTTGCTTGCTCTATTTAAAGATGTTTTAATGTGTTTTAACATATTCTCTCTCTAAATGTAATAGCTAATGATTGCTATGGTAAGTACATATGGTGTGGTACAAGTTTTGATTGGTATAAGTAATGGTTATATGCCAATGAAGCATGATGAGATAACAATGAGTCACAAGTATGATGTGATGGGTCTTAGGATCTGGCAAGGCCTTAGTGCCTAGTTGAGGTGATGTCCTCTTGTATTGGAATAAGGGATTGATATCCCATGACAATATGTTTATGGTGATAGCCTTGTGAATGGCAGTGATACAGTTTTGTGAAATGATGAGAATTCATGTATAGTTTAAACGATTATATTTTTTGTTGTAACATTATGCCCTTTCTTTTGAACACTTGGTCTATGGTCTATATGTCATAACCTAAATGATGTTAAAAGACACTTTAATTGGTCCAATTTAATCAAGTGGAATCTAATCAAGTAGATTGCCATGTTCCATAGATTTATTTAGTGTCAACATCTACTGGATGGTGAAACAAGTTTAACTCATAGTGCATATTTTTTAATATGCGGGGGTGAGGACAAATATCCCCTTACATTCAGGATATGTGATACAGGATTGGCTGTGGGCCATACCTTGGTAAGAGTGTGGCTTCGGGCCGTAGCTCAGTGATATGTGATGTAGGATTGGCTGGGGGCATACCTTAGAGGAGTGCGGTTGTGGGTCATAGCTCAGTTTCACTAGCGTCGTGACCTGTACCAAGGCAGGCTAGGTTTGTACAGCTAGACTATATGTCACTGATAGTAGTTTGACTAATGATGTCACTGTAGGTCACTCATGTACTAACAATGAGGTTTGGTGAGGTTGTGGATTTTGGCTCTTCCATTAGACCTAGTAGGGCACTGATTTTGACTTCACAGCGGTCAGTTGGATTTGGATGGTGCGACTCAAATCCTCAGGGCATAATAAAATACATAATCTGTCGTGTAGTGTACATGTATAGGATGAAATATGAGAACATTGGATGAGGCCTTGCTTTTCTTTTATACTATTTAGTTTGTAACTGTTATACATGTTCTTCGTATTCCTTTTCAAGCATAAAGATAATCTATTGTGTTGTATAGATGCCTAAACTACTTAAACAAGTGGTAGTTGCCCTTCTTAAGAGAATTTGTTGAATCTACTCATCTTATAATAATATTCCTTTCTACTTAGTTATCTATGATAATAATAGAGCTGGTGGAGAGTTATTATATCTCTCATTGGGTCTTTTGTCTCACCCCATTGGTTAAATATCTTTTAGGTGGGCGTGCATGCCAAGCTAAAGATTGGATAGATGTGGACATAAAATGAAGTGGAACTACACTTGGTGGATCATGGTATATGGATAGTGTCTAGTAATCGAGTCCTATGTATCGTCCCTATACACTCAGGTCCTTGGGGTGTTCTCAATGTGTTTTGATGACATGATGATCGATATGCAGTTTTTGGCTTGTGTATCTTTGGTGGTATGTATATACATATGGAATTGTTATCTTATGTAACAGGTTGATTGGAAAAAAATGTTGTAGCACCTTGAATATACGTTATGAAATATAAGTATAGACTCTTGTGTAATAAATATCAACTCATGGTGCTTGCTGCAAATCAGTTTTAATTTCCTATGATTTTTTATAATCCATTGTTAATGGTTAAGCATGGTTTAAGTTTTGAGTAATCTCACTTTGTGTGGTAAAGGATGTCACACTTCACATCCCCAAATCCTCATAAAAGACATTTTGGGACGCCTCCCAGTCCATATCTCATATGGTGTCTTTAGAACCGATTTAGATGGTACGCAACTAAGTGTAAATGTTGTGGTTTTAAGAGCATGTCCCCAGAAGGAAATTGGAAGATTAGCAAAACTCATCATTGATCGCACCATATCTAGTAATGTCTGATTCCTTCTTTCTAATACTCCATTTTGTTGTGGTGTTCTAGATGGAGTCCCTTGTGATATAATACCACAGGCTTGTAGAAGGTCCTCAAACTCTTGGCTTAAGTATTCCCCACCTCAATTAAAGAGAAGTGACTTAATACTTTTGCCAAGTTGGTTTTCTACTTCATTCATGAAATCCTTGATCTTTTCAAGGGTTTCGGATTTATGTTTCATGAAGTAAACATAACCATACCTAATGAAGTCATCAGTAAAGGTAATGAAGTATTGATAACCACCTCTAGCACTTGTTCTAAAAGGGCCACACACATCCATATGTATGAGTTCTAATAGATCATTAGACCTCTCATTGTTTTTAGTGAAGGGAGTCTTTTTCATCTTGTCCAACAAACAAGACTCACATGTCTCTATTGATTCAAAATCAAAAGAGTCTAGATAACCATCTTTATGGAGTCTAGATATGCATTTCTCATTTTTGTTCCCTAGACGACAATGCTAAAGGTATGTTTGATTTGAGTTGTTGAGTTTTTGTCTTTTGGTATTTCTGATTTGTTTTGTTTCAATCAGTTATGAGATAATGATGAAACATGACAGATGTCTAAGGAATGACACTACTCAATGACGTATGTCTTCGGGTTGATGACCTTAAAAATGAGATCATACGGATGTTAAGAGTATGTACATTCTTGTTATGTCCCTAGTCAGATGTTATTGTGGAAGGTTGAAAGATAGTAACAACACATAAGTCTAGAGTGTGTGTTGATTGATGACAAAATCTCATCAGTCATGATATGTGATATTAAACCAAGCACATAGATACTTTTTAGAGAATAGTGTATCAGACATACCCACCTTGAGAGTGACACATAGAAATCACACTTGGTGGTCATAGTCATCTCTCATAGTGAAGGTGGTGATTGTGGTTCTTAGACCTGAAATCACTACACTCATCACATGTCACTCAATGTACTTTGACATATCCACAGTGACCTTGAATAAAGGTTGTCATAAAGGTGAGGATCAGGTGCACTGTGATGCATGGGGGTGACTGTGAGTGATGTAGATGAAATTTTTCCTTCCTACAGGAATTTGATAGCCTACCAACTTGATAAGAGAGACTGAGAAAAGCATGTTCATACACATGTGAATCAATATATGATATTGAGGTCACATATATCTCAGACAATCTACTCTAGTTCAAGGAACATGGATTGAACATTGAAAAGATGACGATTCCATGCCTCGAGTTCATTCTGGATATTAGAGACAAAGGAATTAGACAATCACTATAACACCTACCACAAATTGTAGGTTGAAGTTGTTCTCCAACTTTCCATTTACTTGGATAGCAATGATATGTGACTAGGCACCGCTCTTTGCTTGTAGTGTCATAAACTAGTTATGGACATTCACTACCAAAGTAATATGGGACCTATAGGGTCACAGACATAGGATACACGTCAAAGAGGAGTTTAATCATGAATGATAATTGAATTCATTGCTAAAGAGTTTAGGTATTCAATTTATGCAATAAATTAACTGTTTGGACTCCCAATCAACTGTTTCAAATGTTCAACTGACCAATTGGAGTATCAGATGGAAATTGCATTGGTTGAATTTTGCATGAACTAGGGGAGCAAAATGACCATTTCACCTAGTGAAACGAACGATTTGGTTTCACGAGACGACCATTTTGTGAAGCGAGAATCTTGATTCGTGGTTCAATTTGATTGAATCAAGGGTTAGTGTTGATGTCATGTCATGCATTAATTAGATTAGAATTGTCAATACAATTGCGACTAGGAAACATGATGAAATGAATGATTCACTTGGTGAACACATCAGCTCTCATGCCAACCGTTCGGTTTTCCAAGCAAATCGACCATTTCACCTGTTGCATGTTGTGAATTTTTGTAAAATTTGGGTCCCTTCCACTCCCACTCAGATTGAGAACCTTGACCCAAACCCTCCTATAAATAGAAGGGGTACTGGGGGATTCTCATACACAACTCAATTACCTCTAAAAGTTATTTGTCTTCTCAGGTTGTGGTAACTGAGAGAACTCGAGAAAGTCATACACGATAAAGGGAGGGATAGCAAGGGAGAACAATCATGGGAGAGCAAGTTGGTGACTAGTACACCAACTAGAGGGACAACTCCTTCCTGTCTGTTCTAGTAGAATAATAGTTATTCTAGGTTGTTCATGTGGACTTCTCTAGAGGCATGAATACTTTTCCTACTAGGAGGACAATGTCAGCTTGCTGTCTGGGGTGAAGACTAGGAGCTACTGCAGACACCATTGGAGTGCAACTGGAAGAAAGTTGCACAACTGCAATGAGGGATTATTTGCTGGACTTGCTCCACGACTAGGTATGACCTTGTTAAACCATCCTTCCCATTACATAGTTGTTGATGCGATCTTGCTAATCTGGGGATATGGATAAAAAAATGTTTTTTTGCTATCTATTTGATGCCATATTTCCCAACAGTGGTATCAAAGCCACGTCAATTTAATATGTTTTGGGATAATCAATATGATCAGATTTTTGGTTTTCATCATTTATTTATTTCATACGATGTGAATACTTAAACTGATTAATGTGCATATCCGATTTAAGACCACATAGGATCCCAAATTTATATATATGTATATATATGATATATATATATATATATGCAATTTACACGGGTCAACCTAGAAGCAAGTTTTGATGGTGGATGTGTAGGATGGTTATGGCCAATAATACAAATATATGTGTGTGGTTGAATGGTTCATTTTGTTCCTATTATCTCTCAGTTTGCATTTCGAGCCTCTACCTTCTTCTTCCCAATGTAAAAGTATCATTTTTCCTATCTTTGAACACCTCGAATGTAATTCAAGGTTTCTCATTACCATGTAATAAGTTTAATAGCAATAGAAAAGTTTCTTGTCTTACAACGACAAAGATGACAATCAGCATCAGGCGAGCCGATCGTTTCACGTGACGAGCCGATCGGTTGGAGGACCGAGGAGGGCAGACCATAGGAGTGAAACTGACTGGCTGGTGGAACCAACTGACCATTTGGAGGTGTCTAGAGATCAGTTGGATTGGAGGCCATACGATTGTTTCAGACAACTAACTGATCGACCAAGAGGCGAGTCGATGAGTTCAAGGGTTGAATTGATCAACCTGGATTGGTTCAAGCACAAAATCTACACCAAGAATAGGTTCTTTCATGAGATGTAGACCTAGGTGGTAGTAATTCCTCCTGGCTCCTAGGAATTACAATAGTATGGTCATAACCATCGCTAATGTTTTATATTGCATGTTTGTGTGTGTGGGATATAGCATGTATATGATACATACTAGTATGTGGTGATTGGGTATGTATATGTATATATATGATATATATAAAATCCCTCAATCAAAAATATTAAGTCTAAGATTCTTTCCATCAGCAACACACATGAAAAGTTTGATTGACTAAGCATAGGTTACGCCCTAGCATGGTGTGTTTTCCTTATCGTGGAAGTGTGATGGTAGTCATGCAGATCTGCTCAAGCGGGTGTATTATTATCGTGTTGGTTTTTGGGTCAGGCTTAATTGGGTAACCTGAATAGTATTAAGAACCTAGAAGCATGCAAGTGATTATGGCAAGGAGTTGTGCATACCAGCTGTGCATACCATCGACCCAAGAATTGCATAAGATGTAGTTGAGAAAGGTTATCTACCTTAATAATTGATTATGGACGCATGCGTTGGTTGGATAATAAATGAATTGATTTGGATCTTGGCTCATTAGAAGTTTGTGCACTGCAAATCTTCCAAATTGATAATTGTGGGTTATCAATTTGAACAAAATAATGAGAAATGATAGTAAATTAAAGACCTAATTAAATGTCATCAAATTTTATACAAATCAAATCAAATCAAATAAAAAATGATCTTTTGACAAAATCACAAATTTCTTTTGTAGAATCAAATGGCAACACACAACAACAACTTTTCTTTACGATCAATCTTGAGAAGGACAAGTTAAATAGGAATAATTTCCACAACGGATTGTGACACTGAGAATTTTTCTCACACATGAGCGCAAGCTCTATGTCCTGGAGACAACATATTTTGATGATCCTATTCCACTCACCTAAGGCTGAAAGTGATGCTTATAAGAAGTATATTGAAGATGTTGTTGATGTCAAGTGCCTAATGTACTCCCTAAACTATGAGTTTCAAAGACAACATGAGAACATGGATGTTATTGACATGGTCACACATCTAAAGAACATGTTCCAAGATCAGGCAAGACAAGAGAGATTTGATGTCTCTAAGGCGTTGTTCAAATGTAACATGGAAGAAGGAGATCTAGTAGGTCCTCATGTTCTCAAGCTCATTGGGTATGTGGAGAACCTGTCCAGACTAGGATTCTCCTTGGGTCAAGAGTTGGCCACTGATGTGATTTTGCAGTCTCTACCAAATTCATACAGTCAGTTTGTCATGAACTACAACATGAATCAATTTGACAAGACGTTGATAGAGTTACTTGGCATGTTGAGAACATCTAAGGCACAAATGAAGAAATGCAAGCCCAAGTTTTTGATGATGATCAGTAAGACAAAAGGAAAGTCTAAAAGAAAAGGTAAAGCTAAGAAGAGTTCTAAAGCTGTCTAGAAGAAAAATTCTTCATCACTCAAGGCAAAGGGAGGAGTAAAGAAGGGAGGCAATTGTCACCACTGTCATCAGCTTGGACACTGGAAAAGGAATTGCCCTCTCTTCATGGAGGAATTAAATAATAAGAAGGAAGGGGTAGAGACCTCTACTTCAGGTATAAACTCTATAAGATAAATTTGATTACTTCTTCATCTTGGTATGTGATATCGGATTTAGATCTGATATACGTTGATGTGTAGGATCTGATAAGAAGTAAAGCCTTTATGAAAGGGTAAGGATGGAATGTGCGGAGCAAGAGTTGCTGCAACTTTAGTCTACATTTAGAATTTATATTAGCCCATTGAGCATGTAATAGAGTTAGTTGAACTGCTATTCCATTATGCCAATAATAGAAACATTTTACTTTATGTATCTTGTACGAACTAGGATGATTATAAATAAAGAGTTGTTAATGGTTCTATTTCAAAGATATGATATTGTATGGCAATGCCTCGAATGTCTTATGATCTTTATATGAAAGGATCAAAATATGAATGGTTATAACATAAATACCTAAAGGATTACAATTGATAACTCAAACAATCAATATCTATAGCATTGTCATCTATGGCACATGTATGAAAATGCATTTCTAGAACATGTTGATGTTATCTAGACTCTTTTGGTTGTTGAACCAATAAAAGACATGGAAGTATTATCTATGAGCAACATGACAAATCACCTCTCACTATATGTAGTGGGAGAATATGCATTCTACAAGAATATGTACATAATGATGTGCAAAGACCTTTGGAATAAATGGATAGTTGTTTGTACCTCATTACATTTTCTAATGATATGATATTATGTATTTAGTATAATACAAGTCTCTTGAAGTGATTACATGCATGAAGTACACAATTTCCTTAGAAGTATTAAGATACTTTGATATGATCAACATTGAAATACTTTATAGGAAAGTGTGAGGTCCTTCTAGAGAGACTGTGATAGTGTATCACAATCAAATCCACCTAAAACACGATGATGTATCAGAAAGAAGGAATTACAACATGAAGAGTCATGATATGGTTATCATTTGATATAATCTTCTAATTTCTTTTAGGAATATGATTAACACTAAAACAAAATATTGTCTAAATGGTTCAATGGACAATATATGAGATATGGTATGTCTTAATGATTGAAACTTATACAAGAAAATAGTTTTTTGGAAATATTTAATTACAAAAATGTTAGTTTGTTGAACACAACTTATTACAATCTAATAACAAAAGCATTTTGTTTGCTAGGATGGCTGAATTTCAAAAGAATCGATGGGAGTAAAGTAGAACACGAAAAGTTTGAGATCAATAGGAAAACATTTGAGCCTAAAGAGGTGCAATGGGAATTTAGAGAATCACAAATTGTTGTGGAATCTCAAGTTCCATTAGTAACACAAAACTCAGAGTTCTAGTAGAACATATTTGAGGTTAGAAGGATTATGAATCCTACAACTCAGATAAGTTATGAGTTGGTCATAAGATGATGAGCCAACATTCAACTAAGAACTATTGAGGGACTTGAGTCTGAGAAATGGCTTAAGGCCATTATATCCAAAATGGAATCCATGAATACCAACAAGATATGACCTTCATGGTACCACCTAGAAGGGTAAAACTTGTAAAGTGCAGTTGGGTTTTCATATTGAAGACCAACATGGATAACATAAAAGGACAAATTGGTTGCCAAGGTTTTTTCAAACAAGTTCAAAGTGTTTAACATAATGAAATTCCTCTTTCCAATTGTCATAATTGTTATTGTGGTTTACATAGACTACTAGATTTGGTATATGAAGAATAAAACTGGATTCCTTAATAGGAATAAATGAGAGGATGTGTATGTGACACAACCTAAAGGTTTTATAATTCCATTAATGCAAATAAAGTTTGTAAGCTACACAGTTCAATCCAGAGATTGAAACAAACATCTCAGAGTTGGAGATCTTTTGACTTGACAAGATACTCAAAGAGTTTGACCAGAGTCAAGATAAAAGATGAAATCTATGATTACAAAAGATTTGTAAGAGCATATGAATATTCCACATATTGATGAGGAATGATATATTAATACTATGTATTGAAACTTGGCATGGAAATCACCTTCATCAAGAAGGATTATGTGAAACATCCTATGCAATATGAATTGAGATCTACATAGATAGTTTTGGAACGTTTCTAAACCTAAATATGAGCACATATATTGGCCAGATCCTGAAGAGTTCAACATAATTATTTGGTAAGAGAGGATCTATCCATATAGATGGGATTAGTTTCTCAAGAATCCAATGTTTCAATTCTTGTAAAGAATGGAAGAGATGTCATATGCATTTGCATTTGGATCTATCTGCAATATAATGCACCCATCCCACTATCTTATATGTATTGGACATGACAAGATGATTTTAGTAAGAACCAATGCATGCATTGGAATACCATGAAGATATCCATTATTACTTGTGAAGCACTAAAGGATCAGTTGTTGCACTATGGCAATAAGGAAGAGTTGGTTGTAAAGGGTTACACTGATGCAAGCTTCCAAAATGACAAAAAAATGATCACAGTATAAAATGTATTTAATTTTAAGAAAAGAGTTGTGAGTTGGAATGGTTTCAAACTATAGATCATTAATGAAATTCTACAATAGAAGCCAAGTATCATTGTGTTATGAACACATGAGTGGGTACTATATGGATCTAAAAGTTTGTATGGATGAACTTAAAGATGTTCCAACTATTGATGACATAGTATAGATATTATGACAACAATGGAGCTACTGGTTAGGCAAGAAATATCAAATAACACATTATGACAACTCCATCTCATACAAGATGTCATACAATGAAGATATGTGAAACATGCAATATACCAACTAAAGCAAAATGTTGCTAACCTATTGGATTACCACTTGTGCAGCTGAAACATGATGGACATGTTTAGATCACTGAGAATGAGATTTGTGGGTGATTGGCTCTGAGTGCAAGTGGGATTCTGTTGGTATGTATGCCCAGAGAGACAATCATATGATGATTGTGATGGCATAACATGTAGACGATTTGATTAATGAAGGCAATCTTCTGATTTGTTCTATTTCAATCAGTTATGAGATAATGATGAAACATGACAGATGTCTAAAGAATGACATTACTCAATGATGTATGTCTTTAGGTTGATGACCTAAATAATGAGATCATATAGATGTTAAGAGTATGTACATTCTTGTTATGTCCCTAATCAGATGTTATTGTGGAAGGTTGATAGACATCAATAACACATAAGACTAGAGTGTGTGTTGGTTGATGACAGAATCTCTTCGGTCATGATATGTGATATCAAACCAAGTGCATAGATACTTGTTAGAGAACAGATTATCAGACAGACCCACCTTGAGAATGACACATGGAAACCATACTTGGTGGTCATAATCATCTCTCACAGTGAAGGTGGTGATTGTGGTTCTTAGACCTAAAATCACTACACTCATCACATGTCTTTCGGTGTACTTTGACATCATCCACCATGACCTTGAATAAGGGTTTCCATAAAGGTGATGATCGGGTGCATTGTGACACATGGGGGTGACTGTGAGTGATGTAGATGGGATTTGTCCCTCCTACAGGAGTTTGATATCATATCCACTTGATAAGTGAGACTGAGAAAATTATGTGCATGCGCATATGAATCAATATATGATATTGAGGTCACATATATCTCAGACAGTCTGCTCTAGTTCAAAGAATATAGATTGAACATTGAAAGGTTGATGATTCCATGTCTTGAGTTCATTCTGGATATCAGAGACAAAGGAATTAGACAATCACTATAACGCCTATCATAGATTGTAGGTTGAAATTGTTATCCAACTTTTCATTTACTTGGGTAGCAATGGTGTGTGACTAGGCACCACTCTTTACTTTTTGATGTCATAAACTAGTTGTAGACATTCATCGCCAACGTAAAATATGGGACCTATACAGTCACACACATAGGATACCCCTATAAGAGGACTTTAATCATGAATGATAATTGAATTGATTACTAAAGAGTTTAGGTACCCAATTTAAGCAACGAATTAACTGATTGGGATCCCAACTAACCATTTCAAGTTTTGAACCAACTGGTTGGAGTGTCAAGTTGATTGAAAATTGTATTGGTTGATGCATGAACCAGGGGAGCAAAATGACCGGTTCACTTAGTGAACCGACCGGTTTGGTTTGCAAGATGACCGTTTCGTGAAGCGAGATGCCCGATTCACAGTTCAATTCAATTGAAACAAGGATTAGTGTTGACATCAGGTTAAGCATTAATTGGATTAGAATTGTCAATACAACTACGATTGGGAAACATGACAAAACGACCACTTCGCTTGGTGAACCGATCAGCTCGCACCCCAACTGATTGGTTTGCCAAGCAAACCAACCATTTCCCCTGTCACCGTTTGTAAATTTTTTGAAATTTCGGTCCCTTCCACTCCCACTCAAACTAGGAACCTTGAACCTAACCCTCCTATAAATAGAAGGGGTATTGGGGGCTTCTCAAACACAACTTAATTGCCTCTGACAATTGTTTGTCTTCTCTGGTTGTGATAACTGAGAGAACCCGAGAAAGTGCTACCTGATAAAGAGAGGGATATCAAGGGAGTACAATTGTGGGAGAGCAAGTTGGTGACTAGTACACCAACGGGAGGGACAACTTCTTCCTGTCTGCTCTAGTAGAACAACATGAGTTATAGGTTGTCTGTGTGGACTCCTCTAGAGGTGTGGATAGTTAACCTACTAGGAGGATAACGTCAGACTATTGTCTGTGGTGAAGACCAAGAAATGTTGCAGAAGTCGTATGAGTACAACTAGAAGAAAGATGCACAACTATAACAAGAGATTAGTCATTTGGACTTTCTCCAAGACTAGGTATGACCTCGTTAAACCACCATTCCCATTACATAGTTATTGACACGATCTTGCAGTTATGGAGAATATGGATAGAAACTTCTTTGTTTCTGCAGCCTATCTGATGTCATATTTCCAAACACAACTAGGTTAATCTTGCAATATATGGCAAATCAACAAGTGCAAATGTTCATTGTGCAAGTTGTATAATTGTATATCTACAAATGAGTGTGTGTATAATGAAAATCCAATTAACCACACACTATACAAATGGTGATTGCAAGTATGTCATAATCAAAATTTATTTTGATAAGAAATTGAAATATGATGTTCATAATACTAGTTTTGATTTAGGTTTGCCTATGGTGAATGAACCCAAAACTTGCAAGGTTTGCCAAATTGACAATTGAAGATGCTAGTCTTTGGACAAATTGCCAATTGTATGTATTTGCATAAATGTGTGTACATTTTAGATCCACATGAACCACATAGCTATATGAATGATGATCTCATGTACGCCCTGTTGAACATGTAATTCCATAATAAATTGATAATATGATGTTGATAATATGTGTTTGGATGCCCATACGTGTGTGTAGATTGTGTAGAAGAATCAACTGCATATTAATTATCAGCCAGAAAAGAGTACCTTCCTAATGAAGGCTTTAATAACAACTAAATTGGTAATTAACAAACTAGATGGACACCACATGGAGAACACTAACACGCAAACACTAATCAACTAATGGAGGTGTTACAAAATTGGGGGCTTGATACACAAAGTTAATAATACATACAAATTGTGGGCATGTAAGATAGGGTTAAACATAAGCTTTAGTGATGAACTGAGTTGTGTGTACAATTTCAATTCATATCAGTATCACACCGTGAATGAAATTGTGCATATGAATACAAATCAAGCATGGAAAATAAAAAATACAAAATCTTGACCCAACTATGGCTAAATGTATGTATGCTCATGATTGTGTGTGGGGCTAAAATACACAAGAATAAAGAAGTTACACATACATGTTGACTACAATATTGATTGGCATGAATATCAAATGTAGACACTTGTGTCATATGCATACACCAAGCAACAAAATATAATGCATATTGATATGATGCAAGTACTAGTGAATATTGAGATAGTGTGGAAAGTGGTCATCCAAATATATGGTGAATGGACAACATTTGTTGTTTTGTATGGGTATGAGTCAAATAAAACAAGAATGGATGCATGGTATAAATCTAATGATTTAGGATATGGAAATAAAGATATGCAAGTCAGACCCAAATTTCAAGACACAAAACGCAGACAATTGCAACCCTATTTGTAAATAAGGAATGCAACCAACTTCAATGCAAATGGAAATCCATGTATTGATTTAGAATTTACGTTTTGTTTCATGTAGTAGTGCATGGTCAAATAGGAAGCTCCATATCAATCAAATAAAGTTGTGTAATAAACATAAATGTATCTTCATTGAAGTAATGCACTGATCAACATATATGTAAATTAGCCTGTAGGAAGAGACTAATGAGTTATTGAATGATTATAACAACTAGAATCATGTCGTATGTCAAAATGGATAATTTAAAAACTTAGGAGATATATGAATGACTCAACTAGCTATGTAACACACAAAAACTTGTGTATGGATCATCCCACTTCACCAAATATGTATTGGTGACTTGATTAAATTTTTGGATGAGTGGATTACATCATTGATAAACTACATATCTGACTTTCTAGTGGTATTTGCACTTGAAATAAGGTACATAATATTATGATAGTTATCATATCACAGTCAAGGGTCAAGAATGAAAACAATAGTTGTTGGCAAAAATGAATCAAATGAGCTACATAGTCAACGAGTGAAAAATAATACATTAGGAAGTTATTGGAGATAGTGTATCTAGTCACATTGTAAAATACAAGAGATAAGTTTATTGTTCACGCACATAAACCCTGATTTGTAATCTAGGTAATGAAAAATGCCAACTAGAGGTTTAAAAATAATGATATCATAAAGTAATAGACAAAGTGTCAAACAAGTTGAAATACACACATGACCACAATGACTTAAACATGATCTTCACATGGGTGATGGGGATGTACCTAAATGCCCAATGGAAGTTGGTGCCAACATTGAAGACAAGATACAAGCCAAGTCAAACGAAGTTGGAAGAATAGTCAAGAGAGGAATTGGAGCAGGGTGAAAATTTTCACATCGATAAAATGAGAAATGAAACGACTGAGATCATACCTTGTTAGAGACTTATAAAGGTAGATCAGGAGGAACCACTAGTGTTCGCTTCATCCAAGTATGTCGCTGACGATCGAAAACTGGAACATGATGCATCATACCACCATCTCATCCAAACTCAAGGCCATCTTGAAATCATTGCTAGAGCTAGGGTTTTGTAGATGATTAGTCCTTGGGAAGACACATTAGTACTCAAAAAGGAATGGCGAGAACTAAGAATATAATGTGACAAAGCCAGGCTAGGTACCTTACTATATGTTGCCTAATTGGTGATGGCAGGGCAAAAAGTAGATTCTTCGTTGCTCACTCCTCTCATGTTGTCAATCAAAAACCCTAGCAAGGGCGAGGCATAAGAGATGGCGATTCTTTGCCCATCAGAATCTAGCTCGCTCAAATCCGTCATAGCTATGTCAGTTGCTACGTGCAAAGACACTGTAGTCAAGGAGGAAGAAGCAACCATGTAGTTGCAAGGAGGAATGTTGTGAGGACACGACACATTTGCGATCTAATAAGGAAATGAGGATGATGGGAAAAGATATTCTCCTCGGTTGGACAGACACGTCAGCAAGAATCAAACATGTCACATACGACAAGCACTAATCCAGACAGCGTTGGTTCAGGTTTAAAGATTACAGAATCCAAAATATATCCTACTAGGCCGGTTCTATCTAAACAATCGGCGGTGCTAATGCAGGCCGGGTTGGTCTAGGTTTAAAGACTACAGAATCCCAAACATATCATATTAGGCCGGTTCTATCTAAACAGTCGGTGGTGCTGACCCAGACCCAAGTTAAGCCCATCCAGCACAAAACGACGCCCCCAGTAAACTAAACAGCGGCCTAAGGTATCCAGCGAGTTAAAATCTCGATGGTTCATGTGTTAAACAAGTTGCATACTACCGAGATGGTGACCCCCGCATGTTTCTGTACCAAATGTAACACTTACAAAACACCCCGATATTTGGCACACTTTGTAACTGCAAGCACCTGCATCTATTCCGCTTTTCTAGAAGGGCTTTGTAGAGCAAATTTGCTGACTCACCCTCCCACCAGACTGCTACCCGCTGACTCTCTGGCTTAAAATTTAACATAAACTACTAGGATTTTTAAGTACCCAATCCAGACACAATCCAAGGCTACGTGATGCCTGAATACCGGAAGGCGGGAATTCAGTTGATAGCCCGCAACAAACATTGGTTTGCAGTTGTTATTAAAAAAAATATCGGTAAATGCATTACATGTGTTTTACAAATACAATCTCATTTTTTTGCTGTAGTTGGAAATTACAGAACAAAACAAACTTCAACAAAAGAATGCAATACAAAATGACTGCACAGTGTGACTGTGGTGTGCTAGTACTAGTAGTTGCAGTACAACAGAACTGGGAGTTCGGAATACAGTACAAGATATACATATTGCAAGCACTAAGCTACTTGTTTTTGTGTTTCATCTACCTCATTATCGATATCCATCCCATCTCGTATGACTATTTCGGTTGGTTTCAAGCACCCTCTCAACCCTTCATGGCCTAGTTGTGCCCTCTCGTTGTCACCAAACCCAAAAATCAGCCCCCTGTTTGTGATCGCAACGGTGTGGTACAGCCCTGTGCTGATCTGAGACACGTAGTTAGGTCTCAGGCACTCAAGCACCCGCGGCTTGAGGATCTTATCTGAGCTGCCACGATCAGGAAAGCCCAGGCTACCAAAACCCATCCATCCACAAGCAAACACCGAACCGTCATCCATTCTAACAAAAGTCTTCCTTTTTCTGGCACATACCTGCAGGTCACCGAATAAGCATCACTCAGAAGGCATCCAGCTATATATGGTTTTACAATATTTGGAAGAAAATTAAATATCAGGACAGAGAGGATTCATTTAGAGTACCATATGTATCACCTTCTGGCCAGATTAGGCTTTCCAGTTACTAGAACATCAGTCTCTACAGAGCAACTAAGCCTCTTTCTAAAAAAAAATTAGCTGGTATGTGGCAAAGGAATTTATCAACTAAATGGGTAACTGAACAGCTCAGAATATTTGCAAACGTATACTGCCCAAAAGCTTAGGAACACTTTGTGTTTTCAGTTGAGGCAGAGTTGATGTGACCTTGAGTGAGAACACATTTCAGCATCTTGGCATTTGACAAGTCAGACAAAAGATGTCTGCATTATAAACGCCAGTGAATAGCATATCTAGGGGCTAATTTGGTTGTGTGGTTGCAATGTACTAGTTGAATTTAAAAACAGGAAACAGAAAACAGGAAATGGAACTCAATGTCACCGGTTTGGTTGGAAGCATTTTCAGATCTATTTTTCTGTTTGTTTTCATTTGGTTGGAGGTAGATTATGCATGAAGTTACTTGAACAAGCATTGACCGTGATGAAAAAATTAATTAATCAGGTAGGAGGCACGTTCGCAGAGACAAGGACTTGGGCTGGAAATGAAACCGCGCCCTTTTGCTGTGCGGTTTCTTTTCCTAATTTTCTGTATAAATCAAACGTGCCATGGGGTTCGTTTTCACACCTCGGCTTGACTTGCAGCCCAACCAAACGAATGGAAATGAAAAGACCAGTATTTTGCAAGTGTGTGAGTTGGTTTGCGGCCCAACCAGACGGGCCCTAGGTCTCATTAAACACAAATGGCGTTGGACTAGTCAGACAAAGATGTCTGCATACCAGTAATAGTATATCTAGGTCTCAATAAACACAAATGGCTGCTTTATCGGTCAATCAAAGACCACAGCATTCTATATTAAGGGCATGTTTGGTTGGGTGTAGTTGGATGACAAACTGTGAATTTGCATATATATTTTTATACAGAAAAATCACAGTTGGCAGCCCGACTACACCCTACCAAACTAGCCCGTAAAATATTCACAATAGTAGATACATTTAAGTACACCGCCTTTTATGATATGAAGATGAGTACAGCTCAACTTCTAACCATTTGTGCGTCATGGACAAAAACAAAAATCAATGGTGGTTATAGTATCTTATATGAAGAGAATGATGGCGAAAATGTGTCAAACATACATGAAGCCAAATAACCTTTATTTATATACAATGTTCAAATATAGGAAAGCAATCCTCACTTTCCGTGTATATATGCCACTTGTTGACAGTATCAACTTCCAATTAGGAAGTTATTCTACTTTAATCAATAAGACTGCATCTTTTACGTTTGTGTAAAAAGAGGTAGCAAACCTGCACCGCAAGGTGTTCTTTCAGACTAGCCAACAGTATTGGAGCAGTTTTATCAATTTCATCTCCATGGCCTAAAGCACCGCAATAACCTCTCCCCCAAGTGTACACCTGCAAACCCCAATTTAAGTTGCTTACGTAATAAATAACATGTATGGGAAAAAAAATTTATTTCCGGTGGAGGGGGCAGAAAGCTTACATAACCAGAAGAGTCGAGGGCTACAGCATGCTCATCTCCGGCTGAGACGCGTACAACATGGATATTTTTTCTTTTAAATGATTGAATAACACGAGGAAGAAGCTCATTGTGTTGATCCCCATGTCCAAGACAGAAATTCGTACAAGATCCAAAAGATTGCACCGTTCCATCACTTATAACAGCAAATGTGTAGCTAGAACCAGCAGCGACCTGGACTACTTGACCGAGGTCCTTAAGTGATTCAACAAGTTTAGGCATAGGCCTATCCTGATTGTCACCATGACCAAGTTGGCCATGTGTGTTGGATCCACAGGTGTAAACATGACCTTGTCTAGAGAGAATGACAGTGAAACTTAGTCCTGTAGCAACCTGTTCAGATACGACATGATGTTGGATGCCATAGCACAGGAAGTAATAAAAAAATGGATACCATTCACAAGACAATCAGTGAAGAGTGAAAGACAAGATATGTAATTATGGATGAGCTTAGCCTGAAGGAATTTAGAGTTCCAAATCTGCTGCAAGTCACAAGACAAATGCCAAAGGAAAGTTTTTTTCTTTTTTAGCAAGAAGAGAGAGAAATTAACCAACTAGCAATATAATATGTAAGATTGTCGCATTCTTCAGGCTTCAGTATATAACACTACTTCAAACAAAACGACAGTCAATTCTAATATGACGGTTTGCGATCATATGCAAAATGGGCAATGAACAACTTTTCAGGGAGAAAGATATAATATTGTACAAATATCCTTGTTATAGGACTTTGATTCGAAGGAGATTCACCTCAAAATTCTAGGACAATCGATATATGAATAACTCTATCTATACGTGAAAGATATGCATAGACTAAAGTACTACCGATGTAGCCAATTTGGTGAAGGAACGCAGACTCAGCCTGAGATATGCGGCCTTAATATGTAGAAGAAGCGATGAGGATCAAAAGATGAAGGTAGACATGAAAGAAGGATGGATGCTGGTCAGAAAGATGCACCGGTTATCCCAGAAATGTGTATCACGAAAGCAGCGCTTGGTGGAAGAACAGAAACGGATTGGCAAAGCAAGCCCATACCAAACAGAGGAAACAGGGAAGAAGATGAATGTTGATGGACCATAGAGGAAATATCAATCTCGAGATGAAAGAACACCAGCAGACACTGTAAATTTTGGGAAAATGGCAGCTGAACTCACACAGTTAGGACTGCACTCTACTGAAGTAATAATGACTGGCGTAAGAGATTGATGGTTGCTTACAAGTCACCTAATCAGGATCGATGAGTAATATTATGCTTGTTACACCAAACCCAACAGGAGCCAAGCTGCCTTCCTAGAGAGGTAAGAGACATGCTGGCTTTGGAATGCAGAGGTACACCATACATGATACATCGATGGAAACAGACAGCTATACATACAACACCTCAATAGTTTTTCTTTTGGGATCCCTTTTGGCGGTTTTGGTTGCTGTTTTACAGGAGGACCCTTTTACAATTTTTTGAGATCAGTCTTAGGCCGGGCTGGCTAACCAACGAGGGTGGTTGGTTTTTTGGAGGGGTGCAACAGTGATCCTTTTGTTGTTTCTTGTTTTGCCTGATTTTCCCGTGTTTTGATGAGCGGGCTTGTTGATATCGTGATAGTTGTTTTGCCTACACAAGGAGGGTAGGCTGAATAAAAAGCCTCCCAACTTATTAAAAAAACACCAACGGGAAGTTCTAGAGGAAAGGCCAAGACATAAAAAAGGGGGTAGGATACATATTCTGAAATGAGAAAAATAGTGAGAGAACAGAACAAGGACAAGGTTCAGGGATAAGATTGCTGGGGTCCAAGCAGGCATGATTTCCACAGGTGCACCTTCATGCTCATCAGCAGGGAGGAAGTACAGAAACATTGCATGTCAACCAAGGAGAAGTCCCTCGATTAAGTTGACAGTGACAGGAGATGAAAAATGAAGATAACCTAGGGTCCAGGCGTCGGTAAAGGTGATAAGAGATCTAATTTCAAGTCTAGTGAAGACTAAGGTGTTGGAGAACACCTGTGGATGATGAAAGGCAGCGAGCCATCAGTGGAGGGGGTGACTTGCAGAGCTGGCGGTTGATAACCAAGAGGCAGGGGTAGTGGAAGAATTGTCGCCTTTGGCAAGACGGGTCGATCTAAAGACTGAGTGTTTGACTAAAATCGATATTAGACATTCAGCAATCCTTCATCTGACTTGTTGATATTCAAAATTTAGGAAAAAGATTGAAGGATCTAAAAAACCTCATAATATAGAAGCTCATATTTAAGTCATTTCTATACTTGTATTTGGTTCAAAAAATGTTCCACACAAACACTACTTGCATCAATTTCTCATAAAAATATGAAGATAGTAATAAAATTGTATATGTATCTGGATAGATTAACTATGTTACATTTGTTTGTCACTGGATTTCTTAAATAAGTACGTTTTCAGTTTGGATTAGATAACATTGATTTCATAGGGTATTCAGACACCTGAGGTTTGGATACTTTTTTCATGTCATTGGTTTTAAATGAGATGTAGAATCTTTCTTTTTTGTTGGATGGTAAATTCAAATTTTGAAATTATGTTGTTCATTCAAATTCAATCTATTTACACACTAGTGCCACTAAGAAGACAACATGGTAAGGGGGAGTTCCGTACTCGAAAGGGGAGGAGAGGGTGTAGACATTGTCAAGGGTGAGGTTGGCATTTGCAAAGGAAATGAGTGGAAGGGGCCAGAGAAAAAGTAAATCGCAGAAAGAATGAAAACCAAAAGAGAAAATACCTAGGGGGATTTGATCAGGGGGTGGATATGCACCTTAAAATCAAAGTGATCTTAATGGATGACTTACTTGAACATATTGCCAATTGTAGATAAAATCCGCTGTTTCAGATATACAAATGCAGCATCAAGCTGTAGGGTTAGTACCAGAGAATATCAAATCACCTTTTCAGAGGCTACAGAATCATATAAATTGTCTAGCAGATGGTAAGAAGAACATCAGTACCCCTCTCTTGGGGATTATCCAGTACAAGCCCGGCAATTTTGTGGTTCTATTTATAACCAAAGATTGTAACCTTATTTTCAGCCACTACGGAACATTTGGAAAGAAAGCAATAATTGAATATTTGCAAATAATTGAATAAAGTAGCAATGGATGTTGCAACTAAAACTGAAAGTTGGGAAAGTGCTTGGGTCAGACTGAGAGGCTCTTTAATGCATGGTCAATAAATATATGTAGGAAGACAGAAACTATATGTAGGCAGTACAGAAAAGGGTACCTGTCGACAGATGTAAAATAAATATGTATCATTAGTTTAAAATGAAAATGGAACCTTTGGCCCTTCCAGAAAAGACAAGGATGAGCACAACACTATACTAGGTAGCAAAACAACCTCCATAAATGCAGCTAATCTTCTATTTAGTAATAGCAGCAAACTGTACTTACAAAAAAATAAAAATAAAAACAAGTACCTCTTTGCAGGGGACTCCCCTCAATGTTTCAATGCGGGTCGGCCTAAAGATAGCACGTCCAATTTCACCGTGTCCACAACAAAATGATGAATTGTCTCCACAAGTAAAAACCTGATTGACTTTAAATGGATTTAGTGAATCCACCAGTTTAAACAATTTTTTGGATAATGAACCTATTTAAATGGAGCAAAATATTACAAAGCACAAACCTCTCCAGATTCCAACACAAAAGCTGCATGATTATGGGCAGCTGAAACATGGATTACTCGGGAAAGGGATGGAAAGCTGATTTGCCGAAATGAAGTACACTGTTTTGTATCTGGACCATGACCCAGAACACCACATAAACTAGAACCACAAGAATACACAAAGGACCCGTGAATCAGAAGAGTGTGATACCTGCCAGTGGCAAGTTGCATCTGCATATATAAAGTCCAGTTTCATTAGATTCCAGATATCGTATCATCAAAATCTTAAGATCAAGATTCACAGCTAGAAAGAAAGGTTATACTTTCATTTCTACAAAATTACAGATATCATAGAGGCTTTGACAATAGAAACACCCATAGCACATTAAATTGAAAAGAGTTCCTTTGAACATGACTTAGGAGTCGGTATCAACTTAAGGCTGCGTGGGCGGGTGGGTGGGTGGGTGTGTGATAGAGAGAGAGAGAGGGGGGGGGGGGGGGACTAGATATGGCAATTGCTGATTCAGACTATTAGACTTTCACATTCGACCTCAAAACCCACCCATGGTCAAAGTGCCAATATGATCCAATAATTGGAACTAGGGCCATCTTCATCTGCTTGAGATTTATGTGATGCAAGTCTTATAGATAGATCAGATTTTCACATGTATAAGATCACACGTCATTAGTTTCGTACATCTGATTGCCTATAATAGGAATACTGCTTCACAGGGTATTTTAAATGAATCTGAATTGACAGAATAATCAGCTAAGAGACTAGTGCCTTTGAATAGGTTTCAAGGATATGGTTGGTCTAGTTCAGTGACAATAATTGATCGGGTCAGGATTCAAATGGGTGAACAACTTATTATCTTCCTACTTGATGCCTCTCTCATTCCAAATCTAAGGGGAATAAATTTTTTAAAAACAACTGCTATCATATTACTGGAGTGTGCTTCCTAGGAATGTTTATAATAAGCAAAATGAAGCATAGTTGTGTGGATTAATTATATCAAGGTTTTAATTCTTTGAAAAAAGGGGAATAACGTTTCAAAAGAAAACTGCTATCATATTACTTGAGTACGCTTCCTAGGTATGTTTATAATAAGTAATGCAAAGCTTATATCAAGGTTTTTATAAGCAAAAGGGGAATAAAGTTTCATAAAAAACTGCTATCATATTACTGGATTACGCTTCCTAGGAATGTTTATAATAAGCAAGGTGAAGCATAGTTGTGTGAATTAATTACATCAAGGTTTTAATTCTTTGAAGAAAATTTACATAACATTCTGGGATCTAATTTGTGATCTTAGAAATGACATAATTTTCCTGAAGCTATCTATGCGAGTCAGAATGGTTGTTTGTTCTCAGTGTAATACAGATAATGCAAAGATAAATATAAGGCAATTGCTGATTCAGACTATTAGACTTTCACATTCGACCTCAAAACCCACCCATGGTCAAAGTGCCAATATGATCCAATAATTGGAACTAGGGCCATCTTCATCTGCTTGAGGTTTATGTGATGCAAGTCTTATAGATAGATCAGATTTTCACATGTATAAGATCACACGTCATTAGTTTCGTACATCTGATTGCCTATAATAGGAATACTACTTCACAGGGTATTTTAAATGAATCTGAATTGACAGAATAATCAGCTAAGAAACTAGTGCCTTTGAATAGGTTTCAAGGATATGGTTGGTCTAGTTCAGTGACAATAATTGATCGGGTCAGGATTCAAATGGGTGAACAACTTATTATCTTCCTACTTGATGCCTCTCTCATTCCAAATCTAAGGGGAATAATTTTTTTAAAAACAACTGCTATCATATTACTGGAGTGTGCTTCCTAGGAATGTTTATAATAAGAAAAATGAAGCATAGTTGTGTGGATTAATTATATCAAGGTTTTAATTCTTTGAAAAAAGGGGAATAACGTTTCAAAAGAAAACTGCTATCATATTACTTGAGTACGCTTCCTAGGTATGTTTATAATAAGCAATGCAAAGCTTATATCAAGGTTTTTATAAGCAAAAGGGGAATAAAGTTTCATAAAAAACTGCTATCATATTACTGGATTACGCTTCCTAGGAATGTTTATAATAAGCAATGTGAAGCATAGTTGTGTGAATTAATTACATCAAGGTTTTAATTCTTTGAAGCAAATTTACATAACATTCTGGGATCTAATTTGTGATCTTAGAAATGACATCATTTTCCTGAAGCTATCTATGCGAGTCAGAATGGTTGTTTGTTCTCAGTGTAATACAGATAATGCAAAGATAAATATAAGGCAATTGCTGATTCAGACTATTAGACTTTCACATTCGACCTCAAAACCCACCCATGGTCAAAGTGCCAATATGATCCAATAATTGGAACTAGGGCCATCTTCATCTGCTTGAGGTTTATGTGATGCAAGTCTTATAGATAGATCAGATTTTCACATGTATAAGATCACACGTCATTAGTTTCGTACATCTGATTGCCTATAATAGGAATACTACTTCACAGGGTATTTTAAATGAATCTGAATTGACAGAATAATCAGCTAAGAGACTAGTGCCTTTGAATAGGTTTCAAGGATATGGTTGGTCTAGTTCAGTGACAATAATTGATCGGGTCAGGATTCAAATGGGTGAACAACTTATTATCTTCCTACTTGATGCCTCTCTCATTCCAAATCGAAGGGAAATAATTTTTTTAAAAACAACTGCTATCATATTACTGGAGTGTGCTTCCTAGGAATGTTTAAAATAAGCAAAATGAAGCATAGTTGTGTGGATTAATTATATCAAGGTTTTAATTCTTTGAAAAAAGGGGAATAACGTTTCAAAAGAAAACTGCTATCATATTACTTGAGTACGCTTCCTAGGTATGTTTATAATAAGCAATGCAAAGCTTATATCAAGGTTTTTATAAGCAAAAGGGGAATAAATTTTCATAAAAAACTGCTATCATATTACTGGATTACGCTTCCTAGGAATGTTTATAATAAGCAATGCGAAGCATAGTTGTGTGAATTAATTACATCAAGGTTTTAATTCTTTGAAGCAAATTTACATAACATTCTGGGATCTAATTTGTGATCTTAGAAATGACATAATTTTCCTGAAGCTATCTATGCGAGTCAGAATGGTTGTTTGTTCTCAGTGTAATACAGATAATGCAAAGATAAATATAAGAGCTACTTTCCGGCTAAACTATGAAATCATACGTTGCCTCCAGAGGTCTCCACTAGACCCGATGACTGTTCAACGGCCTGCAAGAATCTTAGGACCTTCTTCCAATTCCCACCACAGCGCTGCAGGAGGTCCATCCTGCTGCTTTGTGAGAGACAAGCGAAAAATGGGTGAGAGCTGCAGGCATTGGAGGCAGCAAACTCGACCATGGAGTGGAACTTGTGAGGGTAAAAACTCTGCCCCGTCCTGAACATCCGACAGGAGGTCTCCAGGCATGCAAGGTCTGTGGCACCTAGCCGTCCTGAGCTCAGTATCTCGAGAACCAAATGGGCTGGTAGCTCTTCGATAGTCACACAGCGGTTGTGGGCTGCCATTTCAACACCCCCTTGTTTAACTTCCTCTTCTATGTATATTCCCTTTCCTTTGCTAGGTGGGAAGCCTCGGCCGAAGAAATACTCAATACAGGATCAAGCAATCCCCAGAATCTACCGGGATCGCTGACGAAACCCAATAAGTGGTACCACAAAAAAGTAAGCCCGGCACCTCTAACGAGTGAGGTCCAGAAGGAGAGCTGTGGTCAGCGGAACGGGGTGTGGTAGAAAAGTAATAAGAAAATATCCGATGGAAGAAGCATAAAACAGAGAAGACGAGAGAAGGGAAACTTGGAATCGAGGTTTAGAGGGGATCGAAAGCTAGGTGGGCTGAGAAGCATCACAGGGGAGTAGTAGCTTCTACAAAACTGGGCGGTCTTGACAATTAAGAAGATTAGTGCTTTCTAATACGGAGAAAATTAAATTTCACATCAGCCGAATCCCAGAACGGAAGATAAACGGCTGAAGATACGAACAAGTGAGGGGAAACATACGGAGCATCGATCTAAGGGAAGAAACCGACGAAACGTAGGAGTGTATGACCAACGAAACGCCACAAGTGAATCCCGGGATGAACGGTTCGAACGGAAGGCAATAGTAACACAGGGGAAACGATCACACAGCCGTTTAGCCGTGGCGCTACCCTGGCAACAAAGCGGATCGGACACAAAGGCTCACAGATCCCAATAATAGACCAGCAATTCCAAGAAACACAACGGCTCACGGATCGGACTTGTGCCTTGTCGTCGTGGGGAAAGCCGGAATCAATAGGAGAACGCGGGGTGGAGGAGGTGAGAGGGATAATATACAAGAGAGAAAGAGGAAATCTGACTAGACAGCAAGGCGAAGGAATGGAAATTCGGTGGGGAGGCCAAACTCATTCGCGGCTTTGCTACCGAAAAGAAACTGAGGATGACAAAAAGCTGGAAGGGGAAGAAGAGATGGGAAAAAAGGTGGAAACTTTGCTGAGAAGGCTTCCACTTCCCCGGAAGGCCTGCAAACGCAGATGAATGGAAGAATTCAAAGCTCTCCTGTATAATTAAAAAAAAAAACAGACAGAGAGAGAAGCTTGCAAATTGCGATAGTAAGCTTAAATTCATAGTGTATCTTGAATAAAATTTATAAAGCAGAGTAGCTAATTAATTAATGCGTTGCCTTGTCACAATTATTTGGTAACAAATATACAAAGTCGTGGAAGTTTCTGGATCAAGGTACCAACCTCCAAATAGGGGACATTGCATCGCAGTTACAAGTGGGCCAGCTCGGCGACTGTCGTTAGTGGTGGCACTGGATAGCTTTTTTTCTTTATGAAAATTGGCACTTTGGTAGCTTTCTTTCCCAAATCTGGTCTCATGTGTTGCTTTCTTTTTGTAGGCATGGTCGTCTCACCAACCATTTACTCTCGTATGCTTGGGAAAATTTGGAGGAAGGGCTAGCCTTAGTTAATTAATCGATCAATTTGTGCTTTCATTGTTAGTTCAATGTGATTAAATTTTACTTAATGGATTTGAGTTCAGCTAAATCGTTAATGCTTAATTGATTAGGAAAATTTTGGATTTGTTATAAAAAATACATTCCAACAAGACTAATGGTGATATAATTCGGAGAAAAAAATATAAAAGTGGTCATGTAGAGGTGATGTGATGAGCTTATAATTTCTAAACTGTGATGAATTTTTGACAAAACAAAAACCATTGGATTCTTTATAAAAATACAATCCAACAAGACTAATGTTGATATATTTTGGAGAAAAAAATACAAGAGTGGTATGTAGAGGTGATGTGATGAGAGAAAAAAATGTTTTGTTTATAATTTTTAAACCATGATCAATTTTTAAACGATACAAAAATTGTTAGATATGTGACAAAAAATGTATTCAAACAAGACATATACTTTCAAGGAAAGAAGTAAAAAGAAAATAGGAGGGAAGTGATGATGGAAAATTAGAGAAGTGAGGAGAAAAGTGATGGTTGTGATATGCCCAGAAATGGCTAAAAGCACCCAAAACTCACTAAAATCGTCCAAAATTGATGAATGTCCCAGAAATAAAGTTTTTGAAAAAGATGAATATGCGTCTAGAAAGGACTGGAAAAGCCTTAAAATAGCTAAATAGCACCTAAAATTTGCTAAAAGCGTCCAAAAATCTCTAAAAGCGTCATTTTTATACTTTTGACTATCAATGAACTATTTTTTATGTCAATGAACCATCTTTGTGTGTCAAATAAATATTAGGCGTCATTTCACGTGTGGATATGATAAGAATGTGTTTGTTTGTCAAACATTTTTTTTTTTGTCGTCAAACAATCCTATTTGGACACCATTAAGTTGTTCTTAGATGTCAATTAACTTATTATTAGGTGTGGAGTATCTTTGCACCCTATTTAATGAGTATAATTATTTTTGGGAGCCATTAAGTTGTTCTTGAGTTTCAAACAAATATATTTGGGCATCTTTACATTTTTTAGTTGTCAATTACCCTTAGTCGTGACTTAACGCATACATTATTTACTTGGGAGCTATTTTTATAATTATGAGTGTCAATGAACTATTTTTGGGCATCAATTAATTATCTTTGAATGTCAATTAGTCATTTCTGGGTGCCACTAAGTTGTTGTTGGGTGAAATATCCTTACACCCTATTTAATGTGTACAACTATATTTGGGTGTCATTAAGTTGTTCTTTAGTATCAAACCAACCTATTTGGGCGTCATTACGTTATTTTTTTTATCAATTACCTTAGTCTTGATTTAACACGTATAATATTTGCTTGAGCGTCATTTTTATGCTTTTGGATATCAATGAACCATTTCTGGATGTCAAAGATCCATCTCTAGGTGTCATTTATCCATTGGACGTCAATTCATCTGTGGATTTGTTAATTGTTTGGGCATCAAACAATCATTTGTGGGCGCTATCAAGTTGTTGTTGGATGTGAAGTACTCTTACACTCTATTTAGTGGGTACCACCATATTTGAGTGTCATTAAGTTATTCTTAGGTATCAAACAAATCTATTTGGGCATCATTATGTGGTTTTTAGTTGTCAATTACCGTAACTGTGATTTAACAATATTTTTTGAGCTCCATTTTTATACTTATTGGTGTCAAAGAAGAACCCTTTATGGGTGTCAATGAACTATCATTAGGTGTCAATTAGTCATTAGGCGTCAATTCATTCATAGATTTGTTAATTGTTTCTCTTTTGATATTTGGCCAACAACTTATTTTTCTATGAATACTTGTTTGAGTGTATTTTTTATCACAAATCTAATGATTTTTTTTCATTCAAAAATTCATCACAGTTTAAAATTATAAACAATATAAATTTCTCTCTCATCACATCACCTCTACATACCACTTTTGTATTTTTAAAAAATATATCAACATTAGTCTTTTTGGAATGTATTTTTTATAAGGAATCCAAATGTTTTTATTTTATCAAAAAATTCATCACGGTTCAAAAGTTGTAAGTGAAATAAATTTATTTGTCTAATACATAACCTCCACCAACTATCAATTAATGTTCGCCACGTCATCCTCTTAAACTAGCTTTTTTCTAACTTTTTTTGTAGACTGATTTGGATAATATTGCTATAGACTATCATGTGTCGGTTGTTGATTGGAGCGGAAAGAAAAGTAGGAGCAGAAGAGACAGCAAGAGCGGAAGGTGGTTTTAGAACTGCACGTTACATGGGCTAACGAGCGTGATCAAATTTTAGTTCTATTATTTTCTACTTGGTGCATGCTTGGGTGGTTTTTGTGTGCTCGCCTCAAGTCTGATGGCTCCTCGCTTCTGGATGGAGCAACCGGGAGGCTCGACGACAGTCACCTGTCGAGATCTATCATGTCCTTCACTACACCACATAATTCGATATGAAGACAGTTGACACATGATAAATTACTAGCAAAATTGAAGGCCCTAGGGTTCGTTTAAGTGAACCCTTTGAGTCAGCGATTATTAATCATAGACCGGCGGACGCAAGCACGTAAGTGAACTCTTTGGTGATTTTTGCTCGAATGCTTGATGTGTACTTTTTATCACTACCCCGCAAAACATACACGTTCCTTCCTTCCTCATTTTCATTAGTGACACAGTTGGGTTTGAGGTTCTAGCGATTTGACCTAGATCGTCTTCTTCCGCCACTATCGTTGCTTCCTCCGCGATACCTTTCTTCAGCCACCCCCATTGGTTCTGGTCTTTGTAGTTGCTTCTGCTCATCGTTTCTGTTTTTCGTGCTTTGCATGCGCCTCTAGCATTGTTGTTATCCTACATTTGGTTTATGTCACCGTTGTTGCTGGTCTTCACCACCAGGCTCCTTCCTCTCAGATTTTTTCCTTCAGTCATCATTGGTATGGGTCGCCTCCGCTGCTAGTGGCTACCTACTTAACATCTGCTGTTGTCACTATTGTTGCTCTGTATTTGGAGTTGCTCCTACTCGTCGCCACTGGTGCTAGTGTTGTCGATCGTCGTTGATGCTCATTGATTCTCGGTGAGGCATTTGTCTTGTTGCTACTACTTCTCCTTCTGTTTTTTATGACAAGAACCTTCTTAGACGGGACCCCATTGGACACACCCCAACAGGATACAATCTTGAGACTAGACACGTGGTCGCAAGTCAACCCAGCGCCATCCAGCAACGTAACTTGTTGTTGTTGTCGCAAGACTAGCTAGCCCTAACTGATGTGTCTGCAGGGGGGGTTTTATCCTAAAGTTCATCCCAAAGGATATCCGGACTTCAAATATAAGTATTTTATTACATAGATTTAATTAATTTGTTATTCAATCAGATTATACTGCTTTTTTATTCTTTTTTTCATTTATGGTCCTAATCACCATTTAGATGCCATCGATCTCAAATTTATTGTTCCACTAAAATTTTGTGTCAAAAACAATCTCTTTTGGTGAGTTGTATAACAATAAACCTTCTCTAAGGACGTGAACAAGAATGTAAGACAGAATTTAAAATTTGTGCACTCAGACTGCATTAGAATTCAAACTCAAGAAAATGTTCAAAAGTGATAGCTATATATATGCATCCCCTTAAATATTATTAGCCAAAAGTATGCAAAATATAAGTAGTTTATTGTACATTTCATGAATGCATAACTCTATTCAAATTATTTGATGTTGCCTTAGTCATTAGTGCTACTACTTTAGTTGTATAGTAGAAGCCATTATTGATGTTGCTTCGACCCTGTCTATATACTAGAAACATAAACTAAATTTTGTGGCCCAAAAATAATGTATGTATATGACCTAGACATGAACTCAATTATGTGGACTAAATATAGTGCACATATAAGACCTACAAATCATTTAGAGTGAAATCACTACATGTCTATATGACGTAGATATCCATGTCCAAGGTTTATCTAGTAGGTATAAATCATGGGTAGTTCTTGTTTTGACTGATCTTGAAGACTTTCTCTCACAAAGGATGTGAGTGTATGGTATTGCTTTGGTTCTAAGAAAAATTTCATAGCTTTCCCTCGACTTTGAGTTTATCAATGTATGGCCTGCATTGATGTACTTGTAGAATTGTAAAAAAAATGCTTCCACAGTTTCCTTAGAAACTAGAGCACATACCATGTGATCACTAGTAAGATCAAGGGTTCAAGAATCGTCTTGATAGGACCCATGCAATAGACATCTAAGTTATTCCACAACCAATTCTTATTAGTTTGTTGTTGAAGTGAGTGATTTAGGCCCTACTATAGCAGGGTTGATAACATTATAATTACGTTGTAGAAATGGAGTGAAGTTGGATGTCCATTAATTGAGAACTACAACACACTCGAGTTCAAATGTGGAGTTTAGTATCTTACATTATTGTAGATGAGTATAAGAAATGATCTAAAGGTAGGTTTGACTATCCATGTAGAAATTATGATAACACCCTGAAAGTGGACAATGTTGACGAATTTAAAAATCATATCATTTGTAATGGGATTAAATGAACAATACTGAATAGTAGTCGCATGTGGACGAACCTAAGGAGGTATTTGTTGGTTCCTCTACCTTTGAGGATAAAGTAGATTACAAGATTAATGTGAATGAATCTAAATTAAATACGGTTGAGGAAATTTTGGAGCATCTTGAGGGTGACTTAGTGTGACAACTCGATGCCACATGAATGAGATAACTCAAAACAAAGCGCATAACTAATACTAAAAATCCAGATTACCATAAATAGGGTAAATTAAAACCAATCCCATATAACCATAAAAGTGTAAATATATTACATCTGAGTCTACAAACTTGCCACCTATAACACATATTGAAACGACCGCCACCAAACTAACAGCAAAATCGTTATTAATTATGCGGAATAAGCATAAGCAGCGGATTAACAAAAATCACTCAAAACTAAAACCATATTGCAAAGAGATCCATTTCCTGGACAACTCTTAATGAAAGAACCAAAACTTTATATACATCAGGGTTCACATTGTACATATATTGTACCATCTCATCTCGAGGATAATATATAACAATTGCTTTGTCAAAATATATACTAAAGAAACATAAAATTTCAAGGCATACAAGCCAAAATCTCATAGTGTTCATAAAACCATCATATACTAAATCCAAGGACCTGAGAGTACATAGAAGACACATAGGACTTCTATCTACAAGACACGACAGACAGTACACTCAACCTGAGTTGTTACTACTATCCCTGTTGTTGTTGTCTTTCCTCTGCAGAATAGTCTCTACCTCCTCGTGCACATCCACCTAAAAATTGTGGATCCCACGGGGTGAGACAATTGTCCCAGCAAGAGATATAACTCTCCGCTAACAATGTTATTATCTCAGGTAAATAGTATTAAATTGAGCAGAGGTTCTTTTATATTACTAAGCAAGGTTAATCATTGTGGATAAGCAGTTTAGAACATTCTCATCATTTAAAGAATTGCAATTGTCTATGATAGAGCAGTAAATCATCTATTCACTTTATAAGGAATATGAAGATCATGCGTATCATTTACCCATCATATTATACCAGCATCTCAAGCTTATCTTGTGATAATATTATCATGGTATGACATCCATGAATCATTCTCATTTCTATTTGTTGGCCTCAGCCAATCTGCTAGCCAGGTATTGGATTTCTAGCAATCTGGTGAATATACATCATCATGTTCCAGCTTTATTCCAATCTTATAAGAGTACACCAGGTATTGGATTGTATCAATCATGTGATATTACAGTCAGGTATTGGATTGTACCAATCCTATGATATTACAGCCATGTATTGGATTGTACCAATATTGTGATATTACATCCAGGTATTGGATTGTACCAATCTTGTGATATTGGATTGTACCAATCCTGTAAGAGTTCAGCCAGGTATTGGGTTATCCCAATCCTATGAGAGTTCAACTAGGTATTGGATTATACCAATCATGTGATATTATAGCCAGGTATTGGATTGTACCAATCATGTAAGAGTTCAGCCAGGTATTGGATTGTACCAATCCTGTGAGATCATAGCCAGGTATTGGACTATGCCAATCTTGTGAGATTACAGCCAGGTATTAGATTGCTCCAATCATGTGAGATCACAACCAGGTATTGGATAATGCCAATCATGTGAGATTACAGCCAGGTATTGGATTGCTCCAATCGTGTGAGATCACAGCCAGATATTGGATTATACCAATCATGTGAGATCATGGCCATATTGCTAAGGATTCCATAGTAGTTGGAATAATTTTATGTTTCCCTTTCACTTTCATTATGGGACATCAATCCCTTAAACTCATCACTGAATACCACATCACTTTTACTAGGCATTATACCTCAATCAAACCATCATACACATTCACATCCTTTATGTGATACAAGTATTCCTCATGTTTCATTTTAGCGTATTCAAAACACTATAGCCCTTATTTGGCTATGCCCATAATGTATGTATGACCAAGATTTCATTATTATCCTTGTAACTATTTATTATTATTATGGTACATGGTTCCCATTTACCTGGTTTATTTTGAACATTACCATCTCTTACATCAATCTCTAGATCAACATCTTGTCACCTTTCACTAGGCAACAACTATTCACATGGCTTATAAGGCCATTAAACATCTTGTCACCTCTCACTAGGCAACAACTATTCACATGGCTCACAAGGCCATTAAACATCTTGTTACCTCTCACTAGGCAACAACTATTCACATGGCTCACAAGGCCATTAAACATCTTGTCACCTCTCACTAGGAAACAACTATTCACATGGCTCACAAGGCCATTATTAGGGTTAGGGTTTACCTTTATAGCCAAATAGGGTTTCAAATTCATATTATCAATCCAATCCTAATTCATTGCTCCACACATTTAGGAGCATATATTGATATCGTAAGTATTCAATCATACTTATTTATTCTCATCATTTATCATTAAATGATTATCAACACAAAGTATGCATTTCTCTCTCATCCTTACTAGGATATTGATTACATCCTACTTTATTATCTTGGCCTAACCCTCTCTCAAGGTATGTTAGCCTACACTTATCAAAGTGCATTAAACTCATTACATCTTAATGTAACAATTGACATGACACACTTCATGTGTTACTCATCCTAGTATATTGGATTTGAGGTGCATCAAGGTGTATCAACCTTGAGGTGTTGGCTATAATATTTATCATGCATTGATGTATCACTTCCCTCATCACTTTTATCTTACTTAAGTTCATCAACTTACCTTGTATTAGGGTATTTCCCATCCTAATACTTCATTCACTAACTCATCACATTTATCCTGTAGTGTATTGACCATAAGTCTTTTTTTTGGTCAGTCTGTATTGACCATAAGTCACACACTTGAATTACCCAACTATCATCAAGTGATATGGACTCATCTCGGGTTAAGGCATTGTTGATATAGGGTTGACCATTATCAACCACTTTAGGTGTTTCACCTATCAAGGTATTAGCCACACCATTACTTGGTGTTACACTCATCACTCCTAAGAGTGTTTTTCCTTGACCTTTACAAGGTGTATCGGGTTGAATAATGTATGTCAAGTTGAACACATGTATTGGGTTAGGTGTATATCGAGCTAGTCATCATCATATCCCTCATACCCTTACCCATAAGGGTATCAACCTTACCAATCATATGGTGTATCACCTTCACCCTACATGGGTGTAACATCCTCACCTCACTTGAAGATATTGGCCACACCATACTTTAGTGTATTGGCCATCACATGTTCTAGGGTATTAACCACCTGACCACTTTTGTCATCTAGTGTATTGGGTTACCCACCATAACATTTTAGAGGTGTGTGCCCAACACCATATCGTCCAATAGGTGTATGCTTAACCCAATATTAGTTTAGAGGTGTATGCTTGCTACCCATATCGGACAAAGAGGTGTATGCTTGCTTCCATATCACCTTAGAGGTGTATGTGTACTTTCCATATCGTGCATAAGGTTTATGCTCATCACAATATCATTCTAGAGGTGTATACCCATCACCATCTAGGGTTTCAACACCATATTGGGTTATAGGTGTATGTGTGCTCACCATATCGACCTTGAGGTGTATGTGTGCTTACCATATCGTGTATATAAAGCATTATACTTATTGTACATTATACTTCTTGAACAAATAATTCGCATAGCTCACAAAGCCCTTTAAATAACTTGTCACCTCTCACTAGGAAACAACTATTCACATGGCTCACAAGGCCCATTAAACATCTTGTCACATCTCACTAGGCAAAAAATATCTTTGTAGGTCATCAAACCACATAAACATTATACTTGTTATACAAGTATTTAACATGTCTCACAAGGCTTTATACAACAAGAGAAATACAACCTTCCCATTATTAGGGTTAGGGTTTCCCTTTATAGCTAAATAGGGTTTCAAGTTCATATTATAAATCCAAACCCTAATTCATTGCTCCATACATCTAGGAGCATACATTGGTATCATACGTATTCAATCATACATATTTATTCCCATCACTTATCATTAAATGATTATCAACATAAAGTATGAGTTTCTCTCTCATCCTCACTAGGATATTGATTGCATCATACTTTATTATCTTGGATTAACCCCTTTCTCAAGGCATGTTAACCTACACTTATCAAAGTGCATTAAACCCATTACATCTTAATGTAACAATTGACATTACACACTTCACGTGTTACTAATCCAAGTATATTGGTTTTGAGGTGCATCAAGGTGTATCAACCTTGAAGTGTTGGATGTGATATTTATCATTCCTTGGTGTATCACTTCCCTTATCACTTTTAACTTATTTAAGTTCATGAACTTATCTTGTATTACGGTATTTCCCATCCTAATACTTTATGCACTAACTCATCACATTTATCTTGTAGTATATTGGCCATAAGTCACACACTTCAATTACCCAACTATCTTCAAGTGATATGGACTCATCTCGGGTTAAGGTATTGTTGATATAGGGTTGACCATTATCAACCACTTTAGGTGTTTCACCTATCAAGGTATTCGCCACACCATTACTTGGTGTTACACTCATTACTCCTAAGAGTGTTTTGCCCTCACCTTTACAAGGTGTCTTGGGTTGAATCATGTATGTCAAGTTGAATACATGTATTGGGTTAGGTGTATATCGAGCTAGGCATCATCATATCCCTCATACCCTTACCCATCAAGGTATCAACCTTACCAATCATATGGTGTATCACCTTCACCCTACAAGGGTGTAACATCCTCACCTCACTTGAAGATATTGGCCACCCATACTTTAGTGTATTAGCCATCACATGTTCTAGGGTATTAACCAACTTACCACTTTTGTCATCTAAGTGTATTGGGTTACCCATCATATCGTTTTAGAGGTGTGTGCTCAACATCATATCGGGTAAATAGGTGTGTGTGTGTGTGCTTCACACCATATCGGGCAAAGAGGTGTGTGTATGCTTCACACCATATCCGGCAAAGAGGTGTGTGTATGCTTCACACCATATCCGGCAAAGAGGTGTGTGTATGCTTCACACCATATCGGGCAAAGAGGTGTGTATGTGTGCTTCACACCATATCGGGCAAAGAGGTGTGTGTGTGCTTCACACCATA
This sequence comes from Alisma plantago-aquatica, assembly GCA_963693085.1. Classification (NCBI taxonomy): domain Eukaryota; kingdom Viridiplantae; phylum Streptophyta; class Magnoliopsida; order Alismatales; family Alismataceae; genus Alisma; species Alisma plantago-aquatica. The sequence goes on along the minus strand of OY856411.1, from coordinate 727,276,211 downwards.
TCGGGCAAAGAGGTGTCACTAGTACAGAAATGACGTATAACATCACATTTGATGTTGTCGGTTGTTTCAGAAAAACTGACGCCCATAGTCTACGACTTCGACATATAAACTCAACTGACACCTATATGTGAAGATCGACTGATTTACAAAAGATACGGGTATCACTTTTCTTTAACGTCCGTT